>CM065909.1:35682500-36235000 GCA_033439115.1 Firmiana major
GAAAATTGAATAAAATTAACCATGCCATCATCATGTACACATGCCAATCTATCCATTCATGCCATAAAATCATGTGTATGTGCATGAAACCAAAATACCCATTTTCGACGATGGTGTGTTCATGAGGTTCATGGCTATTTTGATCAACAATCCATACACTAATCAACTCCAAATAATTCATAGATAGACATACTTGAAGTTGGAAGCTTGAAAACTCACCTAACTTGTTGTTCCCACTTGAAAATGACACTTGGATTTTCGAGAAAAAGTCAAACGTGATCAATGGTCAAGAAAGCAAAAGGTAGTCAAGAAATGTTGACTTTAACCATAGTTGACTAACCATGATTAAAATTTAACCTAAGTAAGGTTAAAAAGTGGGGAAGAAATATTTTTGGTTAAAACACTCGATATTCATCCCCTTAAGTATGAAAAATTAATTTAATCAAAATTGAGAATAAATCGGGTCAAACGCAATGGGCCAACAATGAAATTTTTAAAGCCCACTAAGGTGCAGCAAGTGTGGGCTGAATTTCTTAGGCCCATTGTGTAAGACCTGATATTTTCGAGTGCATTTAAAAATGCAAAAGGATTAAAATGGCATTCCCGAGTACGTGCAAGGGTAAAATGGTCAAAAGACCAAAATTCGATATTAATCGGGACAAGAAAATTTAATTAAAAATAAGGGATTGATAAATCTTGATCAATAACGAAGAAATAATTAAATTTCGGATTAAATTGGTCAAGATATGAAATTATTGGAATAAATCGGGATTTTCACTTCAAAAAATAATCCCGAAAATAATCGAAAATTATACCGAAAAGGTAAAATCGTACTGATAAATTCATTTATGGAATAAATGAATAAAATAATATTTTTTTTTCAGATATTTATGGATTTTAATAATATTTTAATTGATTAAAATATTATTAAAAATAAAATAATAATAATAAAAAAAATAATTGAAAAAAAAAAGGAAACGAAAAAGCAATCTGCAGAGACAGAGGGAGAAAACACGAAATGAAGCAGAAAACAAGCCGCGAAGGCCGACCGAGGAAGAAGGGCCACCACCGGCGGCCAAGGGCCCCAGACGAGGGTCGGCCGACCTCAGGCGAGCCCACAGGCGGCCGCGACGCGCGGCGAGGTGGCCGAAAAACGTCGAAAACGGAGGAGAAGCCGCGGGGGAAGAGACGTCGATTCGCCGGTGATGGCTGCGATTCGACCCCAGCCGAGGCCTGATTTGAGAAGCCCAGGCCATGGCGCGCCGAACGGCACCGGAATCGCGTCGGGAAGCGGCCGGACGGCGCCGGCACGACCAAAGGATGACTGGACCGGCCGAACCGGACTGAACCGGTCGAACTGGACCTAGCTGAACTGGCGGTCCGAACCGGGTTGAACCGGACCGGACCGTTCAGCCAAAAAAGAGAGGAAAAAAAAGGAAGAAAAAGGGAAAAAGAAAAAAAAATTGAGAAAAATTCCAGTGATGCAATCGAGCTTCGGGTAAGTCGGTAAGCGGTCGAATTGACCGATTTAATTTTTTGAATATTTAATTTGATAAATAATCGACTGAAGTTTACCCGAAAATATATTTGATTGTGTAGCTCGACAATTGGCATCCAACGAGAGCTCGAGGCAGCCTCGATTTGAATACTATCATGGAATCTCGGGTAAGTAACCCTTATTTACGACAATTTTGCATCGTTATGCGTGATTGATATTTAACGCATAAATTACGGATTTAATTTTCGCATAAATGAATTAAATTCTAGAAATTGAGATAAATTGTCGTAAATACTAAATTGAGATATCCGAAAATTTAGAACGAGGCTAAATAAATTACTGATGGGCCCAATGAGCCCAATAGGCCTCAATAAATTGTGGTAAACGGGCTTAAGGTCGACTATGGCCCATTATGGTGCAATCGGGCTCAATATGGGTAAACGGGCCCAATGATTTAAATTAAGCCCAGAAAATTGTGAAATACAATTAAATTGTATTGTAATTGACTTGATGAACATTTATCCGCAGTGCCGGAGATTTGATTTGGATTCGGAGCAAATCGGACTGCGTGACGAGTCATCAGTGGAAAGGTCAGACTGTACAGAAAAATGAGGTAAGGGAATTGTGTGAGTAGCTAGAGGTAGCTACGCATATTTTAATAGATTTTGTATACACTGATTATGTATGTATACACTGTTATGGTATAATGATCCTAAAGTGGTTTAAATAATTTTTAAGGATTGAAATAGGTGAAATGTCTATTTTACCCCTATTGAGGGAAGTTCACCTAAGGATGGTGAAAGCATGACATGCATGAAATGCATGATTTAAGGATTTATATGATTAAGGAATTTTCTTGGTTTTAATCAAAGTAAATCGATAGATTGGCCAATAATTGCATAAGTTTCCCAAAATAACACTACGTAGGTGTTATTAATATTTAATGGAAATTTCTTTGGAAAACGGCTAACTATCAAGTTTATATGGAAACAGATAGTGCCGACACGTAGTTCGCACTATATCTGTGTTTGTGAATGTGCATAAATGTGCTTGAGCAGTTGCTCGCACCGACTTGTGTGACATCCTATGCATGAAATGTGCTAGAGCATGGTGCTCGCACTGATTTTTATTATTGTGAAATGAGAGTTGCTGGAGCCTAGCTCGCACTCTGTTTTGACATGTTTTGATTTGTTTTGACGTGATATGCATAAAATGGTGCTGGAGCGATTGCTCGCACTAGTTTTAATGATTTGACATGCATGAGAGATGCTGGAGCTTAGCTCGCATCCTGTTTTGATTTGATATTGCATAAAGCCGTGCTGGAGTGTAACTCGCACGAGATTTGATTTAATTATGCATAAAGCCGTGCTGGAGTGTAACTCGCACGAGATTTGATTTACTTGAGCATTCATTTGTGTTGGAGCGTTGCTCGCACAAAGTTTTATATGGTTTTCATAATTCATTTGAATGTCGTACTGGAGTTTTCTCGTACGAGATTTTCACTGAGTTGTTTTACATATCCGTACTAGAGCATTGCTCGTACGTGGATTTTACTTGAATTTGTAATCAGTTTAAGTCGTACTGGTGCACTGCTCGTACGCAGATTTTACTGATTTTTATGAAACCGTGCTAGAGCTTCACTCGCACGAGGTTTTTTTTGATATCATGAATATGCATGGAGCCGTGCTTGAGCTTCGCTCGCACAGGAATTTATATTACATGCATATAGCCGTGTTGGAGCCTCCTGTAGACTGTGTGTCACAGTGAGATGATATGCTCACACGTGCATTTTGAGACAAAGATGATTTGGGTGGATAAGACCTATTACAGGCATCCCTGACTGAGCTTGGGTTCACGGAGTACGTTGTACCGTGTATGTCACGCGGAGTACGCTGTACTGTGGGGATTGTTGGAGTGGAGTGGCATTAGCCACGAGGCAGCAAGCCTTGCCCTCGCAATCCAGGTGTTTGCTGTTCTGGCGGGTAGGACGACCCACCTCCCGTTTCAGGTGTGATACCCCGCACACTAGGTACCGTGTTGCCAGGGATCACTAGGATATGGCCATAGTCCTCGATGTTACTGATAATTACCTTATTGTCTCACATGATATAACTTGTGGTCTGTTAGACCAGGGTAGAACCGAAGGAGGGGTCAGGCCCCCGATTTGATGATTTGATGATTTCAGATGATTTTATGATATGTGACCCTGAAAGAAGGGTGGTTTTATAACTCAAGTTTTATAATGAAATATAACGAATTGTTTTATGAGTTTTGAGATGATTGACCCAGAGGGGTTATTTTATACTGCGTTTTAAATGAATTGATTTAAATGCAATGGCATGATGTGTTTTTCCATGCTTTCATTTGAAATCCATGTTTTGTCTTACACGGCATGAAATATTGCATGATCTTGATTAAATTCATGCTTAATATGATTTAATGATGTCACATAAAATGCTTTGAATGCATGAGTTACATGATTTATATATGCACAAATAGTTTTGGATAAACTATGGCATTGAATATGCATGACTTTGTGCGTGAAATTTTAAATGAAAAGAAATGGATTTAAGGGCATGGCATTATGAGCATGTAGATAGTGGAGCTATCTACTTACTTGCATAATTGCCTTACTGAGCGTGTGGTTTGCTCACCCCCTTATTTTCCCATCTTTTCAGAGCACTTGAAATAGTTATTGAGCGACTGAGGACTTGCATACTTGATATCCGCTGCTTGCTGCTTCCCATCGAGAGACAGGTATACACATTTGTATGGTTTTGTATCTAAATATGTGATGCACAGTACTGTAAACGGATATTGATGTCGGGGATGTAGAGTTATAAATACCATTGAGTATGTATTTAATTAAAGTCAAAGATGGTAAACTCTGATGTATAAATGTGATTATGGAAATGGGATTGGTAATAGTGTGAGGTGATTAACACCGAATCATAGCCCAACTGTGTTGTAGGATGGTCACGACGAGAGAAAGGTAAGAATTAAATAATAAATGAAAAAGTGAAAAAATTTACTCTGATTTTTAGGTAATTTGGGTCGTGACAGGTTTAATGGTATCAGAGCTTGAGTTGGCCTGATATGAGTCGGTGTTAGTGGTTAAGGAAGTTTACATCCCCATGTACTGTGCATTATTTGGATACACTTGTGTATATCGAGATGGAAGTTCAGCTAAGAATTTGGTTTTAAATGCAAGAATAGACTCATTGACTGATAGCCGCTATGGTTGAGAGGCGAGTACACGAGCTCAAGGCCGTTGAGGTAGGCCCATGAGTTGTACTGAGTCGCCACATGAGACTTGAGATGAGATTGACGTGGAGGCTGATGTTGAGCATGCCCCACAGAGTCCGACTGTAAAATCGGACAGAGTCTGACAGAGAGATCGGACGGTATTGAGATACGCTTCGCGAGGTTGGAGCGGAGTGTGGAGAATATTTTGAGAGCTAATTACTCAGAATATGTATGAGATTTGAGGGCGAGTTGGAGCATTAATTGAAGTTCGCTCGACCCATTTGAAGAGTTAGACGTCCATAATGGACATGAGAAATAATTCGAGATATATTCCGGTGACAGAATATCCCAGACACTGTTTAAAGGAAATAACATATGATACTCTTTACTCTGACCCAGAGGAACTGATTGATTAATGAGTATGAAACTCAGTTTATATTCCTGGGCAGATATGACTCGGACACTATGAACTGTGAGAGTCGAGATATCTGAAAGTTCATGGAAGGGCTCAGATTGTCAATTAGAGTCCGATTAGCCCGTTTGATATCACTACCTATGCCGAGGCAGTGCGCAGACAACAGTTGTGTGAATAAGATCATGAGTTGCATGCCTCTGAGATTGAGAAAGGTAGTGAGGGTCGAAATTGAGACAAAAGAGAATAGAGGATGACAAGAATGTCAGAACGGGAAAAAGGTAGTTTGGTAAAGGCTTTGAGCTGATAAATCATGGGGTAAGTTGATTGATAAACCCCAGTGTATCCAATTTCAATACTTTTGAGGGGTATTGTGATTTGAGGACCCCGACCTGCTATGTAACAGTATGACAGAGTAGCAGTGTGAACAGTGTAAGATGTGTGGTAGTTATCACGAAAATCAGATGTTGGATGAAGGCGAGTGTATGCCTTGGACCAGGACACTATTGATGTTTCATAGGATGTGGTGGAAGATACCACATTGGTTGTGAAAAAATGAAATAATTATTTTAATTGATCCTGGTGCCACGCATTTATTCATACCGCCTTCAGTTGCTTATAAGTTAGTGAAAAATGTGAAGCCTATACCTTTAAGCATGAAGAGGATGATAGTTAGTTGATTTTCACTAACTGAATATGGGTATAGGGATTGTAAGTTGAAAATAGGGGTGAAAATATCACTGAAAAGTGATATATGAAAGGAGATAAGATTGGAGATGTGATAGATCCTGCATACGAGATATATTGGAATAAAAGGCATATGCAAGGTAAGGATATCATTGATATGCAAAGTAATTTGGATTAAGCAATATGTAGTGTATATGGATTGCGACCAAGATAAGGGGTAGATATATCTACACCCAGTCGATGTGGTTAAATCTGAGGGTTAATAAAGGTATTTCAAAATATCTCCCTGCCTGAAGATTTGACAGCGTCTAGAAGCGCACGCATAAGCTATAAATTGAAATCGACAATTGGGATATATATGCAATTAAAATTTGGGTACCTTTATTGGTATGATAAAAAGATATAGAAATTCATTAATCATGAAAGTTTAAAAATTAAAATTTTATAAAAGCCGTCAATATAAGAGGAAAGAAATGACGTGAGCTAGTATCTTGAACGAAAGCTATTTCGAAATGACATTGTACGTTTATGCGTACATAGGTCAAGTATATGGAAAATTGAAATATTGAGTGGAACTCAACTACGTTAAGGTATTTAAACCTTACTTGGACCGATTGGTTGTCATCTACAGCGATGATATTATGATGTATTCGAAGTCCAGGGATGAGTATGAGTAGCAACAGGAAACTGTCTTACAGACGAGGTGTTGAGAGTTTCTCAAAATGGGCTACTCAGTTGACACGTCTCATTCGGGAAAAGATTTCATACGAGTGTTATGATAAGTATGAAAATAGCTTCAATGAGTTTTGGTATATTGGAGTAATGAACTGACCACCGTAAGTATTCTTACTATAACTAACAGCTCAAGAGGTTTCAGTGTGTATGGATACCTCCAAATAAGGATTGGGCTGTGTATTGATGTAAAATGGGAAGATAGTCGTTTATAGATCCAAATAGTTCAAGGATCATGAGAGAAACTATCTGACCCATGATTTAGAGTTGGCAGCCGTAGCGATTACACTGAAAGTATGGCGCTACCACTTATATGGTAAGAAATTTCGGGTATGCACTGATCGTAAAAGCCCCGAGTATCTGTTTTCACAGAAAGAGTAGAAAATGAGATAACCATGAGGGTTAGAGCTTCTAAGGATTATGATTGTGAATATTGTACCACCCAAGAAAGGCTAATGTAAAGGCTGATGCTTTAAACAGAAAGAGCCTCAGGATGGTATTACATATGATGGTCAGGGAGCGTGAGCTGCTAGAGCAGTTTGAGCCTCAGTAGTGATGTGATTCCTTCTGATGATGACGGTGATTTTGTGACAGCTAGCCTGAGGTTAGAACCGGATTTGTGTGACCGGATTTGCCAGGCTTAGCGTGATGATCGGCATGGTGTCGATAGTGTGGGTCAGATTCAGAAGGGTATAGTGACAGAGTTCACAGTGAGTGATGATGACTCACAGAGGTTCAGAGACAGTATAAGTGCTCCTCAGGACCATAGTTGATAAGAAAGTGCTATTGTCAGAAGCTCACTCTTCGGGATATACAGTGCATCCGAGAAATAATAAATAGATATCGAAATCCTTGAAAAGGGTATTGGTGGTCAGATATGGAAAGAAATATTGTAGAGATTGTGGAGAAGTGTCTCGTATGTCAGCAGAGTAAGGTAGAGTACAAGAAGTTGCAGGGTTATTGCAACCTCTACCTATATTGACACAAAAATGGGAAC
This sequence comes from Firmiana major, assembly GCA_033439115.1. Taxonomy (NCBI): domain Eukaryota; kingdom Viridiplantae; phylum Streptophyta; class Magnoliopsida; order Malvales; family Malvaceae; genus Firmiana; species Firmiana major. Next base: position 35,690,073 of record CM065909.1, read on the forward strand.
AAGTTACCATGAATTGCGTGATGGGTTACAAAGGACCCGGATAAATCACGAGGCTATCTGGGTGATAGTCGATAGATTGATTTAGTCTACCCACCTTCTAGTTATGGAAATCCTCAGATACTCTAAGTGTGTAGGCGAATATATGTGTATGAAAAATTATGGATCATTGTGTAACGTTCCAGTGAGCATGATATCAGATAGGGATTCCCGCTTCACTTCCCACTTCTGGGAACGTTTTTCAAGAAGCTATGGGAACCTGATTGTGTGTTAGCACAGCTTCCACCCTCAGACAGATGGTCAGTTAGAGAGGACTGTACAGGTTCTGGAGGATGTGATGAGAGCGTGTGCCATTGATTTTATGAGCTCTTGGGATGATCAGTTGTTGCTAATCAAATTCGCCAGTGATGACAGTTGTCACTTGAGTATCGGGATGAGATTAAATGAGGCATTGTATGGTCATAGGGAGTTGTTCCCTGACTTGGATAAGAGAAGTGGGTGACAGATAGAGAATTGTTCCCGAATTGGTAAGACAAACCTCTGAGGATATTCAGTTGATTTGTGAGAGATTAAGAACACCTCAGAGCAGATAGAAAACTATGCTGACAAGAGACAGAAACTATTGGAATTCACCGAGGGTGAATTAGTATTATTGGTAGTTACTTGTCTTAAGGACATGACGACATTCGGATAGAGATATTGGACAAAGTGGAAGATAAGGCCTGTAGGTTGGTGTTACCACTTGAACAAATAGGCATCCACAATATGTCCTATCTTATGATGCTTCGAAATACTATCCGGATCCAGTATATGTGATCAGATATGAGCTTCAACGGTTTAGCTCAATGAAAATATAACGTATGATTGGAGAAATTGATTCGGGCACTAAACGGAAGGACAAAGTGTTGAGGTTTGAAATGATCTCCCTAGTTAAGTCTGATGATAGTATTTCACTCCGGAGAAAGTCACTTGAGGATGACTGTATATGATATAATAGATGTACCCGGAGTTATTTATGGACTCATATTACTTGGTTCTAATTTGGAGGACCAAATTTCTTAAGTGGGGGAGATTGTAAGACCTGATATTTTCGAGTGCATTTAAAAATGCAAAAGGATTAAAATGGCATTCCCGAATACGTGCAAGGGTAAAATGGTCAAAAGACCAAAATTCGGTATTAATCGGGACAAGAAAATTTAATTAAAAATAAGGGATTGATAAATCTTGATCAATAACGAAGAAATAATAAAATTTCGGATTAAATTGGTCAAGATATGAAATTATTGGAATAAATCGGGATTTTCACTTCGAAAAATAATCCCGAAAATAATCGAAAATTATACCGAAAAGGTAAAATCGTACTAATAAATTCATTTATGGAATAAATGAATAAAATAATATTTTTTTCAGATATTTATGGATTTTAATAATATTTTAATTGATTAAAATATTATTAAAAATAAAATAATAATAAAAAAATAATAATAAAAAAAAATAATTGAAAAAAAAAAGGAAACGAAAATGCAATCTGCAGAGACAGAGGGAGAAAACACGAAATGAAGCAGAAAACAAGCCGCGAAGGCCGACCGAGGAAGAAGGGCCACCACCGGCGGCCAAGGGCCCCAGACGAGGGTCGGCCGACCTTAGGCGAGTCCACAGGCGGCCGCGACGCGCGGCGAGGTGGCCGAAAAACGTCGAAAACGGAGGAGAAGCCGCGGGGGAAGAGACGTCGATTCGCCGGCGATGGCTGCGATTCGACCCCAGTCGAGGCCTGATTTGAGAAGCCCAGGCCATGGCGCGTTGAACGGCACCGGAATCGCATCGAGAACCGGCCGAACGGCGCCGGCACGACCAAAGGATGACTGGACCGACCAAACCGGACTGAACCGGTCGAACCGGACCGAGCTGAACCGGCGGTCCGAACTGGGTTGAACCGGACCGGACCGGTTCAGCCAAAAAGAGAGAAAAAAAAAGGAAGAAAAAGGGAAAAAGAAAAAAAAATTGAGAAAAATTCCAGTGATGCAATCGAGCTTCGGGTAAGTTGGTAAGTGGTCGAATTGACCGATTTAATTTTTTGAATATTTAATTTGATAAATAATCGACTGAAGGTTTACCCGAAAATATATTTGATTGTGTAGCTCGACAATTGGCATCCACCGAGAGCTCGAGGCAGCCTCGATTTGAATACTATCATGGAATCTCGGGTAAGTAACCCTTATTTACGACAATTTTGCATCGTTATGCGTGATTGATATTTAACGCATAAATTACGGATTTAATTTCCGCATAAATGAATTAAATTCTAGAAATTGAGATAAATTGTCATAAATACTAAATTGAGATATCCGAAAATTTAGAACGAGGCTAAATAAATTACTGATGGGCCCAATGAGCCCAATAGGCCTCAATAAATTGTGGTAAACGGGCTTAAGGCCGATTATGGCCCATTATGGTGCAATCGGGCCCAATATGGGTAAACGGGCCCAATGATTTAAATTAAGCCCAGAAAATTGTGAAATACAATTAAATTGTATTGTAATTGACTTGATGAACATTTATCCGCAGTGCCGGAGATTTGATTTGGATTCGGAGCAAATCGGATTGCGTGACGAGTCATCAGTGGAAAGGTCAGACTGTACAGAAAAATGATGTAAGGGAATTGTGTGAGTAGCTAGAGGTAGCTACGCATATTTTAATAGATTTTGTATACACTGATTATGTATGTATACACTGTTATGGTATAATGATCCTAAAAGTGGTTTAAATAATTTTTAAGGATTGAAATAAGTGAAATGTCTATTTTACCCCTATTGAGGGAAGTTCACCTAAGGATGGTGAAAGCATGACATGCATGAAATGCATGATTTAAGGATTTATATGATTAAGGAATTTTCTTGGTTTTAATCAAAGTAAATCGATAGATTGGCCAATAATTGCATAAGTTTCCCAAAATAACACTACGTAGGTGTTATTAATATTTAATGGAAATTTCTTTAGAAAACGGCCAACTATCAAGTTTATATGGAAACAGATAGTGCCGACACGTAGTTCGCACTATATCTGTGTTTGTGAATGTGCATAAATGTGCTTGAGCAGTTGCTCGCACCGACTTGTGTGACATCCTATGCATGAAATGTGCTAGAGCATGGTGCTCGCACTGATTTTTATTATTGTGAAATGAGAGTTGCTGGAGCCTAGCTCGCACTCTGTTTTGACATGTTTTGATTTGTTTTGACGTGATATGCATAAAATGGTGCTGGAGCGATTGCTCGCACTAGTTTTAATGATTTGACATGCATGAGAGATGTTGGAGCTTAGCTCGCATCCTGTTTTGATTTGATAGTGCATAAAGCCGTGCTAGAGTGTAACTCGCACGAGATTTGATTTAATTATGCATAAAGCCGTGCTGGAGTGTAACTCGCACGAGATTTGATTTACTTGAGCATTCATTTGTGTTGGAGCGTTGCTCGCACAAAGTTTTATATGGTTTTCATAATTCATTTGAATGTCGTACTGGAGTTTTCTCGTACGAGATTTTCACTGAGTTGTTTTACATATCCGTACTAGAGCATTGCTCGTACGTGGATTTTACTTGAATTTATAATCAGTTTAAGTCGTACTGGAGCACTGCTCGTACGCAGATTTTACTGATTTTTATGAAACCGTGCTAGAGCTTCACTCGCACGAGGTTTTTTTTGATATCATGAATATGCATGGAGCCGTGCTTGAGCTTCACTCGCACAGGAATTTATATTACATGCATATAGCCGTGTTGGAGCCTCCTGTAGACTGTGTGTCACAGTGAGATGATATGCTCACACGTGCATTTTGAGACAGAGATGATTTGGGTGGATAAGACCTATTACAGGCACCCTTGACTGAGCTTGGGTTCACGGAGTACGTTGTACCGTGTATGTCACGCGGAGTACGCTGTACCGTGGGGATTGTTGGAGTGGAGTGGCATTAGCCACGAGGCAGCAAGCCTTGCCCTCGCAATCCTGGTGTTATACTGTTCTGGCGGGTAGGACGACCCACCTCCCGTTTCAGGTGTGATACCCCGCACACTAGGTACCGTGTTGCCAGGGATCACTAGGATATGGCCATAGTCCTCGATGTTACTGATAATTACCTTATTATCTCACATGATATAACTTGTGGTCTGTTAGACCAGGGTAGAACCGAAGGAGGGGTCAGGCCCCCGATTTGATGATTTGATGATTTCAGATGATTTTATGATATGTGACCCTGAAAGAAGGGTGGTTTTATAACTCAAGTTTTATAATGAAATATAACGAATTGTTTTATGAGTTTTGAGATGATTGACCCAGAGGGGTTATTTTATACTGCGTTTTAAATGAATTGATTTAAATGCAGTGGCATGATGTGTTTTTCCATGCTTTCATTTGAAATCCATGTTTTGTCTTACACGGCATGAAAGATTGCATGATCTTGATTAAATTCATGCTTAATATGATTTAATGATGTCACATAAAATGCTTTGAATGCATGAGTTACATGATTTATATATGCACAAATAGTTTTGGATAAACTATGGCATTGAATATGCATGACTTTGTGCGTGAAATTTTAAATGAAAAGAAATGGATTTAAGGGCATGGCATTATGAGCATGTAGATAGTGGAGCTATCTATTTACTTGCATAATTGCCTTACTGAGCGTGTGGTTTGCTCACCCCCTTATTTTCCCATCTTTTCAGAGCACTTGAAATAGTTATTGAGCGGCTGAGGACTTGCATACTTGATATCCGCTGCTTGCTGCTTCCCATCGAGAGACAGGTATACACATTTGTATGGTTTTGTATCTAAATATGTGATGCACAGTACTGTAAACGGATATTGATGTCGGGGATGTAGAGTTATAAATACCATTGAGTATGTATTTAATTAAAGTCAAAGATGGTAAACTCTGATGTATAAATGTGATTATGGAAATGGGATTGGTAGTAGTGTGAGGTGACTAACACCGAATCATAGCCCAACTGTGTTGTAGGATGGTCACGACGAGAGAAAGGTAAGAATTAAATAATAAATGAAAAAGTGAAAAAATTTACTCTGATTTTTAGGTAATTTGGGTCGTGACACATTGGGCTGAATTGTTGGGCCTTTTGGTGGGTTCAATATTTACTCAATTTAAGGTCCAATTGATTGAAACAATTTTGGCCTAAAAGACCAAAAGAAAAGCTCAAACCGAGAAGCCCAAAACTTAAGCCCATTAGTAAATGAATTAAAGCCCAAATGGTAAACAAATGCCCAAAACCCTTTAGCCCACATTAAGGGCTAAAATTTGTGACTTAATGACTAAGTGTGCTTGTAAGACTCAAAATTCGATGTCATTTCTTTAAGAAATTGAATTCATGTAATCCTGAACAATAAAGAATAAATAATTAAATTTCAAGTCTAACAGATCAAGATATGAATTTATTTGGATAACCAAGAAATTTTTCACCTTAGGAATTTATCTCAGAAATATGGAAAAAAATCATTCCAGGAAAATAAAAATAAAATAAAAATAAATAAATAATGGGATATTTTGGGAAAATTAAGATATTTTCTTAAATACTTTCGCGCGACAGAGAAGGAGGGATCGGGCAAAACCCGATCCCTCACCCTCGTCTCCTCCAACGGCCAGAGAAAACCACCAAAAAGCGAAAGGCTGCCCGAGCCATTGTCGACGCTAGTAGAGGGAGAAGAAATGATTAACGAGAGAGAGAGAGAGAGAGAGAGAGAGAGAGAAAGGAGAACGAAAACAAAGAGAGAGGAGAGAAACTGGAGGAGAGAGAGGCGAACGGAGGCCGAAGGAAGGGGGAACGCCTCGCCACTGGCCAGAGGGGGGACTAACGATTCCGATCTAGGCGCGAGTAAGTGCTGATCGGGAGAGGAAAAAAATCGACAGTGATGTCAAAAAATGAGAAGGATGAACCGGCCTCATCGCCGTCTATCCGAGCGTGGTCACCACCAGATCCATGCTTCGCATGTCTAGACGGACCAACTGGAAGTAGAAGCTAATGAAGAACAGGCCAAGAAAGCTCCGAACGACGAAGGTGGAACTGAACCGGACTGAACCGATCCGAACCGGTTCAGCCAAGAAAGAGAAAAAAAGAAGAAAAAAATTGGGAGAAAAATTCAATGACGTATCGGGTCTAAGGATAAACTGGTAAGCGATCAAAATTGATCGTTTTAATTTTTAGAAAATTATTTGAATATATATCTGACTGAAATTGACCTAATTTAATTGTACAAATGTATAGTGTGACAATTGGCGACAAATAAGAGTTTGAGTCAGTCTCGATTTACGTGTGATAATGGAATATTAGGTAAGTAAATCTCATTTACGACAACTTGTATAATTATAAGAGTTAGAAATTCATCGTATAAGTTACGAATTTATTTTCGTATAAAATGTCTCATGATTAGAATTGAAAATTGATTATCGTAAATGACTAAATGAGCTATCCAAGAGTCTAGGAAAAGGCCCAATAAGTGTTAATCGGCTTGATGAGCCCAATAGGCCTAAATAATGTGAATAGTAAGTGAAAATGAGCTTAAGACTAAGTAAGGCCCACTAAGGGGTAATTGGGCCCAATAAGAGTAAATGGGCCTAATAGTTTAAATTAAGCCTAATAAAAGGGAAATACGGATGGAAGTATTGTATTTAATTTGATAAATGATCATATACAGCTTTGGAGATTTAATTGGGGGCAAAACAGATCTTGTGGAATCTTGGTGTTGGAAAATACAGAGTGATCAGAGTGATTTGAGGTAAGGGGATTTTGTGAGTACCTAGAGGTATCTATACGTATTTTTGATGGTATTTATAAGGCATGAAATTCTTTAATGTATCTAGAAATAAAATTATAATTTTTATGAAAATCAGGTATCATTGTAAAAAGACGATTTTGCCCCAAGGAGTAAATTTTATGAAAAAGGTAGTAAGGCTAGTAAACTGCATAAATATCATGATTTTAATGTTTTAATGTGATGTGATGCCTTGATTTGGGCAAAACAAGGATAGGTCGGCTAATTGTTTAATGATTTGTATGACATAGCACGTGTCGGTGCTGATTTTGAGTTTTGAAAGGGGTTTTACCTAAATAGAGCCACATATCAGTTTATGTGAGGATAAATGGTGCTAGAGCCTTACTCACACTGGATTTTGATATTTTAACATGCATGAAATGCGCTGGAGCCTAGCTTGCACCATATTTCAAGTTGAAATGCATGCAAGTCGTACTGGAGCTTTTGCTCGTACGTGGGTTTCATTATTTCTTATGCATATTACTACATTAGAGCTTTGCTCGTACATGATTTTACCATTATTTATTTTGAATAAAGTCGTATCGGAGCGTTGCTTATACGAGGATTTTTACTGATTGTACATGAAATCGTGCTAGAACCTTGCTCATATTGTAATTTTCACACTGTGAAATGTAACGAGTCGTGCTAGATACCTCGTGTAGACTGTGTGTCACATAGATGAAATGCTCACACTAGTCGTGCTGGATACCTCGTGTAGACTATAAGTCATACGGATGAGATGCTCGCACGTACACCTGAGTCTGAGTCAGTTATATATGGTATAGGGTAGATAAGACCTAGGGCAGACACCCCCGACCGTGACATAGGTCCATGGAGTACATTGTACCATGTATTACATGGAGTACGTTATACCGTGTTGTGATGATGTTGATTTATATTCTGGAGGGTAGGATTTGACTCACCTCCCGTTACAGCATGATGCCCCACACACCGGGATCCGTGTGATCTGGGATGATAGAGACATAGTTGGCCAACAGAGTCCTCGATTGTATACAATGACCACCTGTCTCACATGATATCACATGATTTTATATTCAGTAAACATGATTTATGGTATCCAGGGTAGACTCGAGGGAGGGGTCGAACCGTGTGGGATGTTTTTAAAGGATGATGTATTGTTTTATGATAAGTTGACATGCTAAGCAAGAGACGTTTTACATGATGACTTTCCATGGTTTTATGTCTACTTTCATGTTTTACAGTATATGATATATTTATACACATGCGGCATAGTTTTATGTATTTTCTCATGCTCTAAATGTATGCGATTTTATATCATGACATTACGAACACGTAGATAGTGTAGTCATCTACCTGCTTGCATTATTACCTTACTAAGCTAGTGAGCTCATCCTTTCATTTTCCCCTTCTACAGAGCCAATACAGTAGATAGTGAGTGGTTGAGAACTAGCATCTTGGTATGCGCTGTTTCCCACCACCGAGCGGTATACACACTGGTATTATTTTGTATCTAAACATGTAATAGCACATTAATCATTTTGGAATGTAATATGGGGATGTAAATATTTGTAAACACATACAAGTATAGAACCTCAAGTATAAAGTATATGTGTTTGCTTTTGAATAAATTGAAAGATAGATGACATGGTAGATGGTAAAAGGTGACTAATACTGACTCATAGCCCAACTATTTAGTGGTGAGAATGTTCACGACCGAGAAAGGAAAGGAAAAAGTTAAAATTTTGTAGCAATTTTAGGTAAAAAGGGGTCGTGATAGAGGTGGTATCAAAGCTGAGTTGGTCTGATATGAGTCAGTATTAGTAAGCAGAAAAGTTACATCCCCATATTACTTTGCTTTATTTAGATATAACTATGTATACCGAGATGACATTAGACTAATGAATGGTTATGGATGCAAGAATTTAGCCACTATGCCTGTTACCCACCGTGGTAGAGGAGTGAGTTCACATACTAAACACTGTAGGGTTAGGCCTGAGAGCCGTGCAAAGCCACAGACTAGTCAGATCCTGTAGGATCCTATTGAGAGGCCAGAGGATACTGAGGCATGCTTCGCTAGGATTGAGCTGAGTATAGAGAGCCTCGTTGAGATAGTTACACAAGCTACATTAGGAGCTAGCGATGGACGAGGTCTAGTCAGATAGCCTACTAATGCTGGACAGGCAGTTGCTACAGATACCCCTACACCCCTACCGGCTCAGGATACAACATCTCCTACTGCTCTAGAGCAAGGTAGTAGAGGATGGGGATATGGTTGTGATTTGGTTAGATTATGGCAGTTTCAAAAGTTTAGACCACCAGTATTTAGCGAGGTAAAGAACTCAATAGCTGTTAAGGACTAGGTGAATGAAATAGCTAAGTTGTACGAGTTTTTTCTGTGTAGGTTGGCCGAGAAAAGTAACTTTTGATGCGTTTATGTTGGAGGGCGAGGCAGAGCATGGATGGAAGTCCTCTCGACCTATCTTAAGAGTTAGACATCCAAAGATGACATGAGAGGTAATTTGGGATGCATTTCGGAGACAGTATATTTCAGACACCGTCTAGAGGAAGTTACAGATAATGTTCTTTACTCTGACCTAGAGGAACAGGTCAATCGACAAGTATGAATCTCGGTTTACATCTTTGGGCAGGTATGACCCGACACTATAAAGAGTGAGAATCAAAAGGTCCGAAAGTCATGGAATGGCTCAGATTGTCTATCAGAGTTCGATTGACCTCGTTGAATATCACTACGTACGACGAGGCAATGCGTAGACCACAGTGGTGAAAATCAAATTATGAGTTGTATGCCTCTGAGTTTGGGAAAGATAATAAGGGCCCAAATAGAGACAGAAAGAGAATAGTGGATGAAAAAGTTGTCAGAGCGGGAATAAGGCCTTTTTGCAAGAGATTTAAAGCTGATGAGTCGTAGGGTTAGATGATTAGTAAGCCCCTAGTGTATCCAATTTTGGCGCCTATGGAGGGCATTGTGATTGGAGGACCCTGACCTACTACTGAGTAGTGCAGGATGTGCGGTAGATACCACAGAAATAGGCCCCGCATCTTATTGACTAAAACATGAGTTAAGAGTAGTAAGACGTGCCATCTATTTAAGGATTGCACATAGCTAGGTGAGATTGCCCCACAGAAAGGCAAAGAGCCTAAGAAAGCCCCTACTGATACCTTTGCCCCGAAAAAGAAGGCCACAGATGAAGAGAAGGGGAAATAGGCTGTTGGTCAAGGGCGAGTGTATGCCTTGGACCAAGACACTATTGATGTTTCATCTGATGTGATGGAAGGTACCATTTTGATTGCTAATATTAAAGCAATTATTTTAATTGATCCTGGTGCTACACATTTATCATATCACCTTCATTTGTATATAAGTTAGTAAAATATGTGAAGCCTATACCCTTAGGCAAAATACTAATAGTTAGCACCCCAATGAAGGATACTTAGCTAACTGAATATGTATGTAGAGATTGAAGTTGAAAGTAAGGGAAAAGGATACGTCAGTCGATCTTATTCAATTGAATACGAATGATTTTGATGTAATATGGGAATGGATTGGTCGGCTACAGACTGTGCTGTTTAGATTGCTATTCTAAGATAGTGGTGTTTCCACCCTGAAAAGTGTATTGTATGTTTTGACAAGTGATGAAATAATGTAATGGTTGTAACTAAAGTAGTGAATGATTGTACTAACGAAATGAGCAATGATGTGAAGGTATCATCGCTTATGTGGTTGGTATGGATAAGCCACGTCCAGATTTGACAGATATCCTAGTAGTCAGGGAGTTTTCTGATATCTTCCCGGATGACTTACCAAGGTTACCACCAAATAAAAAATGGAATTTTTTGTTAATTTGGTACCTGGTACTGAGTCGGTATCTAAACCACTGTATAAAATGGCACTGGTGGAATTTGAAAGCACTAAAGAAGAAATTACAAGAGTTATTAGATAACGGGTTCATCAGACTAAGTATCTCACCACGAGGTGCAACGGTCATATTTGTGTAGAAAAAAGAAGAAAGACGAAAGCATCTGACTATGTATTGATTATTGGTTATTGAATCAGGCTACCATCAGGAGTAAGTGTTTCCTTCTATTATTGATAATCTATCGAATCAGTTTGGAAGAGCGAAGATCTTTTTCGAGATCGATTTGAAGTCTCGGTATCACCCGTTGAGGATTCGAAGCATTGATGTTCTCAAGACAAGTTTCTATACCCATTAGGACATTAATGAACGAGGTATTTAAACTTTACATGGATCAATTTGTTATCATCTTTATCGATGATATGTTGGTACATTCGAAGTCCAAGGAAGATCATGAGCAGCAATTAAAAACTGTTTTACAGATTATTTGTTGAGGATTTCTCGAAATAGGCTGCTCAGTGATATGTCTCACTCGGAAGAAGGTTGTATTTGAGTGGGATGATAAGTGTGAAAGTAGCTTCTGTGAGTTTTGGTGAATTGAAGCATAAACTGACCACCATACCTATTCTCACCATACCCAATAGCTCAAAAGGTTTCTCAGTATATATGGATGCCTCAAAACAAAGATTAGGTTGTATACTGATGTAAAATGGGAAGATAGTCGCTTATGGATCTCGACAATTAAGGACGATGAGAGAAACTATCGACCCATGATTTAGAATTGGTAGCCGTAGTGTTTACATTGAAGGTATGGGGCCACTACTTATACGTTTAGAAATTTTTGGTATGCACTGATCATATAAGCCATAGTATTTGCTTTCATACAAAGAGTTGAATATGAGATAACAAAGCGGGTTAGAACTTCTGAAAGACTATGATTGTAAGGTATTGTACCGTCCGAGTATGACTAATGTGGCTAATGCATTGAGCAAAAAGAGCCTCGAGATGGTATCACATATGATGGTTAGGGAGCGTGAGTTGCTGGAGCAGCTTGTGAGTCTCAATAGAGATGTGATGCCTTCTGATGCTGTCAGTGATTATGTGACAACTAGTTTAAGATTAAAACTGAATTGGATTGACCGGATTCGACAGGCTTAGCATGATGATCGGTAGGGTGTCAATAGTGTGAGTCAAATTCAGAGGGGTACAGTGACAGAGTTCACATTGAGTGATGATGGCTTCATGAGGTTCAGAGGCAGAATAAGTATTCCCAAGGACCCACAGTTTATGACATTGTTATTATCAGAAGATCACTCTACAAGATATACATTACATTCGGGGACCAATAAAATGTATCAAAATCTCTAAAAAGGTATTGGTGGTCAGGCATGAAAAGAGACATCGTAGATTTGTAGTGAAGAGTCTTGTAAGTCAACAGATTAAGGTAGAGCATCAGAAGCCTGCAGGGTTATTACAGCCTCTACCTATATCGACATGGAAATAGGAGCACATTACCATAGATTTCGTTATGGGTTTACCTAGGGACTCGACGAAAGCATAATGCTATTTCGGTGATTGTGGACAAATTAACTAAGTCAGCCTACTTTCGAGCTATTAAATCCATAGATACTTTGAGTGTGTGGGCGGATTTATATGTAAGGGAGATTGGGGAATACCATGTAATGTTCCAGTGAGCATTGTATCAGATAGGGATTCCCGCTTCACTTCCCACTGCTGGGAACATTCTCAGAAAACGATGGGAACCCAGTTGAGTTTTAGCGCAGCTTTCCATCCTCAAGCCAATGTTCAATCAGAGAGAACCATCAAGACATTGGAGGATATATTGAAAGCATGCGAAATGGATTTGAAAAGCTCTAGGGATGATCATTTGTTATTTTTAAAATTGCCTACAATAATAGTTATTACTCGAGTATCAAAAAGGCATTGTATGGCCGTAGCTGTTGTTCCTCGATTAGATAGGGAGAATAGGGTGACAGACAGATATTTGCTCCTGATTTGGTAAGACAAGCCTCTGAGGATGTTCAGTTGATAGGTGAGAGATTAAGAACAGCTCAAAGAAAACACAATAAAGCTATGTTGACACGAGACGGAGGCCATTGAAATTCACCATTGGTGAATCAGTATTTCTAAAAGTTTCTCTCTCTAATGCTATAATGAGATTAGAGAAGAGAGATAAACGAAATCCTCGTTATATTAGACCCTTTTTAAATATTAGACAGAGTAGGAGATAAGGTCTTTAGGTTGGTGTTACCACCTGAATTAGGAGGCGTCCACAATGTCTTCCACATTTTGATGTTTCAGAGATATCATCCGGACCCGATACATGGGATTAGATATGAGCCATCGGAGCTTAATGAGAACATGTAGTATGTAAAGAAACTAGTTCAGATAGTGGATAGGAAGGAGAAAATGCTACAATTTAAGATGATCCCATTAGTTAAAATCCTTCGACAATACCACACTCCGAAAAAAGCCACATGGAAATTGGAGAGTATGATACGTGAGAAGTACCTGAAGTTGTTCACAGACTGATCTGGTTCAATTTGGATGACCAAATTTCTTAAGGAGGGAAGGAATGTAAGACTCAAAATTCGGTGTCATTTCTTTAAGAAATTGACATTTGAAACATGGATTCGTGTAATCTTGATTAATAAAGAAGAAAGAATAAAATTCCAAGTCCAATTGATCAAGGTATAAATTTATTTGGATAACTATCTCGAAAATATGAAAAATAATAATAATTCTGGGAAAATAAAAATAAAATAAAATAAAATAAATAATGGGATACTTTGGGAAAAATAAGATATTTTGTTAAATAAGATATTATATTATGGAAAAACTCGATCCCTTACCCTCATCTCCTCCGACAGCCGAAGAAGACACCAAAGGGCGAGAGGCTGCCCGAGCCATCGCCGGCACTGGTAGAGGGAGGAGAAACGAGAGAGAGAGAGAGAGGAGAGAAGGAAAACTAAGAGAAATAAGAAAAAATGAAGGATAGAGAGGTGAACGGAGGTCTGAAGAAGGGGGAACGCCTCACCACCTGCCAGAGGAAACGACCAACGTCTCCGATCCAAGCGCGGTTGGTGAGAAATGGTGCGATCGAGAGAGGAAAAAAATTAACAGTGATGCCGAAAAAGGAGAAGGTCAAACCGGCCTCATCGTCGCTTAGCCGAGTGTGGCCACCACCAGATTCATGCTTCGCGTGGCCAGATGGACCAGCTAGAAGTGGAAGCCGACGAAGAACCGACTGGCAGAGCTCCTAATGGCGAAGGTGGGGAGAAAAATTCGATGACGCATCGGGTCTAAGGATAAACCTTTAAGCGACCGAAATTGATCGTTTTAATTTTTGGAAATTTATTAGAATATATATCTGACAGAAATTGACCCAATTTAATTATACAAAAGTATAGCGCCATAATTGGCGACAAACGAGAGTTCAAGTCAGTCTTGATTTACGTACCATCATGGAATCTTAGGTAAGTAAATCTCATTTACGACAACTTGTATAATTATAAGAGTTAGAAATTCATTGCATAAGTTACAGATTTATTTCTCTATAAAATGCCTCATGATTAGAATTGAAAATCGATTGTCGTAAATGACTGAATGAGTTATCTAAAGAGCCTAGGAAAAGTCCCAATAAGTGTTAATGGGCTTAATGAGCCCAATAGGCCCAGATAAAGTGAATAGTAAGTGAAAATGAGCTTAAGACTAAGTAAGGCCCATTAAGGGGTAATTGGGCCCAATAAGAGTAAATGGGCCCAATAGTTTAAATTAAGCCCAATGATAGTGAAATACAGATGAAAGTTTTGTATTTCATCTGATAAATGATTATATGCAGCTCCGAAAATTTAATTTGGAGCACAACAGATCGTGTGGAATCTCAACATTGGAAAAGGCAGAGTGATCAGAATGATGTGAGGTAAGGGGATTTTGTGAGTACCTAGAGGTATCTACACGTATTGTTTAGGGTATTTATAGGGCATGAAATTCTCCAAGGTATCTAGAAATAAAATAATATTTTTTGTGAAAATCGAGGTATCGGTGTAAAAATACGATTTTGTGCCTGGGAGTAAATTTTATGAAAAGGGTAGTAAGGCTAGTAAACTGCATGAATATCATGATTTTGATGCTTTAATGTGACGTGATGCCTTCATTTGGGCAAAATAAGGATAAGTCGACTAATTGTTCCATGATTTGCATGACATAGAACGTGTTGGTGCTGATTTTGAGTTTTTAAAGGGGTTTTACCTAAATAGAGCCACTTATCAAATTTATATGAGTATAAATCGTGCTAAAGCCTTGCTCACACTAGATTTTGATATTTTAACATGCATGAAATGTGTTGGTGTCAGAAAGGGAAAAAGGAAACTAGCGAAACGCAAGCTGGAAAACGAGACGGAAGCCGAGCTTCCCTTCTTCACCAATGATCAGAGGCCGATGACCAGCATAGAGGAGCGGCCGATGAGGAGGTAGCCCAACCGAGCCATCCACCGGGACCAACAAGCAGTGAACGGAGATGAATGGCGAGGAAAAGCTGAGAGAGGGAACCGAGGGAGATTCCCAGCGACCGGCGCCGATTCGAGGTCGACCACCACTAGTCGAGCGTTCCCCAGGCACCGATGGTGCGATTTGTGGCAGCCTTGGCCGATGGAATGGCAGCCAGTGCCGAAAACGATGGCCAAACCGAAACGATGCCGACGAAGAGGAGGGAACAGGCCAGACCGGCCACTTTCTGACGACCTCGGGCGAAACCGAGGGCAGATCCGAGATGCGGACATCCCAGCGAAGCCACTAGCGGTGAAAATCGGCATAGAACCGACCGGTAAGCCACTGAACAGGCTGAATCGGACTGAACCGACGGTCTGAATCGGGTTGAACCGAACCGGACTGGACCGGACCGGTTCAGCCAAAAAGAAAAGGAAAAAGGAAGAAAAAGGGAAAAGAAAAAGATGAAAATTTGGGAAAAATTCCAGTGATGCAATCGAGCTACGGGTAAGTCGGTAAGCGGTCGAATTGATCGATTTAAATTATAGAATTTTTAATTTGATTAATATTCGACTGAAAATTTACCCGAAAAAATATTAAATTGTAGCTCGACGAATGGCATTAACCAAGAGCTCGAGATAGCCTCGATTTGCGTACTATCATGGAATCACTGGTAAGTAACCCTTATTTATGATAATTTTGCATCATTATCGTGTTAGAAATTTACTGCATAAATTACGGATTTAATTTCTGTATGAAATGAATTAAATTCTGAAAATTGGATAAATTTTCGTAAATACTAAATTAAGCTATTCGAGAATTTAGAATGAGGCTAAATAAATACTGATGGGCCCAATGAGCCCAATAGGCCTCGATAATATGAATAGTAAGTGGAAAAACGGGCTTAAGGCCGATTAAGGCCCATTATGGTATAAGCGGGCCCAATATGGGTAAACGGGCCCAATAATTTAAATTAAGCCCAGAAAATTATGAAATACAATTAATTGTATTGTATTTGACCTGATGAATATGTATCCACAGTTCCGGAGATTAGATTGGAAGCAAATCAGACTGCGTGATGAGTCATCAGTGAAAATGTCAGACTGAACAGAAAAATGAGGTAAGGGAATTATGTGAGTAGCTGGAGGTAGCTACTCATATTTTAATAGCTTTTCTGTACACTGAATATGTATGTATACACTGATATTGTATAAAGGTCCTAAAAGTGGTTTAAATGATTTTAATGATCGAATTAGGTGAAAAGTCTATTTTACCCCCATTAGGGAAGTTCACCTAAGGATGGTGAAAGCATGACATGCATGAAATACATGATTTAAGGACTTTTATGATTAGGGAATTTTATTGGTTTTAATTAAAGCAAATCGATAGATTGGCCAGTAATTGCATGAATTTCACATGGTAACGCTACATAAGTGTTATTTGTATTGAAATGAAATTTCTTTGGAAAATAGGCCAACTATCAAGTTTATATGGAAACAGATAGTGTTGACACGTAGTTCGCACTATACCTGCATTTGTGAATGTGCATAAATGTGCTTGATCGGTTGCTCACACCGATATGTGTGACGTCATATGCATAAAATGTGCTAGAGCGGTTGCTCGCACTGATTTTATGATTTGAGATGCATGAGAGCTGCTAGAGCCTAGCTCACACTCTGTTTTGATGATTTGACATGCATGAGAGATGCTGGAGCGATTGCTCGCACTAGTTTTAATGATTTGACATGCATGAGAGATGCTGGAGCTTAGCTCGCATCCTGTTTTGATATGAATTATGCATAAAAGTCGTGCTGGAGTGTAACTCGCATGAGATTTGATTTAATTATGTATAAAGCCGTGTTGGAGTGTAACTCGCACAAGATTTGATTTACTTGAGCATTCATTTGTGCTGGAGCGTTGCTCGCACAAAGTTTTATATGGTTTCATAATTCATTTGAATGTCGTACTGGAGTTTTTCTCGTACGAGGTTTTCATTGAGTTTTTATGCATATTCGTACTAGAGCATTGCTCGTATGTGGATTTTACTTGAAACTATAATCAGTTTAAGTCGTACTGGAGCGCTGCTCATACATAGATTTTACTGATTTTTATGAAACCGTGCTAGAGCTTCGCTCGCATGAGGTTTTCTGATATCATGAATATGCATGGAGCCGTGCTAGAGCTTCGCTCGCACAGGGATGTATATTACATGCATATAACCGTGTTGGAGCCTCCTGTAGACTGTGTGTCACAGTGAGATGATATGCTCACACGTGCATATTAAGACAGAGTTGATATGGGTGGATAAGACCTATTGCAGGCACCCCTGATTGAGCTTGGGTTCACGTAGTACGTTGTACCGTGTATGTCACGCGGAGTACGCTGTACCGTGGGGATTGTTGGAATGGAGTGGCATTAGCCACGAGGCAGTAAGCCTTGTCCTTGCAATCTTGGTGTTATGCTGTTCTGGCGGGTAGGACGACCCACCTCTCGTTTTAGGTGTGATACCCCGCACACTAGGTACCGTGTTGCCAAGGATCACTAAGATATGGCCATAGTCATCGATGTTACTGATATAATTAATTACATGTCTCACATGATATAACTATTGGTCAATAGACCAGGGTAGACCCGAGGGAGGGGTTAGGCCCCCAATTTTATGATTTTATGATTTTATGATATGTGACCCTGAAAGAATGGTGGTTTTATAACCGAAGATTTATAATGAATTTTAATGAATTGTTTTATGAAATTGAGATTTACTTATGAGATAATTGACCCGGATGGGGTTATTTTATTTCACGTTTTAATGAAATGATTTGAATGCAGTAGCATGACGATGTTTTCCATGCTTTTATTTCAAATTCATGATTTGTCTTATATGACATGAAAGAATACATGATCTAGATTTGTTTCATGCTCATTATGATTTAATGATGTCACATGAAATGCCTTTGATGCATGAATTACATGATTTCTATATGCACAAATAGTTTTGATAAACTAAGTCAGTGATGTTTGCATGACTTTGTGCTTGATGATTTTAATGAAAAGAAATGGATTTGAAGGGCATGGCATTATGAGCATGTAGATAGTGGAGCTATCTACTTACTTGCATAATTGCCTTACTGAGCTGTTGTTTGCTCACCCCCTTTATTTTCCTATCTTTTTAGAGCACTCACAGTAATTAGTAAGAGGCTGAGGACTTGCATTCTGGGTATCTGCTGCTTCCCATCGAGAGACAGGTATACACATTTGTATAGATTTGTATCTAAATATGTAATGCACAATACTATAGACGAATATGATGTCGGGGATGTAGAGTTATAAATACCATTGTGTATGTATTTAGTTAAAGTCAAAAGATAGGAAAATCTAATATATGAATATGATTATGGAAATGGAATGGTAAATAGGTGAGAGGTGACTAACACCGAATCATAGCCCAACTGTTTGTAGGATGGTCACGATGAGAGAAAGGTAAGAATTAAATAATAAATGAAGAAGCGAAAAATTTACTCTGATTTTTAGGTAATTTGGGTCGTGACAGTTGGAGCTTAGCTCACACCATATTTTGAGTTGAGATGCATGCAAGCCGTATTGAAGCTTTTGCTCATACCTAGGTTTCATTATTTCTTATGCATATTACTGTATTGGAGCTTCACTCAGACATAATTTTACCATTATTTATTTTGCATAAGGTCGTAATTGAGCGTTGCTCGTATGAGGATTTTACTGATTGTCCATGAAATCGTGCTAGAGCCTTGTTCGCACTGGACTTTTCACACTATGATATGTAATGAGTAGTGTTAGATGCCTCGTGTAGACTGTGTGTCACACGGATGAGATGCTCGCATGAGCCGTACTGGATGCCTCATGTAGACTATTAGTAACACGGATGAGATGCTCGCATGTGCACTTGAGACTGAGTCGGTTATACAAGGTATTAGGTAGATAAGACCTACGGTAGGCACCCCCGACTGTGATATGGGTCCATGGAGTACGTTGTATCTTGTATATCGCATGGAGTATGTTGTACCGTGTGGTGATGATGTTGATTTATATTTTGTAGGGTGGGATTTGACCCACCTCCTGTTATAGCGTGATACCCTGCACATCGAGATCCCTGTGATCTGGGATGATAGGGACATAGTTGGCCAGCAGAGTCCTTGTTTGTATATAGTGACCAACTATCTCACATGATATCACGTGATTTTATATGCACTAAACATGATTTGTGTTATCCAAGGTGGACACGAGGAAGGGTCGAACCTTATGGGATGTTTTTAAAGGATGATGTATTATTTTATGATAAGTTAACATGCTAAGCATGAGACGTTTTACATGACGACTTTCCATGGTTTTATGCCTGCTTTCATGTTTTACAGTACATGATATATTTATACACATGTGGCATCATTTTATCTATTTCCTCATGCTCTAAATGTAAGCGATTTTATATCATGACATTATAAGCACGTACATAATGTAGTTATCTACCTGCTTGCATTATTACCTTATTGAGCTAGT
Source organism: Firmiana major (assembly GCA_033439115.1). Classification (NCBI taxonomy): domain Eukaryota; kingdom Viridiplantae; phylum Streptophyta; class Magnoliopsida; order Malvales; family Malvaceae; genus Firmiana; species Firmiana major. The sequence goes on from CM065909.1 coordinate 35,709,781, forward strand.
GAGCTCATCCCTTTCATTTCCTCCCTCTGCAGAGCGCACACAGTAGTTAGTGAGTGGCTGAGGACTTGCATCCTGGTATCTGCTGCTTCCCATCACCGAGAGGTATACACACTGATATCATTTTGTATCTGAACATGTAATAGCACAGTAATCATTTTGGAATGTAATATGGGGAATGTAAATATTAGTAAACACGTACAAGTATAGAACCTCAATTATAAAATATATGTGTTTACTTTTGAATAAATTGAAAGATAGATGGCATGGTAAATGGTAAAGGGTGACTAATACTGACTGATAGCCCAACTGTTTATTGGTGAGAATGTTGACGACCGGGAAAGGAAAGGAAAAAGTGAAAAATTTTAGCGATTTTAGGTAAAAAAGGGGGTCGTGATAGTGCTAGCTTATAAATCAGCCTACACACCATCATCTTCTTCATAGCTCTCGGCCAAGCATGGAAGAAACCATTAACAACATAGTTTCAAGCTTTATCTCTCTAGAAAGTATCAACCTACAAACCAAATTGGAAAAAAGATGTCTTCATGGAAGTTGTTACCCATGATGAGTAGATTGACATAGTCTAAAGCCAACACCTAAAAAGCTGATTTCAACACTCCAAGAAATCCTACAAGTCTCGACCAAGAAGGGAAAGTGAAGCTAGGTATAATTTTAAGCTTTCAACTTCATATATGTTAATCTATGGATTATTCTAAGTTAATTGGTGTAAGTTTTATGGATCAAAACACATGAAAACACCATGAATCCATGTTAGCCGAAAATGGGTATTAAGGTTTACATGAAGAAACATGTGATTTTAATGCATGGTTAGGTTGGTAAACATGTATACATGATTATGACATGCTTAATTTCAATTGATTTGATCAATTGGTTAATGAATTGCAGATGGCGCATAAGGTGTTTGATAAAATGCTTAAGTGAACATAAACTAAGGCTTAAGGCATGCACATGTGGTGTTTGATGAAATGCCTATGAGAATGGCTAGCAAGATGGCATGGTTGGCATGGTGCTCGGCCATGGGGCGACATGATGGCTCTCGGCCACATGCCATGGCTAAGAGGCCAAATGGGCCTTACCGAAGTGGTCTCAAGCCAATAAGCAATTATGGCCCTCAGACTAAGCCCAATAAGTATTGGTGGGCCCCACAAGCCCAATAGGGCCAACTGAAATGAATAGTAATGTGAAATGGGTTTAAGATAGTGTTAGGCCCATTAATGCCCAAAAAGGGTAAACGGACCCATTAAGTGAGATAGACTGTATTTAAAGTTAAATGTAGATGAAAAAGTGTAATTAACCAAATAAATGGTTATATGCAGCTCCAAAGTTTATACTAGGAGCAAGCCAGACTGCCAGATCGGGTAGCTCTGAGATAGTGAAATTTCTTGATATGATTTCAGGTAAAGAAATTTTACGGGTAGTTAGAGATATCTACAATATTTTCAAATGCTTTTACATTCATTTAAAAAGTCTGAGGGGCAGAGAAAGTGAATAAAAACTATAGTGACTTGAAAATGGTAAATTACGATTTTACCCTATTAAGGGTAAAAAGTCAAAGTTTAGGGGAAGTCATAAAAAGCATGGAAAGCATGTTTTTGAATGTTTCACTGTTGTTTAGCAGATGCATTGATAGATTGGCCAACATTTTCATGTTAAATGCAAAAATAACATAACATAGTGCCGATTTGATTTAATTGACTGAAACTCTTTTAATTTAGCCATATATCGAGTTGTGTGAAAACAAATCATGCTGGAGCACTGCTCGCACTACATTTTATATGATTTCTACATAAATTATTGTCGGAGTGTTAATCGAACTAGATTTTCATGAAATGCTTATCATAGCACTTAAGCGTTGCTCGTACTCGATTTAATGTGATTTATGCATGATAGAGTACTGTAGTGATACTCGCACTCAATTTTACATAATTTGTGCATGATGTCGTGCTGGAATTTACTCACACGTACCAACTTTTGTTAAAGAGATGACATGAAACAGCCGTGCTGGAGACTGTGTCGTACCAATTTGATATGCTTGCTCGTGCATTTTGAGATACGGTAGAGGTGTATCGAAACTATAATTGGGGCCATGGATTACTTTATATCGTCTACGGATCACGGAGTATGTTGTACCATGAGTACATTATGTTGTGGAGTTGTAGAGTTGTGGAGTTGTAGAGTTGTTAACTGGCGGTTGAGGATTTGACCCACCTCCCGTTATAACAGTGATGCCTCGCACACCGGGATCCGTGTAGCCTGGGATCACCGAAAATGGGATATGATCATAATCCTCGAAAACATACAAGTAGTGGCTAATCTCACCTGATATTTCTTATTTGAATTGTCACATGATTTTTATGGAATTGGGTAGACCCAAGGGATGGGTTGAGTCTCGGCATGTGACTTTGTGTTTTATATAACGGTAAAAGTTTATAAACAAAGGTAAACTTGAGAGATGGGTTAAGCCTCGATTTCCATGTTTTGACATGATGAATTGCCATATTTACTTTGAGTTAATCGGAATGGCATGGTATAATGTGATTTATATGATTTTAATGAGAATGCAACATTTTGCATGAATTACTGATGTTTATAAACAAACATGATTTCAGTATACACGGATGAATTTGTGTATATATATATATACTTGCATAAATGTTTCAAAGAAAGATACATGTTTTAGATGTGAAATGAAAAGGAATATTTTCAAGGCACAACATTATATTCATGTAGATAGCGTGGTTATCTACTTGCTTGCCTGATTTCCTTACTAAGCTAGTGAGCTCACCCCTTTCATTTTCCCCCTCTCTACAGTGCATCCGCAGTAGATAGAGTACGGCTAAGGACTTGCATTCCTTTTGTCCGCTGCATTCCCATCGAGTGAAATGTATACACTCACATGTACGATTTTATATCTGAACAATATAACAGAACAATGATGTAAATGTATGTAATATTGGGGATGCATTTGCATATTAATATAGTGAGTTCACTTATGGTACAAAAGTTATTTACAGTTAATAGATAGTTTTTATTGACATGTATGCATCGTATTGAAGGAATGATATGGTAAGTAAATTTGATGATATTAATGCCAAATCACAGCCTAATTGATGTTTGGAATTGTTAAGGAAGGAAAGGTAAGAAAAAGTGAAAAATTTGTAGTGATTTTGAAAAAGTTGGTCATAACAGATACTATAATCTTAGGAATAAATTGGTTAGCTACAAACCGTACAGTTTTAGATTGTTATTCTAAGCCAATTATGTTTCCTACCCCTGCAAAATATATTGTAAAGCTTACTGAAAAGAAATGAAAGAAGCAGTTGCAGTATTTTGTAAGATAAAATTTCTATGCTGACTGACTAATTAAAATGTTGAATGTTTCATTGTGTACGTGGTTAATACGGATAAGGCACATCTGGAGTTGGCAGATATCCCTGTGGTTTGGGAGTTCTCAGATGTCTTTCCAGATGAACTGCAAGGAATACCACCAGATAGAGAGATGAAATTCTGTATAGATTTAGTGCCTGGTACCGAGCCCATTTTGAAACCATCGTACTGCATGGCCTTCGTTGAATTGGAGGAGCTCAAGAAGCATTTGCAGGAACTGTTGGATAAGGGGTTCATCAGACCGAATGTTTCACCTTAGGGAGCACCGGTTTTGTTTGTGAAGAAGAAGGATGGAAGCCTCCGATTGTGTATTGATTACAAATTGTTGAATAAGGCTACTAACAAGAACAGGTATCCCCTTCCGTGTATTGATGACTTGTTGGATCCGTTTCGGGGAGCACAAGTCTTTTCTAAGATTGATCCGAGGTCTGAGTACCATCAATTCACAGTTTGGATTGGAGATGTACACAAGACAACATTTCAGACTCGACATGGCCATTATCAGTTCTTGGTTGTGCCATTCGGATTGATGAATGCTCTCGCAACTTTTATGGCTTTGATGAATGATATGTTCAAGCCATACTTGGATAAGTTTGTTATCGTCTTTATCATTGACATTTTGGTGTATTTGAAGTCCAAGAAAGAGCATGAGCAGCATCTGAGGATTGTTTAACAGACCCTCCGAGAGAAATAGTTGTATGCTAAACTCGATAAGTGTGACTTCTGGCTATAACAGATTTCGTTTCTAGGCCATGTTGTGTCGAAGGATGGAGTGTCAGTAGATCCATCCAAGATTGAGGTCGTACTTTAGTAGGAACAGTCGAGGACAGTCACCGAGATCAGGAGTTTTTTGGGTTTAGTTGGTTATTACCAGAGTTTTGTTGGAGGGATTTTTAAAGTTAGCTGCTCCGTTGACACGTTTCACTCGGACGAATGTTGCATTCATGTGGGACAATGATTGTGAGAGGAGTTTTGGACAATTGAAATGTCGATTGATCACCGCTCCGATTCTCACTATTCCTACCAGCTCAGGAGGTTTTTCTGTATATACAAATGCTTCGTATCAAGGACTGGGCAGTGTATTGATGAAGGATGGGAAGGTAGTTGTTATGGATCCAGACAGCTGAAGGACCATAAGAAGAACTATCCGACCCATAATTTAGAGTTAGCAGCAGTAGTGTTTGCGTTGAATATATGATGCCACTACTTATACGATGGGAAGTTTCAGATTTTTATTTACCACAAAAGCCTCAAGTATGTGTTTCTCGTATAAGGAGCTAAATACGAGACAAAAAAAGATGGCTAGAGCTTCTGAAGGACTACAATTGTGAGATACTTTATCATCTGGGTAAGGCAAATGTTGTAGCTAATTCCATGAGCAGGAAGAGCCTTGGGATAGTAACGTATGTGATGGTCATGGAACACGAGTTGCCAGAGCAGTTTGCTAGCCTCAGTTTAGGTGTTGTGCCTTTTGTCATGGATACAGACAATGTGATAGCTAGCCTGAGGTTGGAACCAGATCTGTTAGACAGGATCAGACAGGTTCAATAAAGTGATCCGTATATGTGTTGATATGACTAGTCAGATATAGACGGGCACAGTGACCAAGTATAAGATGAGTTATGATGGACTACTGAGGTTCAAAGGTAGGGTGTGTGTTCCCGAGGGCCCAAAGCTCACGAGACTGATTTTATTGGAAACTCATTCTTCAAGGTACATGTTACATTTGGGGAGTAACAAGATGTACCAAAATCTCTGAAATGTGTATTGGTGGTTGGGTATGAAGAAGAACGTGGCAGATGTTGTGGCGAGATGTCTCGTTTATCAGCAGGTAAAGGTAGAGCATCAGCAGCTTGTAGGATTATTCCAGCCTCTACCTATACCAATATGGAAAAGGGAACATATCACGATAGATTTCGTGATGGGTTTACCGAGGACCTGTAAGAATCACGATGCTATATAGGTGATCGTAGATAGATTGACTAAGTGAACCCACTTTCTAGCTATGAATACTATCGATACTCTGAGTTCATTGGCAAAGTTATATGTACGTGAGGTAGTGAGATTACATGGTGTTCCAGTGAGCATTGTTTCAAATAGGGATTCCCACTTCAATTCCCACTTTTAGGAACATTTTCAGGAAGCCATGGGAACCCAATTGAGTTTGAGCACTGCTTTCCATCCTCGGACAGATGGTCAATCAAAGAGGATTATACAGACTTTGAAAGATATGTTGAGAGCATGTGTGCTAGATTTTAGAGGCTCCTAGGATGATCATTTGCCACTAGCCAAATTCACATACAACAATAGTTATCATTTGAGTATCGGGATGGCACCGTACGAGGCTTTTTATGGTCGTATATGTCGTTCCCCTATTGGATGGGAAGAAGTGGGTAACTGAAAGATATTTGCTCCTGATTTGGTCAGAAAGCCTCTGAGGATGTTCAATTGATATGTGATAGATTGCGAACAGCTCAGACCAGATAGAAGAGTTATGTTGACAAGAGACAGAGGCCACTAGAGTTTACAGTTGGTGAATCAGTGTTCTTGAAAGTTTCTCCTTCTAAGGGTATAGCGAGATTTGGGAAAGGAGGTAAGCAGAGTCCTCATTACATTGGACCCTTTGAGATACTAGATCGAGTGGAAGATAAGACCTATAGGTTGGTGTTGCACCGGACTTATTGGGTGTCCATAACCTCTTCCACATTTCGATGCTTCGAAAGTATCACCCGGATCCGGCACATGTGATTAGATATGAGCCGTTGGAGCTCAAAGAGGACATGTCATATGTAGAGAAGCCGATTTAGATACTGGATAGGAAGAAAAAGGTATTGAGATCGAAGACTATCGGGTTAGTGAAGGTTCTCTAGTAGCATCACACTTCAGAGGAAGCTACTTGGGAGTTAGAGAGCCTGATACACAAGAAGCACCCCCAGTTATTTGATAACTAACTTGGTTCTAATTTGGAGGACCAAATTTATTAAGTTGGGGAGGATTGTAAGACTTGAATTTTTATGTAGCTTATTCCTTATGATTCCTGTATGTACAAACATTTTATTATGTTGGTTGAATCATAAGAAGAGTATTTACTAGAATGAAATTGTAAGTGAAGTGATTAAACACATATAAGCTACGTAAAGGCCAAATAAGGGCTATAAGAGCCACAGGCTAAACCGAATGGATCTAAATCATTTTGACTAAAGATAAGAACTTATAATGTGAAAATATAGAGGGCTCATGAAGGAAAGTTGGTTTGATTTGGTCCCAAACACATTAAAGTAAAGGAAAGGCCAAAAAAGGGGCTAAACGAGTCCAAAATGGTCCGTTTGAGGTGTTTTTGACTTATTCGCCTCCCGAAAATGGCTAAAACATAAAGATGAAGTGTAAACCATGGAAAACGACACTTTTTGATTTTCAAGAAAAAGCCAAACGTGGTCAATGGTTAAGAAAAGTCAAAAGTAGTTATGAAATGTTGGCTTTGACCATAGTTGACTAACTGCGGTTAAATTTTAACCTAAGTAAGGTTAAAAAGTGGGGAAGAAATATTTTTGGTTAAACCACTCGATATTCATCGCCTTAAGTATGGAAAATTAAGTTAATCAAAATCCTGATTAAATTAAACGGGTTAAACGCAATGGGCCAACGATGGAATGTTTAAAGCCCATTAAGGTGCAACAAGTGTGGGCCAAATTTCTTAGGCTCATTAGGCCAAATTTTTGGGCCATTTTGTGGGCCTTATATAAAGTCAATGTAAGGACCAATTGATAGAAAAGTTTTCAACCCAAAAGAAAAGCCTAAACCGAGAAGCCCAAAACTTAAGCCCATTAGTTAAATTCCAAGCCCATTAGTAAATGAACTAAAGCCCAAATGGTAAACAAAAGCCCAAAACAATTTAGCCCACATTAAGGGCTGAAATTTGTGACTTAAAGACTAACTGTGCTAGCTTATCAATTAGCCAACACACAATCATCTTCTTCATAGCTCTCGGCCAAGCAAGGAAGAAACCATTAACAACATAGTTTCAAGCTTTATCTCTCTCGAATTCATCAACCTACAAGCCAAATTGGAAAAAGTTGTCTGCATGGAAGTTGTTACCCATGATGAGTAGATTAACATACTCTAAAGCCAACACCTAAAGAGCTGATTTCAACACTCCAAGGAATCCTACAAGTCTCGGCCAAGAAGGGAAAGTTAAGCCAGGTATAATTTCAAGCTTTCAACTTCATATATGTTAATCTATTGATTATTCTAAGTTAATTGGTGTATTTTTTTAGGGATCAAAACACATGAAAACAACATGAATCCATGATGGCCGAAAATAGGCATTTAGTTTTTCATGAAGAAGCATGTGATTTTAATGCATGGCTAGGTTGGTAAACATGTATACATGATTATGGCATGCTTAATTTCAATTGATTTGATCAATTAGTTAATGAATTGAAGATGGAACATAAGGTGTTTGATAAAATGCTTAAGTGAACATAAACTAAGGGTTAAGGCATGTACATGTGGTGTTTGATGAAATGCTTATGAGAATGGCTAGCAAGATGGCATAGTTGGCGTGGTGCTCGGCCATGGGGCGGCATGATGGCTATCGGCCACATGCCATGGTCGAGAGGCCAAATGGGCCTTGCCGATGTGGTCTCGACTCAATAAGCAATCATGAGCCTCGGATCAAGCCCAATAAGTATTAGTGGGCCCCACAAGCCCAATAGGCCAAACTGAAATGAATAGTAAAGTGAAATGGGCTTAAGACAGTGTTAGGCCCATTAGGGCCCAATAATAGTAAACGAACCGATTAAGTGAGATAAACTGTATTTAAAGTTAAATACAGATGAAGCAGTGTAATTAACAAAATAAATGGTTATATGCAGCTTCAGAGATTATAGTAAGAGCGAATCGGACTGCGAGATTGGGCAATTTTGAGAAAGTGATATTTCTCGACGTGATTCCAAGTAAGGGAATTTTACGGGTAGTTAGAGATATCTGCATATATTTTTGTCTGCTTTTACATTCACTTTAAAAGTTTGAGGGTCAAAAAAAGTGAATAAAAATTATAGCGACCTGAAAATGGTAAATTGCAATTTTACCCCAACTAAGGATAAAAGGTTAAAGTTTAGGGAAAGTCCTAAAAAGCATGGAAAATATGTTTTCGAATGTTTTTACTGCTGTTTAGGAGATGCATTGATAGATTGGCCGATTTTTCATGTTAAATGCGAAAACATCATAATATAATCCCGATTTGATTTAATTGAGTGAAACTCTTTTAATTTAGCCATCTATCGAGTTGTGTGAAAACAAATCGTGCTGGAGCACTGCTCGCACTGGATTTTATATGATTTCTACATAAATTAGTGCTAGAGTGTTACTCGCACTAGATTTTCATGAAATGCATATCATAGTACTAAAGCGTTACTCGTACTCGTTTTAATGTGATTTATGCATGATAGAGTACTAAAGTGATACTCGTACTCAGTTTTACATGATTTGTGCATGAGGTCGTGCTGGAGTTTACTCGCCCATATCGGTTTTTGTTAAGTAGATGACATGAAACACTCGTGCTGGAGCCTAGTGCAGATTGTGTGTCACACCAATTTGATATGCTAGCACGTGCATTCTGAGATATGGAAGAGGACTATCGAAACTATAATTTAGTCCATGGAGTACATTGTACCGTGTACGGAACATTGAGTGCGTTATACCGTGAGTACATGGTGTTGTGAAGTTGTTAGCAGGAGTTTGAGGATTTGACCTACCTCCCATTACTGCAGTGATGCCCCGCACACCAGGATCTATGTAGCCTGGGATCACCGAAAATAAGATATGATCATAATTCTCGAAAACATACAAGTAGTTGCCAATCTCACTTGATATTTCTTATTTGAATTGTCACATGATTTTCATGAAATTGGGTAGACCCGAGGGATGGGTTGAGTCTCGACATGTGACTTTGTGTTTTATATAACTGTAAAAGTTTATAAACAAGGGTAAACTCGAGAGATGGGTTAAGCCTCGATTTCCATGTTTTGACATGATGAATTGCCATATTTACTTTGATTTAATTGAAATGGCATGGTATGATGTGATTTGTATGATTTTAATGAGAATGCAACATTTTGCATGAATTATTGATGTTTATAAACAAACATGATTTCAGTATACGTAGATGAATGTGTATATATACCTGTCATGACCCTCAACTTACCAAAAATCGTCACAAATGTTTTGCTTTTCATGCATTAATTATTTTTCGTCCTTACCTTACCTCGATCGTGATCAACAACACTCTCAAACATTTGGGCTGTGTGTCAATGTCTACCTCATCCAACCATAACAATTTAATTTACATATTCATCTAGAAGTAAACACTGTATAAATAAATCAGAGTTATTGTTTACATGTGTTTACACTGCTTTACATCCCCAATAGTTACATACAAAATGCTACTGTGCTATGGGAAGTTTAGATACAAAATTACATCAGTGTGTATATCTTACGCAATGGGATGCAGCAGATATCAAAAGGGAAACCTCCAGTCGCTGTCAGTCTATACTCAATGCTCTGTAAAGAGGGGAAAATAAGGGTGGTGAACAAACAACACGCTCAGTAAGGTAATCATGCGAACAGGTAGATACTGTACTATCTACGTGATCATGATGCCATGCTCAAAACCATGCAATTTCTCATTCACATATCAAAGCATTAGTTCATGCTTGTGTTAATGAGATGTAAAGTAAGTCATGCTATTTAAACTCAGTGCACAAATCAATTTCAAGGCATGTAAAACCATCATGCATATTTCACAAATAAGGTATGGAAATCCATCATGCGTAAGTGCACTTTAAAGCCATTAATCATACTTTCTCAAGTAAATCATGCTATTTCATCTCAATAACATCAACACTGATCAGGACTCAGGCCCTCTCTCGGACTATCTTGACCTACAAAACATTTCAAACATAGATTTATTCATAAAACACGACATGTGAGATAGGCAATATAATAAGGAAAATCTCCTCTAGGACTATGGCCATATCTTGTGATCTCAGGCTACACTGATCAGGTGTGCGGGGTATCACCACTATCTGCTTCCACACGGCAGGTGGGTCACGTCTAACCCGTCGGTCCATAGCAGATCTAAACATCGTCCGAAGATGATATATCACAATCTTAACACGGTACAACATACTCCATGCTACCTGCACGGTACAACATACTCTGTGGACCCATATCAACAGACCATATCACGCCACATCTCAAAATGCATGTGCGAGCCTATTTAATTAGTGTGACACCTAGTCTACCTGAAGCTCCTAGCACTGCTATCAATCATGTCATAAAATCACATGAGAGTAATCTCAAGCACGACAACATGTACGGTGGACATCTTATGCGAGCTATGCTCCAACACCATGTTAAAACCAGTATAAAATATGTGCGAGCTAAGCTCTAGCACCTCATCATAGAAATCCATGTGAAAATTAGTGTGAATTAAGCTCCAGCACTCATGCGCGTAAAAACACATCAATCTCATGCGAGTCATACTCTGGTATACTTTCATTCTCATGAAAACCATGTAGGTGGCTCAATTCTTTGCAAAACATGGTTATCGACCAAATCAAATCATTTCTTTTGCAAATCATTTCAAATGTTAGCCAACCTACCAATCATGTGCTGAAAAGCAACAAAACAAGGTTTTCAAAGCATCATGCTTTTATTTTCATGCATATTTCTCAAAACCCAACTATTTGCCCTTCAATCAGCCAATTTCATTTCCTAGTATCACATGCACCCTAGCAAAACATTTAAGCGCCCAAATTGCACACATAAATCTCTAAGAATCCACACAATTCCCTTACCTCGATTTACTCGGGGTGCAACTCTCTTCCTCTTAGCTTCTCGTGCTTTTGGTTCAACTTGCTCCGGTATATCCCTGGGAGCTACAATTTATTCATCCAAACACTTAAGTCAATGTTGCTAACTCTCATTCAACTATGCATTTACCCAATGCCTTAAATACACATTTTACCTATTTTGGGTAAGCCTCATAATCCATGACATAATATCATCTTACAATCATGCCCACAACACCATTATCACCTTATGATATCCCGTTCATCATTAATACCTCTACATTTCACTTTCTCACACTAACCCATTTCTAGGTTATAATTGTTTCATGGCATTCTAGGTAGTTCTACCATTAAGATGCACACCAAGTCAACATCAAAATCAATAACTAAACCAATGTGCTTGGATTGGTACACTAGAAACTCACATTTTTGGATTTCCCTCTTGCTCCAAATGGAAATGCTCCTAGCTCCTTCAAGACAACAAATGGTGTAATACCTCCAAGTTATGTTGTTCTTCTCTTTGATGTGAACAACTTTGTATCTAATAGCCTTCCCTCAAATCTTACTTGAAATGGGATGATTTAGAGAGAGAAAACTAGGTTTTTAGATTGAAAATGGTAGAGTGAGGTTGTTTCCCAAAATCTGCAGATCCAATTGCTCCTATTTATAGATTTAACTTGATGAGATCGATCTGCCTTGGGTGGAGATCGATCTAGTCTTCTTAAAATCCCTTTTTTTCACGACATTTGAAGGTATGAGATCGATTTGTCGAGGGCAGAAAGTTAAGGAGATCAATCTAGCTATGGAGGAAATCGATTTGCTCCAACCCGAGAGCTAAGGAAATTGATCATGCTTGCATTAAGGATCGATCTCTTCATTACAAAACGTTTAGCAGATCGATCTGGCTCATTAGAGATCGATGTGCCCTGTTCCATTGCTCGAATAAGAGCATTTTGGCTTTTTTTGATCGATCTCTCATCCTATGAGATCGATCTGACCTTCATATTTCCAGATTTTGCTACAATTTTCTGCACAAACTTACACCAAAACATCCTCAATCTATTGCCATAGTCTTTTTCCCATCCAACCACCTTTTAAGACTTCAAAATGACATCCATTCATACTTTATACACATTAAAACCTGTGTCAAATCTTTGTATAACCAAAGGTATGTAATATAAACTAAATAGAAGTGTACAACTCATGCAAATCTTCATTCCATTTTACCACACCACTTAAAATTCAATATATTTACATTCCACTCACGGAAATATCCTTCTTACACTCGTTGTACACTTTAAAACTTACGTGTATTCATTTCATAATCCAATATACACATATACAAGGTTAAACATATATGAGGTCTCACATTTTGTTAAATAGATGAATGGAACAGTCGTGTTGGAGCCTAGTGCAGATTGTGTGTCGCACCAATTTGATATACTCGCACGTGCATTCTGAGATATGGAGGAGGACTATCAAAACTATAATTTGGTCCATGGAGTACATTGTACCGTGTAGGGAACACTGAGTACATTGTACCGTGAGTACATGGTGTTGTGGAGTTGTTAGCTGGACGTTGAGGATTTGACCCACCTCCCATTACAGCAGTGATGCCTCGCACACCAGGATCCGTGTAGCCTGGGATCACCGAAAATGAGCTTATGTCAAAATCACTTTCTTTCACTCTAGGTCGTCGGGAACACAAATCTTGGCTCTAAACCTCAGTAGACCATCATCACTCACTGAGAAATCGATCACACTACCCCTCTGAATCTGACTCACTTGATCATCACACAACGAATCGGTATGTTTAGTCTGTTGTATCCAGTCAATCAAATTCAGCTCCACTCGTATACTAGCTATCATACAGTCACTATCAGTATCAAGGGGGTCTATATCCAAACTGAGCTGAGCAAACTACTCTAGCAGCTTATGTTCCCTGACCATCGTGTACGATACCACTCCGAGGTTTTTCCTGCTCAAGGCATCAGCCATAACATTAGTCTTTCTCGGAGGTACAATATCTCGCAATCATAGTCTTTCAAAAGCTCTATCCACCTTCTCAACCTCATATTCAGCTCTTTTTGTGAAAATAGATATTTGAGGCTTTTATGATCTGTAAACACCTGAAATTTCTCACCGTACAAATAGTAACGCCATATCTTCAATGTAAATACCACGACCGCTAACTCTAAATCATGGGTCGGGTAGTTTCTCTCATGGTCCTTAAGTTATCTGGATCTATAAGCGACTACCTTCCCGTTCTGCATTAACACACAGCCCAGTCCCTGTCTCCAGGCATCTTTATACACTGAGAAGCCTCTTGAACTGGAGGGTATGGTGAGAATAGGTATGGTGGTTAATCTATGCTTCAACTCGCAGAAACTACTTTCACACTTGTCCCCCCACTCAAATGCCACATTCGTCCGAGTGAGACGTGTCAATAGAGCAGCTAATTTAGAGAATCCCTCCACAAACCGTCGATAATAACCTGCCAAGCCTAAAACATTATGGCTCTCTGTAACTATCGTGAGTCTATCCCACTATACCTCAGCCTCTATTTTGGACAGATCCACTGATACCCCATCCCTCAAGACTACATGACCCAAAAATGATATCTCACTTAGCCAGAAATCACACTTATTAAGTTTAGTATACAACTCCTTATCTTGGAGGGTCTGTAACACAGTTCTTAAGTGCCGGTCATGCTTTTCCCTAGACTTCGAATACAATAATATGTCATCTATAAAGACAATTAGGAATCTTTCAAGGTATGGCTTAAACACATCATTTATCAAAGCCATAAACACTACAGGAGCATTCATCAACCCAAATGGCATAACCAGAAACTCAAAATAGCCATAACGTGTACGAAATGCTGTCTTGGGCACATCTCCACTCCGAATCCTTAACTGATGATACCCAGACCTCAGATCAACCTTTGAAAAGATCTGTGCTCTCTGTAACTGATCCAACAAATCATCAATATGCGAAAGCGGATACTTATTCTTGATGATAGCCTTATTTAACAACCGGTAGTCAATATATAATCGAAGGCTCCCATCCTTCTTTTTCACAAATAGACCCGATGCTCCCCAAGGGTAAACACTCAGTCTGATGAACCCCTTATCCAACAACTTTTGTAACTGCTTCTTTAGTACTCCAATTCAACTGGAGCCATTCTATACAGTGGTTTGTATATCGGCTCAATACCAGGCACCAAGTCAATATAGAACTCCATCTCCCTGTCTGGTGGCAACCCTAGTAATTGATCCGAAAAGACATCAAGGAACTCTCAAACCATTGGAATGCAGCTAATTTTGAGTGTGCCTTATCCATATCAACCACGTATGTAATAAAACCTTCAACATATCAATATTCCATTCGTTAGTAAAGTCATTCATTCTTTAAGCAACTTAACATACTCTTTTATTTATTTTCAAATCTTACAAGATACTTTTCGGGGGTGGAAAACATTACTGTCTTAGCATAACAATCTAAAACAACATGGTTGTAGCCGACCAATTAATTTTATATTTAATAAGATGAGATCCGCCAACATATCCTTTTCCCCTACTTTTAACTTACAATCATTGCATACATACTCGGTTACTAAGTTGTCTCAACTAGTGTGCTTATAAGCAACACCCTGCCTAAAGATACAGGTTTCAGATAATCAAGCAATTTAGGTGCAAATGTAGACGATATAAATGAATGTGTGGCACTAGGATCAATTAATGCCAATGCTTCAAAATCAAAGAATATGATTGTACCTTTAATCACATTCATGGAAGCTTCTACAGATGCTTGGTCCACCACAAACACTCGCCCTCGACCAACAACTTGCTTCCCTTTCTCCTCAGTTGTGGCCGTCCTCTAATGAGCAGGTGTATCAATTATGGCTCTCTCTGGCTCTTTACCCTTCTGAGGGGTTGTCTTAACCAGTTTTGGGCAATTATGTATCATGTGCCCTGGCTTACCACATTTGTGACAAACTCTAGTCAATAATAGACATAGCCTACCCCTATGATATCACCATACACTCTGCACTGCTTGGTGGTAGGTCGGGGTCTGCTAATAGCTACAACCCTCAATACTAGAGGTAAGTTGGATAAGTTGGATGCTTCACAGGCCTCTCTCACACCTCCTCAATCTTTGGCCTGTTACCAAATAACCTTCGGCACTTTCTGAATCCCCTACTATCAACTGATGTCCTTCGGTCTCTATCACTGCCCTTACAATTCCTACCAAACTTTGAGGCATGCAACTCATAATTTTGCTAGCATAATTGAGCCCTATGCACTACCTCATCATAGGTGGTAATATCAAATAGGGCCAATCCAGCTCAGATCGATGGTCTCAACCCCTCGATGAACTTCTGAACCTTCCTATCCTCTCTGCTTATGGTAACCATATCATACCTACACAGAGATATGAATCCGAACTCATACTCATCAACTGACTGGGTCCCCTAAGTCAAAGTCATGAACTCCATCTACATCTTCTTGCTGAGCAGTGGAGAGAATGTACTACCTCCTAAAGGCATCCAAAAATATCTCTCAAGTCACAACTTGGTGTCGGGCGCTCAGGATAGGCTGCGTAGCTATCCACAATATTCAGCCTCACCCTCAAACACAAAAGCTACAAAAGTGACATTCTCAGTAGTTGAGCAATGGAAAAATCTGTAAAGCTTCTCCATGCTCTGAATCCACTGCTCCACTAATATTAGGTTCTTAATCCCACTGAATGAAGATGGACCAAACTTCCTAAACTGCCTCAATCTGTCCAAATCACAATCATAATCTTCATCACCACCAACCTGTTGTGGAGCTACAGCTGAGGGTGTATTCTGAACTAGTGGGGGTACATTCTGAATTGGAAGGGGTACAGTGTCATGCCCCGCTTTCGGGAACCCTTCTATCCATACATTCTCTACTACGGTTGGGCTGTGAGAAGATGCAATTACTAAAAATTTATTTATTTACAGCGGAATATTTAAAACTTTAATTCACACTCCCAGGTGTGTGTGTAAATACACAAAATTAATTGTATAAATACCAAGTGTTTACATATCATCCCCATAATACTGAATTACAATTCCAAGATATAACTGTGCAATACAATATATTAGATACAAAATACTCGTGTATACAAATCTTATACCTTTGCGGATTGTGGGAGCTGTTCAACACAAAAGACTTAGAGACCACCGCTCTCTTACTTCTCAGTACTTGGAGGGGGAAAAATAGTGGGATGAGCAAACCACGGCTCAGTAAGGAAATGTATGCTAGCAGGTAGATATCGTACTACCTACATAGCCCATGCATGCATAAACCAAAACCATGTTTTCGTTATAAATGGAAATATCATACGAACAATGCATTTAAATTCATATTTCTCAAGAGCATTTTCGTGTAAATCAAATGTCAAACTTCCATTTAAAACATGCTCATAAATAGTGCCCTCATGGCACGAAGGTGAAATCGAAGATTTATTAAAACATGAAATCTCTTTCACTTCTCAAATCATTCTTTCTCGCAAATCTCTTTCTTTTCTGAGATTGTCTCTGTTTCTCGATTCTCTGAGACAGGCATGAAATTTTAGGCAATCAAATATCCACGACTTATGGCCACAGTCAGTGATCCCAGGCCTCACTGATCGGGTGTGCACAGGGTATCACTTCGCCTGAAGGGGGATGGGTCAGTCCTACCCTCCGGCTCATCTCAATCCACCTCATCTCCTCGTATACTCACGGTGAAGATACGTCGTGTGTCATCTACGCGATACTCGTACTCACGTGCACCCAGCACGGTACATAGTATACCAACGGGTGACTACACTATTCTACGTACAACCGTGGACCCAAGTCCATACTCCAACTCCGATGGACTTTTTATCCTTAAACCATGTCTCATATACCAGGCGAGCAAGCAGCGCGACACACAGTCAACGCAAAGCTCCAGCGCGGTACGATCTATCGTTAAGGCCCAGCCCGTTCAATTGGCCGTCGGCTGGTATCCCCTTGGGTCCCAGACCCCCAGGTTTACCTTAACTCAACAAAACAGGTACGAGCATAGTTCTCGCACTTTCTCAAAACCTCCGTGTGAGTTAAACTCCCGCACGGTACATCAAGGCTTTAAACCGAGTGTGAGCTAACGCTTCAACACCAAATCTCATCTCAAAACTGATAGATGGCTATTTTCTCTTTTTAAAATTCAAAACACGTTTATTCATACAGCATGACTCTTCATGCTAAAACATGTAAAATTAGCCAACCTATCATCAACATTTCTCAATCATCAATAACAATATAAAATTGAGAATATCATTGAAAACATGCATATCATGCTATTTCCTTACCCTATCCCATTTCTCAATACATATATATACGTCGTAGTACTTTTCATACTTCCACATCATTTCATAAACTTATAATATCGTACTAGTCCTAGCAATATATCTACGAAATTGCTGTAATTACGTACGAACATCTCTATAGCTAACACACAGTCCCTTACCTCGTTTTACTTGTGTGCAACTATCCGCCTTTATGCTTCTTGCGTTCTCATCTCGACTTGCTCCGGCGTATCATCCGAAACTGAAATTCATCCATCAACATTTGAGTTAATGTTTCTAACTCTTATTCAACTAAGCATTTATCCAATGCCTTAATTACACATTTTTACCCTTTGTGGTAAATCTCCCAATTTATCCTAATATCAACATTTCCAAACCATTTCCACAACATACTCATCCACTCAAGATATCCCATTCATCAAAAATACTCCCACATTCCACTTTCTCACACTTGACTATTTCTAAGCTATATGCATTTCATACCATCCTAGGTAGTTCTATCCACAATATGAACACCCAAATATCTTTATAATCATTAACTAAACCAATGTACTTGGATTTGTGCATTAGAACTTACCTCATTGGATTTCCTCTTGCTCCAATTAGGATTGCCCTCTATTTCTTCAATCCTTCAAATGGGAAAATGCCTCTAGACTATGTTGTTCTTCTCTTTGATGTGAACAACTTTGTCTCTAATAGCCTCTCCTTAAATCTCACTGAAAATGGCTGGATTTAGGAGTGAGAAACTAGATTTCTTTGAGTTGAAGTGAAATGGAAATGTTTTCCCCGAAATTTTGATGATCCAACTGCTCCCATTTATAGTTTTGACTTGATGAGATCGATCTTCCTTGGGTGGAGATGGATCTGTTCCTCAAAAATCCCTCTTTTCTGAGACGTTTTAAAGGTAGGAGATCGATCTGTCGAGACTGGAGATCGATCTGCTGTCAAACAGAAGCTTAAGGAGATCGATCTGGTCTTATGGGAGATCGATCTGCTTCCAACCCGAGACCTAGAGAGATCGATCTGGTTCCTTTGGAGATCGATCTGTTCCCTTCCATTTCTCACATAAGAGCATTCTGGCTCTCCCAGATCGATCTCTCATCCTATGAGATCGATCTGGCCTTCACAAATTCCAGATTCCTTGCAGTTTTTCTGCAACAACCCTTACCAAACACCCTTAATTTGCTTCCATGATCATTTCCTCATTCATTCATCTTTGAGACTTGAAAATGGGATTCTTCCTCACTACATACACATTAAAACTTGTGTAGGATCTTTGTATGATCAAATACATATACGATATTACTCGAATGGAAATATACACTTATGTAATTCTTTCCTTCCATTTTACTATACTACTCATATCCCATTTCGATCACATTCTTCTCGTTTCAAGTTTATTTCTTCCTACTCACTCATAATGCAACTTGTACGTATAATCACAATTCTTATTATAAGTGCGTACATAATCTTATAAACTTACATTGCATATACTTCACATTACAATGTATCATCATATTTATGATTCTATTTACATTCCCATGTTCCTATATACAGCTATACATATACGGGGTCTCACATTCTCCCCCACTTAAAGAATTTGGTCCTCCAAATTAGAACCAATTCAATCTGTGAATAACTCGGGATACTTTTCCCGCATCAAACTTTCCAGTTCCCATGTGGCCTCTTCCACAGTGTGATGTTGCCACAAAATCTTAACCAATGAAATCGTTTTGTTCCGCAACACCTTCTCTTTCCTGTCCAACACCCTGATCGGTCTCTCGACATACGACATATCCTCCTTGAGCTCCAATGGCTCATAGCTAATTACATGTGTCGGATCCGGGTAGTACTTCAAAGCATAGAAACGTGGAAGACATTGTGGACTTCTGCTAGCTCAGGTGGTAAGGCTAGCCTATATGCTCCTTCTCCCACTCTATCCAAAATCTCGAAAGGACCAATGTAACGAGGACTTAATTGTCCTTTCTTTCCAAACCTCATTATTCCCTTAGAAGGAGATACTTTCAAAAATACGGACTCGCCAACATCAAACTCAAGTGGTTTCCGTCTCTTGTCAGCATAGCTCTTTTGTCGACTTTGAGCTGTTCGCAGCCTCTCGCATATTATCTGAACATCCTCGGAGGCTTGCTTAACCAAATCGGGGGCGAGCAATTGTCTGTCACCAACTTCTTCCCAACCAATGGGCGATCGGCATCTACGACCGTATAGTGCCTCATAAAGGGCCATACCAATACTTGAGTGATGACTGTTATTGTAGGCGAACTCAATCAATGCAAGTGATCGTCCCATGAGCCTCTAAAATCCAGCATACACGCTCTCAACATATCCTCCAGGGTCTGTATAGTCCTCTCTGACTGACCATCTGTCTGAGGATGAAAAGCGGTGCTAAAACTCAACTGGGTCCCCATCGCTTCCTGGAAATGTCCCCAAAAGTGGGAAGTGAAGCGGGCATCCCTATCCGAAACAACACTCACTGGGACTCCATGCAATCTCACTATTTCTCGCACATACAGATTCGCCAGTGCACTCAATGTATCCGTAGATCTCATGGCTAAGAAATGTGCCGATTTCGTTAACCGATCTACTATCACCCATATCGCTTCATGGTTCTTATGGGTTCTCGGTAACCCCATCACAAAATCTATGGTGACATGCTCCCACTTCCATGTTGGTATCGATAGAGGTTGTAATAGTCCTCCTGGTTTCTGATGTTCGACTTTTACTTGCTGACAAATGAGACATCTAGCGACATACTCAGCTATGTCTCTCTTCATTCCAGACCACCAATATACTTTCCGGAGGTTTTGATACATCTTACCACTCCCCGGGTGTATCGTGTATCTCGACGAGTGTGCCTCTGATAAGATCAGCTTTCTCAGCTCTAAATCCTTAGGAACACATATTCTATCTCCAAACCTTAGTATTCCATCTGGACTCAATATAAACTCAGCACCCTTCCCTTTCCGGATTTGGCTAATCATGACAATACACCATTGATCGATTTGCTGAGCTTGTCGGATTCTCTCAATCAACTCCGGTTCTAATCTCAAGCTAGCAATGATCCCATAGCTGCCAATCTCAGGTAGGGTCATATCCAGACTAAGGTTCGTGAATTGTTCCAACAACTCGTGCTCTCTAACCATCATATGTGATACCAACCCGAGACTCTTCCGACTCAATGCATCGACAACCATATTTACCTTCCCCGGGTGGTACAAGATCTCACAATCGTAGTCCTTGAGGAGTTCCAACCACCTCCTCTGTCTCATGTTTAGCTCCTTTTGTGAGAATAGATATTTCAGACTCTTATGATCCGTAAAGATCTGAAATCTCTCACAATATAAGTAGTGGCGCCATATCTTCAACGCAAACACTACGGCCGCTAATTCCAAATCGTGAGTGGGGTAGTTCTTCTCATGATCTTTCAGCTGTCTAGATCCATAAGCTACTACCCTTCCATCTTGCATCAAAACACAGCCTAGTCCTTGATGCGAAGCATCTGCATACATCGAGTAATTCCCTGAACTGTTAGGGATGACAAGAACTGGCGCGGTAGTTAATCTGCGCTTAAGTTCCTGAAAACTCCTCTCACAAGCTTCATCCCATGAAAACTCCACACTTTTCCTTATAAGACGTGTCAATGGAGCAGCTAATCTAGAGAAACCCTCTACAAATCTTCTGTAGTAGCCAGCCAATCCCAAAAAACTTCTGATCTCTGTGACTGTCCTAGGTTGTTCCCACTGAACAACTGCCTCAATCTTGGATGGATCTACTGACACCCCATCCTTCGATATAACATGGCCTAGAAAGGAAACTTGTTCTAGCCAAAAGTCACATTTGTTAAGCTTGGCATATAACCTTTTCTCTCGAAGGGTTTGCAAAATAATCCTTAAGTGCTGCTCATGCTCTTCTCTGGACCTTGAATACACCAATATGTCATCAATGAAAATAATTACGAATTGGTCCAGGTATGGCTTGAATACTTTGTTCATTAGAGCCATAAAAGCTGCCGGCGCATTGTTCAACCCAAAAGGCATCACTAAAAATTCGTAATGGCCATAACGAGTACGAAATGCTGTCTTGGGCACATCCTCCTTCCGAATCTTCAATTGATGATACCCAGACCTCAGATCTATCTTGGAGAAGATCTGTGCTCCCCGAAGCTGATCCAATAAATCGTCAATGCGTGGCAAGGGGTACTTATTCTTGATGGTAGCCTTGTTTAACATCCGATAGTCAATGCATAACCTGAGGCTCCCATCTCTCTTCTTCACAAATAATACCGGAGCTCCCCATGGTGAGACGCTCGGTCTTATGAACCCCTTCTCTAACAACTCTTGCAGCTGTTTCCTTAATTCCTCTAACTCAACTGGGGCCATCCTATATGGTGACTTCGATATTGGTTCGGTTCCAGGCGTCAAGTCTATACCGAATTCCGTTTCTCTATCAGGTGGCAATCCTGGTAGATCATCTGGAAAGACATCAGGGAATTCTCTGACCACTGAGATGTCCTCCATATCCGGATGTACTTTGTTCAAATCCACCACATAAGCAACAAAACCTTCAAAACAACACTCAAGCCATTTATACCAAAGTACTTTACTTAATACAAAATTTAAGATTTCATTTCTTCTCTTAAAATCTTACAACACATTCTTCAGGTAGAGAAAACTTAATGGACTTAGAACGACAGTCTATGACAGCATGATTGGCGACTAACCAATCCATTCCCAAAATTATATCAATGTCGTACATATTCAACAAAATCAAGTTGGCTGTCATGCACTTATCTCCCACCCTCACTTTACAATCTTTATACACTTGCTCAACTAATTGGCTAACTCTCATTGGAGTACTTATTAGTAAGGTCCTACTCAAGTATGTGGGTTCTACAAAACCTTTTAACTTAGATGCACATGCAGGTGATATGAAGGAATGCGTAGCACCAGAATCAAACAAAGCTATAACCTCTAGATTGAAAATCAAGATTGTACCTTTTATCACTTCAGAAGAGGTATCAGCCGATGCCTGGTCTATCGCATACACCCTGCCTTGACCCACAACTTGTTTTCCTTTTTCTTCAGCCGAGGCTTTCTTTCTTGTAGGAGGTGCAACTGTAGGAACCCTCTCTGGCTCTTTACCCCTCTGTGGAACTGCCTCAACAATCTCCGGGCACTCTCTGGCATAATGTCCAAATTTACCACATCTGAAACATCGGGTACCCTGAAGATGACATGGCCTGCCACCATGGTATCGACCGCATAGCCTACACTGATCTGTAGTCGGTCGGGGTCCACCAATCACTATACCCCTGGCTGGTGTCTGAGTCGGAGGCATAAAAGGTCTAACAACCTTCTTCTGGAACTCATCTACTTCTCTCCGACGTTTACTCATGAATTTTCGACCAAATTTGGCACTCTTGCCATCTCCCAGCTTCCTCGGACCCTTGTCCTTTCCCCAACTAAACTCAGAAATTTGCAAGTCATGATCCTGCTCACATAACTGGGCCCATCGCACAGCCTCTCTATATGTAGCGACATCAAATGGGGCCAACTTCGCTCGGATCGAAGGCCTCAGTCCATCTACAAATCTACGGACTCTGACAGCTTCACTCCTGATCGAGTCCGGATCATATCGACCCAGTGAAGTGAATCGTGACTCGTACTCATCAACTGTTCGATTCCCTTGAGTCAGATTCAAAAATTCCATCTGTAGTCTCCGTCGAGCAGTATCTGGGATGTATTGCTCTCTAAAAACGTCCAAGAACATATCCCACGTGATAACCATTCCTTGAGCTCTTAATATCGGCCTGACGGACTTCCACCAGTGCTCTGCTTCGCCTCTCAATACAAAGGCCGCAAGTGCTACTCTCTCCGTAGCTGAACATCTACAGAAGTCGAATAACTTCTCCATTTGACTGATCCAGTCATCAGCCACCGTCGGATACTTTACCCCGCTAAACGAAGGAGGCTTAAAGTCCATAAAGTGCCTCAACCTTTCCATGTCGCAATCATATCCATACCCCAAATCATCATCATGCTGATGTGGGGCTACTGGAGGAGGTACCGGTCGAATATGAGGTTCCCGTGGCCTAGCCGGTTCAGCTTGCGCAGGTGCAACATTCTCATGCTCAGGTGCAGCTGCTAGGGGATTCGGTGCAGCCTGTCCCGCTGTACCAGGTGTACCCTCAAACCTAGCCATGATCTGACCCATCATGGTCATCATCGTGCGCATGTCTTCCTCCAATCGAGTTATTCGAGGATCAGAAGCCTCTATCTATTCCTGGGGCTCATGACTAGAGGATGATCTACTGTGCCTCTCAGTCCTGTCATTTTACCCTCGAGCCCTCGAGCTCTCTCCCCTCTTGCGGTGTCTCTCAGGCATAACTCACTCGCCTGATAACTTTCCTACGTTATAACAAACATTTAATTTACTACCAGCTCCGTATACACATTTGTATCTAAATATCGCACAGTAACTTGGGGATGTATGTTTTCTTAGTCCTAAACATCAACTCACATCAGCCCAACCATGCTCTGATACCAAGCCTGTCATGCCCCGCTTTCGGGAACCCTTCTATCCATACATTCTCTACTACGGTTGGGCTGTGAGAAGATGCAATTACTAAAAATTTATTTATTTACAGCGGAATATTTAAAACTTTAATTCACACTCCCAGGTGTGTGTGTAAATACACAAAATTAATTGTATAAATACCAAGTGTTTACATATCATCCCCATAATACTGAATTACAATTCCAAGATATAACTGTGCGATACAATATATTAGATACAAAATACTCGTGTATACAAATCTTATACCTTTGCGGATTGTGGGAGCTGTTCAACACAAAAGACTTAGAGACCACCGCTCTCTTACTTCTCAGTACTTGGAGGGGGAAAAATAGTGGGATGAGCAAACCACGGCTCAGTAAGGAAATGTATGCTAGCAGGTAGATATCGTACTACCTACATAGCCCATGCATGCATAAACCAAAACCATGTTTTCGTTATAAATGGAAATATCATACGAACAATGCATTTAAATTCATATTTCTCAAGAGCATTTTCGGTAAATCAAATGTCAAACTTCCATTTAAAACATGCTCATAAATAGTGCCCTCATGGCACGAAGGTGAAATCGGAGATTTATTAAAACATGAAATCTCTTTCACTTCTCAAATCATTCTTTCTCGCAAATCTCTTTCTTTTCTGAGATTGTCTCTGTTTCTCGATTCTCTGAGACAGGCATGGAATTTTAGGCAATCAAATATCCACGACTTATGGCCACAGTCAGTGATCCCAGGCCTCACTGATCGGGTGTGCACAGGGTATCACTTCGCCTGAAGGGGGATGGGTCAGTCCTACCCTCCGGCTCATCTCAATCCACCTCATCTCCTCGTATACTCACGGTGAAGATACGTCGTGTGTCATCTACGCGATACTCGTACTCACGTGCACCCAGCACGGTACATAGTATACCAACGGGTGACTACACTATTCTACGTACAACCGTGGACCCAAGTCCATACTCCAACTCCGATGGACTTTTTATCCTTAAACCATGTCTCATATACCAGGCGAGCAAGCAGCGCGACACACAGTCAACGCAAAGCTCCAGCGCGGTACGATCTATCGTTAAGGCCCAACCCGTTCAATTGGCCGTCGGCTGGTATCCCCTTGGGTCCCAGACCCCTAGGTTTACCTTAACTCAACAAAACAGGTACGAGCATAGTTCTCGCACTTTCTCAAAACCTCCGTGCGAGTTAAACTCCCGCACGGTACATCAAGGCTTTAAACCGGGTGTGAGCTAACGCTTCAACACCAAATCTCATCTCAAAACTGATAGATGGCTATTTTCTCTTTTTAAAATTCAAAACACGTTTATTCATACAGCATGACTCTTCATGCTAAAACATGTAAAATTAGCCAACCTATCATCAACATTTCTCAATCATCAATAACAATATAAAATTGAGAATATCATTGAAAACATGCATATCATGCTATTTCCTTACCCTATCCCATTTCTCAATACATATATATACGTCGTAGTACTTTTCATACTTCCACATCATTTCATAAACTTATAATATCGTACTAGTCCTAGCAATATATCTACGAAATTGCTGTAATTACGTACGAACATCTCTATAGCTAACACACAGTCCCTTACCTCGTTTTACTTGTGTGCAACTATCCGCCTTTATGCTTCTTGCGTTCTCATCTCGACTTGCTCCGGCGTATCATCCGAAACTGAAATTCATCCATCAACATTTGAGTTAATGTTTCTAACTCTTATTCAACTAAGCATTTATCCAATGCCTTAATTACACATTTTTACCCTTTGTGGTAAATCTCCCAATTTATCCTAATATCAACATTTCCAAACCATTTCCACAACATACTCATCCACTCAAGATATCCCATTCATCAAAAATACTCCCACATTCCACTTTCTCACACTTGACTATTTCTAAGCTATATGCATTTCATACCATCCTAGGTAGTTCTATCCACAATATGCACACCCAAATATCTTTATAATCATTAACTAAACCAATGTACTTGGATTTGTGCATTAGAACTTACCTCATTGGATTTCCTCTTGCTCCAATTAGGATTGCCCTCTATTTCTTCAATCCTTCAAATGGGAAAATGCCTCTAGACTATGTTGTTCTTCTCTTTGATGTGAACAACTTTGTCTCTAATAGCCTCTCCTTAAATCTCACTGAAAATGGCTGGATTTAGGAGTGAGAAACTAGATTTCTTTGAGTTGAAGTGAAATGGAAATGTTTTCCCCGAAATTCTGATGATCCAACTGCTCCCATTTATAGTTTTGACTTGATAAGATCGATCTTCCTTGGGTGGAGATGGATCTGTTCCTCAAAAATCCCTCTTTTCTGAGACGTTTTAAAGGTAGGAGATCGATCTGTCGAGACTGGAGATCGATCTGCTGTCAAACAGAAGCTTAAGGAGATCGATCTGGTCTTATGGGAGATCGATCTGCTTCCAACCCGAGACCTAGAGAGATCGATCTGGTTCCTTTGGAGATCGATCTGTTCCCTTCCATTTCTCACATAAGAGCATTCTGGCTCTCCCAGATCGATCTCTCATCCTATGAGATCGATCTGGCCTTCACAAATTCCAGATTCCTTGCAGTTTTTCTGCAACAACCCTTACCAAACA
The DNA here is from genome assembly GCA_033439115.1 of Firmiana major. Classification (NCBI taxonomy): domain Eukaryota; kingdom Viridiplantae; phylum Streptophyta; class Magnoliopsida; order Malvales; family Malvaceae; genus Firmiana; species Firmiana major. The sequence goes on from CM065909.1 coordinate 35,736,609, forward strand.
CCCTTAATTTGCTTCCATGATCATTTCCTCATTCATTCATCTTTGAGACTTGAAAATGGGATTCTTCCTCACTACATACACATTAAAACTTGTGTAGGATCTTTGTATGATCAAATACATATACGATATTACTCGAATGGAAATATACACTTATGTAATTCTTTCCTTCCATTTTACTATACTACTCATATCCCATTTCGATCACATTCTTCTCGTTTCAAGTTTATTTCTTCCTACTCACTCATAATGCAACTTGTACGTATAATCACAATTCTTATTACAAGTGCGTACATAATCTTATAAACTTACATTGCATATACTTCACATTACAATGTATCATCATATTTATGATTCTATTTACATTCCCATGTTCCTATATACAGCTATACATATACGGGGTCTCACATACAGGGATCTCTGCCTCTGTAGCTTTAGGTCTCAGTGCAGGTCGTGCAACTGCAAGTGTCTCAGGAGTACCTGCCTGACCAGTAGGGTTCGCCTGATCGGCTGTGCCGTGTCTACCCTCAGTCTTGGTAATCGCCTATGTAAACAACTCCATGATAGTGTCTACATCCGCTTTAACCGCATTATAAGTGCCTTAATGACATCACTAGAGCCTGGTTAGGCTCTACTAGAACTAGACCCACTGCGCCTCTCAGGCTCATCTCTACGCCCTGAGAGTGCGAACTCTCTCTTTGACTACTGCGACGTCTATCTGACATCCTGCACACACAACAAGTTTCTCAATCTGAATCCAGCTCTGTATACACAATTGCATATAAATAATGCACAATTTTTTGGGGATGTATATTTTTTAACTACTAACACTGACTCACTTCAGATCAATTCCGCTCTGATACCACTTCTGTCACGACCCATTTTTGCGACTAACCACACTACTACTAGTTAGGTTGTGAGTCAATATCAGTTACCTCTTTCTCATCCATTCAATCATTTTTATCAGAGTTGCGTAAAATAATATAGAAACTTTGCTTTTATTTAAAACAAAGTTGTTTACATCAGTTTTTGTTATATACATCCCCCAAATACAAAAGATAACGTCATTATGCATTACTAAACAGATATAAAATTCGCATGTGTATACCTTTGTACGATTGGAGGACTAGAGCACGGTAGCAAAAATAAACGCAGTGGACACACTCCAAGGCATAAAATCTGTAGAGGAGGAAATAAAAGGGTTAGCTAACACGCTTAGTAAGGAAAATATGTAAGCAGGTAGATAAGTACACTATCTATAATGCTTAAAATACACATTTATCTTTCTTATAAAACAATAAGCATTTATTTAAAATAGCATCTATCTGTGCGAAATCATCAATTCGCTAGATCGCTATATGCATCATCATTTCAAATCAAACAGCACATACTTCGAAAACCATTTCCACATAGCATAAGAATATACGTGAGATTAGGCTGGGATGTAATATTATGTTTCAATGGACTTATGGCCATAGTCACTGGATTCTAGGCAATCACGGATTAGGTGTGCGGGAATCCCATACTTAGGGAGACGGGTCAACCATCCCGTCAGCCCACTAAGATCACTAAGATATCACGGTACATCGAACTCCGTGGTTTATTTCACTATACAACATTCTCTGTAGACCCTCATATATTGTGATATATAGCTGAGGGGATCGAGAAATCTCGAGGTCTTCCATCTCAACATCACTATCTTCCTATACCATGTCTTAAAATCCCGTGCGAGTAGGTCAGTGCAAGAACACATAGCAATACTTAACGGCTTCAGCAGGGTCTTAATTAAAATCATATCAAGTTTAGGAATTTACATGCAAGCAAGTCAGAGTAAGAACACATAGCAGTACTCGATGGCTCCAGCATGGATTCAAAACTAAGTGCGAGCTCTTTAGTGTATCACCTAGCTTACACATAGCTCTAGCACCGCTTTCACTCTCAATTTAAGTTTAAAACTATGTACGAGCAAGTCTGGGTAACCTATAGTTGCCACATTGGCTCTAGCTTATTTTCACATAGAAAATCGATAGATGGGCCAATTCTAGTGAAAATCGTACTCAAAATGGAGCTCAGCATGAAAAACGGTGCCAAATGGAGCAAGAGGGGTAACTTCCTATATGGTCACCCATCCATGGAATTTCTCCCACTCAAGCACGCTTAACTATGGAAAATGTGCAATTTAATGCAAACAGTAAAATCTTGAGCCAGTCTATCATTATACACTTACAAAACAATTTTTCACGATAAAGACACTAAAAACATACACTTTATACATTTATGCTTTTTCAATAAATTTATAGTATAATTTCATCTGTAAATTAGGTCATTTTAAGAATCTCTTATAATTTGGTTTTTATTTAGATATTTAAATATCTATACGCTCTACAGTATTTATTTGCATACAAGAGGTAAGAAATATACGTACAGCTATCTCTAATAGCTTGCATAAATCCATTACCTCGAATCACGTGAAAGTCACGTTTCTTTAAGGCATTTTCACAAACACATGGCATACCAACCTTATAATCTCATCCAAATCAGCATATTAAATAAACTTAACCATGCCATCATCATGTACACATGCCAATCTATCCATTCATGCCTAAAAATCACGTGTATGTGCATGAAAAACAAAATACCTATTTTTGGCCATGGTGTGTTCATGAGATTCATGGTTGTTTTGATCAACAATTCATACACCAATCAACTCTAAATAATTCATAGATAAACATACTAGAATTCGGAAGCATGAAAACTCATCTAACTTAGTGTTCCTACTTTGGCCGAAACTTGTGGGAGCTTTTGGGTCCTCCAAATTAGCTTCCTAGGTACTAATTTTTTTAGTATGTTTATCCTCTCTCAATATGGAACAACTTTCATTCAGGTCACTTGTTCCAATTATGTCTCTAAAGTGCTGTTTTCTAAAGTGAGAAAGCTTGAAAAATATAGTTTTAATAGAGTTTCTCTTTCTACTAAAAAATGAAGTAGACAAAGGCTTGAAATCTGATTTTTTTTCTTTCTAACTTATTTTCTAGCCAATTTGTCTTATTTTCAGCCCATGGAATTGGTCTAACCATTGGATTTAGGCCTGGTATCAAAATGTTCTTGTCCATTAACTAATGGGCTTTAAGCCTTAAGGCAAAATGGGCTCTCCGTTAGGGCTTTATTCTTGGGCTTACTGGGCTAGATTTTCCTGGTGATTTAGACCTTCAATTACCTTTAATTTTGGCCCATAAAATCGGCCTAACCTCTCTCCACAATGGGCTTTCACGTGGGGACCACATAGTTTAGGCTAAATGGGCTTAATCCATTAACCTATTGGCCCAATAGATTTTCTCCCTATTTTTCAGCCCAATTCCTTATGGCCCACTTATATTTTATATATTTAATTAAGTATTTGGCTGAATTTCCATGTATGATAGTCCACTTTTATTTTGCTCATGTCCTAACCATGGTTAGTTAAATAGTCAAAGTCAATATTTTCCATTTGACTTTTGTTGAGTTTTTGCCATTAACTATGTTGACTTTTGTTGGAAAATTCAAATTAGGTGTTTCTCATGATTAAGACACCTATCTCTGCATTTTGGCCATTTTTGAGAGGCGAAAACATTAAAAACATCTCAAACGATTGATTTTGAGCTTGTTTAGGCCTTTTTCAGCCTTTCCATTACTTTTACCTTATCAGGGCCAAACCAATCTATCTTTATTTCTTGAACCCAATATCTTTTCAAGTTTTAAATTCTTATCTTCAGTCAAAATGGTCAGAATCAGATCGGTTTAGTCTGAGCTCACCATAGCTCATATTTTACCATTTGGGACTTTTATATGCACTTTGCATTCCATTTGCACTTAAAACATAAAATGCACATCTCTTATGATTCATATAACATATATCAAGGGTTTACAACTTAGAATCATAAGATTTTTATTCTTATGGCCATAGTCTGGATTTCAGGCAATCACTGATCAGGTGTGCGAAAATCCCATGCTCGGGGAGGGGATCAACCATCCCTTCAACACACACAGAATCACTAAGATATCACGGCACATTGACTCCATGGCTAACAGTCATGATACAACATGCTCTCGTGGATCCTTATCAACTATTTCCATTGTCTCAAAATCACGTGCGAGCATGTCTGTGCAAGATCACTTAGCAATACACGACGGCTCTAGCACGGTTTTACTCATCACACAGCAAAATCATAAAATGTCGTGCGAGCAACTCAGCGTATGATCACATAGCAATACGTGAGGCCTCTAGCACAGTTTTGTCTCATCACACAGAAAGCTTATAAAACTACATGTGAGCAACTTAGCATAAAATCACATAGCATTACCTGAGGCCTCTAGCATAGTTTTGTCTCATCACACAGAAAGATTATAAAACCTCGTGCGAGCAACTCAGCGTAAGATCACATAGCATTACCCGAGGCCTCTAGCACGTTTTTGCTTAGAATCACTTTAAGTTGAGGAAGTCACATGCGAGCATAAACAGAGTAAGATCACTTAGTAGTACGCGATTGCTCTAGCGTGATTCCCAAAATCTAGTGCAAGATCTTGAGTGGATCACATAGCTTACATCGTTTTCTTTTCTTAAAATTCTTTAAAATGTTGTGCGAGCAAGGTTGGTAAATCTACCCTTGCCACGTTGCCTCTAGCATAAGTTCACACAGAAAAAGAAATAGATGACTCCATTCACTAAGTATGAGTGAGAGGACAATCTCCCTTCAATCACTCGTGAAATGCTTTTCACTTAAAAACACATGCATTTTTATGGGAACTAGTTAAATCGGGAGCCAGTTTGTTATTACTCTTTCTCAAAACACTTATATAACATTCACAAGCATCTACTCACAATAAAGACATTAAGACATGCAATTTATTCATATAAGCTTCTTCTTACCACTTAGCTTTCACGAAGATATTCCAATATCTATATACTTTATCGTATTTATTTGCACATAGAAAGTAATAAACATATGTATAGCTATCTCTAATAGCTCGTATAAATCCCTTACCTCGAATCACGCTTGAATCAATTTCCTTGATTTCCACTTCTCGTGATTCGTCTAATCAGCTCCAATTTTATCTCCAAGAGCTGCAAGTATTTACTTCTCATGTCAGTATATCGTAATATACTTAATTCTCACTTGTATGGAGTTCAATTCAATGTATTAGGCCATTTTACAATAATTTGGCCTTTTTACATCTTATTGGACTTAACTCTCTCTTAAGTCCATTTCGATTGTATTATTCATTTCTCGAGAATCTATTAGACTCATCAAGTCTATTGATTCGTATTGAGCCAACCTTATGCTCACAATGCCTTAAGTTCATTAATCTCTTTCACTATGGCATTTCCTCACACACCTCATATGCTTTGTCACGACCCAATTCCTCAAAAATCACTGCAAATTTTTTGCGAACTTACCTTACTTCAAATGGTTAGGCTGTGAATCAATATCTGTCACACAGTATCATACATATTTAATATATCTCAAGCAATACTTACATCCCAGACACTAATATTGTGAAAGCTCATAAAATTTATCTTTCATAAATAGAAAGCTGTTTATATTGCCTTACATATACATCCCCCATAAAAACATGTCTACATCACTGTAGACTATTATTTAGATACAATTATCACATAAGTGCGTGTACCTGATAATTCTATATTTTTAGAATTATTTGTTCTTAATTTCCTAATTAATTATTTAAATCCCCAATTTATTTTGTTAATTATCCCCTTTATTTAATTAAAATTCTCATGTTTGCAGATAAATTAAATCCGAATGAATTTTGAATATTTCGGTAGAAAATGGACCAAAATTGGGCTAAAATCGAGATTGAGCCACGCGGACAACACGAGCCATGCCACCTAGCACATCCAATTGGACAAGAAGACCGATGACATGGAAATATCTTTTCAAGGAGCCAATGGTGTGATGACAAGTGACCAAAAAAATGCCAATGGACTTAAAGAAGATGGTACAGCTATTAATGAGTCCTTTCTTGATGAGCAGCTATTTACTTTCGGGCACTCCAGATTGCCCTGGTACGCTAATTTTGTAAATTATCTGGTGAGCAATGTGATGCCACCTGATTTGACTGCCTAGCAAAAGAAAAAGTTTTTGAGTGATGTCAAGTATTATGTTTGGGATGAACCCTTCTTATACAAGCAATGTAAAGATAAGATTTTGAGAAGGTGTGTTCCCATGGAAGAAGTAGAGGATATACTTAGACATTGTCACTCTTCTGATTATGGAGGGCACTTTGGAGGAGAGAGGACAGCGGCCAAGGTTTTGCAATCTGGATATTACTGGCCCACGTTATTTAAGGATGCCCACTACTTTATGTTGAATTGTGATAGATGTCAGAGGGTAGGTAATATTTCCAAAAGAAATGAGATGCCTCTGACTAATATTTTAGAAGTAGAACTCTTTGATGTCTAGGGTATTGATTTCATGGGACCATTTGTTCCTTCATATGGCAATCTCTATATTTTAGTGGATGTGGACTATGTGTCGAAATGGGTTGAAACGATGTGTAAGACCCCGTATATGTATAAGGGTAATGTGTGTACTTGGATCAAATAATATGAATGGACTTGTAATGTAAAATATGATTGATGTAAGTCCATGGATTCAATGTATGTATGTGTAATATAAATTGTAACGTACATACAAGTTTCATTGAGTATGAATACGAAGAAATGAGTTCTAGCAAGTGATGGTTGTGATTGAGACTCAAGATGAGTAGTGTGGTAAAATGGAATGGAGTTATGCTTCCATTTGGTTTTATGTAGCATGCCTTTGAACATACAATGAATGCACACAAGTTTCAATGTGCATAAGGTATGAATGGATGCCATTTTCAAGTTATAAAGGTGGATGGATGAGAAAATGGCCATGGCAATAGATTAAGGATGTGTTGGTATGAGTTGCAGCAAAGAAACTACAGGAAATCTGGAAAACATGAGGTCCAGATCGATCTTATGGGATGAGAGATCGATCTGGAAGAGCCAGAATGCTCTTATTTGGGCGAAAGAATAGAGCAGATCGATCTCCAATGGAGCCAGATCGATCTGCCAAGCATTCTGTAAGTGAAAAGATCGATCCTCAAGCACCCAGATCGATCTCCTTAGCTCTCTGTTTGGGACCAGATCGATCTCATGCTTCGACAGATCGATCTCATGCCTCAACAGATCGATCTCATTGCTTCGACAGATCGATCTCAGGCTTAAAAAATACCGTGAAAAAGAGGGATTTTAAGGGACCAGATCGATCTCCTCTTGGACTAGATCGATCTCCTAAAGTCATTTCTATATAAGGAGAGCTGATAATCTGGAAATCTCGGAAAACACTTAACCTTACAATTTCAACCCCAAAAACCTAATTTTCCCTCTCTAAAATCAGCCATTTTCAGTGAGATTTGGAGAGAGATCATTAGAAGCAAAGTTGTTCCTATCAAGGAGAAGAACAACATAGTGAGAGGGCATTTTCCCATTCTTGGAATTGAAGGAGTTAAGGGCATTACCAATTGGAGCAAGAAGAGAAATCATATTGGTAAGATTCTAACACTCCAATCCAAATGCATTAGCTATTTAATTGATTTTGGAGTTGATTGATATGAGTATTGATGTATAAACTACCTAGGAATGTAGTGGAATTGATGTGACCTAGAAATCTAAAATGGGTATAATGTGAGGATATGTGGGATTGAATGAGCTTATGGTTTATGGCATGTTAAAGTTGTTATTGGGGTAATGTTATGATTTTAGATGGTTAGATGGAATTACATGGTGAGTTGGAGGAATTGTGAAAATGGATATGTATGTGATTGATAAATGCCATAGTGAGGGAATTCATTGAATATGAACACTATGAGCTTAATGTCGATTTAACATCGATTTTAAATAAGTTAATAGGCCTAAGAAAATCCATAGACCTGAGTTATGGGTAAAGTGATGAAACGAGGCCATATAAGCATTAATAGAGGCTATAGGTTAAATTAACTATAGCAAGCATAAGGGTTGCAATATATGGATCGAATATAATGCGGGATACGATTTTGTGCAGTCCCGAAGAGTTCGTTGAAGGCGAACCGAACCGTACGAGTAAGCAGCTTAAGGAAGTGGAATCACGCATCGCGATTCCAGGTAAGTGAATTTTGTGAGTATATAGAGGTAGTTGCTCGTACTTTGAACTTATGGGTGAATATTGGGTGTTGTATGAAATGCATGAATTGCTCAAATAAATGATGGATGGTATTCGTGAATGATGACGAGTATACGTGTGGTTTTGGATTTGAAGTGGATTTTATGAAATGGGATAGTAAGGCTAATAATTGCATAAATCTAATGTTTTGATGTTTTTCCAAAACGAATTGCTTGGTTTTAAGCAAGCTCGTAGATAGGACGCTAGTATTGTATTGTTGTTGTAGAAAAGCATTTGTGAGTGCTAAACCCGAATTGTCGGGATTGATGAATTGTATATGAGCCGCCTATCACACTTGTACGACATAAATCGCGCTAGAGCCTCGCTCGCGCTGGATTTCTATGTTTTCACTTGTATGAAACGTGCTGGAGCCTAGCTCGCACCTTGATTTGGAAACTATAGTGATATTTATAAACCGTACTGGAGCTTCTGCTCGTACGTGGATTGTGAATGGTTGTCTTATGAGTATAACCATACTAGAGCTATGCTCGTACGCGCCTCTTTATGAGAAGATGCATGATGCATGAGTCATGCTAGAGCTTTGCTCGCACAAGTTTGCGCGAGAGGATACGTATAAGGTTGTGAAAGTGGGTAAGATCCTTAAGCCTTACATCCTTAAGCCTTACATCCTTAAGCCAACATCCTTAAGCCCAGAGAGGCGAGGAGGCTCTGTTAGGCGGGGAGGCTTTGTTTGGTGGGGAGGCTCTCTTACGGTGGGATCCTTAAGCCAACATCCTTAAGCCCAAAGAGGCGGGGAGGCTCTGTTAGGCAGGGAGGCTCTCCTACATGGGTACGGTAAAGGTAAGATCCTTAAGCCCTACATCCTTAAGCCCAAAGAGGCGGAGAGGCTCTGTTAGGCGGGGAGGCTCTGTTCGGTGGGGAGGCTCTCTTACGGAAAGGATCCTTAAGCCCTACATCCTTAAGCTGACATCCTTAAGCCCGAGGAGGCAGGGAGGCTCTGTTAGGCGGGGAGGCTCTGTTCGGCAGGGAGGCTCTCCTTCACGGAATATGAAAAACTCTTGGTATGGGGTAGATACGACCTAGGAATGGCACCCGCAATCACGATATGAGTTGCGAAGTACGTTGTACCATCTATATTCACATGGCATAGTTTTATTCCTCATGCTCCTACTATAAACGATTTATGCATAACACTATCAGCATGTAGATAGAGTAGTTATCTACCATGCTTGCATTATTGCCTTACTGAGCGTGTGGTTGCTCATCCCACTCTATTTTCCCCCCTACAGAGCGTGCATAGTAGCCCAGTGAGGACTGAGGCGTATTATTTTGGACTCCGCTGCATCTCCATCGCTAAGAGGTATATACACAGTGATTCTCTTTGTATCTAAACAATGTAGAAGCACAGTATTCTTTTGAATTGTACTTATGGGGGATGTAGATGTCAGTAAAACATGTATTCGTATAAGTACACAATTAAATGCACATGTATGACATCGTTTTAATTAATTGAGAATGAATGAGATATGGTATTTATTATTGACTCATAGCCCAACAGTGTGTGGTGAGTTTAGTTCACGATCGGGTAAGGTAACAGTAAAACGCGAAAAATTTTCAGAGATTTTCGGTTAAAGAGAATGGAATTGGGTCGTGACAGAGATTGGTATCAGAGCTGTGTTGGCCTGATGTGAGTCACTAATAAAACGTAAGAAAGTACATCCCCATAGTACTGTGCTTTGTTTAGATATAACTGTGTATACTGTGATGGATTGAGCTTAATAAATTATTATAATACAGGAAGTTAGGCACTATGCCAGTTACACGCCAAGGTAGAGGGGTGAGGGCACGTGCTAGAGGCCGTAGAGGTGGGCCTGAGAGCCGTGCGGAGCAACAGACTGAGCAGGCTCCACAGAACCCTGCTAAGAGAGCAGGTGATACTGAGGCTCGCTTCGCTAGATTAGAGCGGAGTATTGAGAGTCTGGTGGAGATAGTCACGCAGGCCTTAGGAGCCGGTGACAGACGAGGTCCCGCAGTACAGCCTACTACGGAACAGGCAGCTGCAGAGGCGGAGAGACCTCAGACTGCTGAGACAGTTACAGTTACACCACCTCCAGCTCAGGATATAGCTTCTCCTATCGCTCCACAGCAGAGCGGTAGTGATTTGGGCTATGACTGCGACTTGAGCAGGCTGCGAGAGTTTCAAGCGCTAAAACCCCCAATGTTTAGAGGGGTGAAGGACCCAGTGATTACGGAGGATTGGGTGTATGAGATGGAGAAACTGTATAGGTTTTTCCGATGCACTTCAAGTGAGAAGGTTGCCTTTGCCGTGTTTATGCTAAAAGGCGAGGCCGAGCATTGGTGGAGGTCCACCGAGGTTATTTTGAGGGCCAGACACTCTGAGATCTCGTGGGAGATATTTCTAGAGGCCTTCAAGAGACAGTATATTCCAGCTACCGCACAGAGGAAATTACGGATGGAATTTATGAACTTGGTTCAGGGGAACCGAACTGTGGACGAGTATGAGTCCAAGTTTATGTCATTGGGGAGATATGACCCTGACACGATGGGTAGTGAGACCCGGAAGATTCAGAAGTTCATGGATGGATTGAGATTGGCCATCCGGACTAAGCTAGCTCCCTTCGACATTATGACCTATGAGGAGGCTGTACATAAGGCTCAGTTATGTGAGCAAGACTTTGAGCGAAATGCCTCCGAGCTTGGGAGAGTCAGTGTTAGAAAGGACAAGGATCGGAAGAGATCCGGGTATGGAAGAGTGGCCAAGAGAGATGGCCCAAGATTTTTCGAGAAGAGGCCAAAGATTGAGGAGGTGCGGGAGAGAGCTGCTAGACCTCCCGTATACCCAGCCTTGACTGCGCCGAGGGGCATGACTATTGGGGGACCACGACCTACCACTGATCAGTGTAGGAGATGTGGGAGATTCCATAGGAATAGGCCCTGTCCGATGACCCCTATGGTGTGTTTTAGATGCGAGAGACCAAGACATATGGCTAAGTATTGTCCCGAGAAGATGGAGATTGCCCCACAGAAGGGCAAGGAGCCTGAGGGAGCTCCAGTTGAGACAGCAGCCCCGAGGAGGAGGGCTACAGCTGAGGAAAAAGGGAAACAGGCTGCGGGTATAAGCAGAGGAAGAGTACATGCACTGGATCAGGACACCGCAGATGCTTCGACGGATGTGATAAAAGGTACCATCCGAATCTTTGATTTAGAAGCATTGGTATTATTTGATCCTGGTGCCACGCATTCTTTCATATCACCTTCCTTTGCACATAAATTGTTGAAATATGTGAAACCAACATTGTTGGATAAAATGTTGATGATTTCCACACCCATGAATGATAGTCAATTGACTGAGCATGTATGTAGAGATTGTAAGATAAAGATAGAGGGGAAGGAAATGATAGCCAATCTGATTTTATTGAATATGAATGATTTTGATGTAATTTTGGGAATGGATTGGTTGGCTACCAATCGTGTTGTGATGGATTGTCATGCCAAAACATTGATGTTTTCAGGATTAGACAATCTTATTGTAAATTTTGATGAAAAGAAATGATATGAAAATAGCATGTTTGTTGTAAATAAAGGAGTATGATTTTAAATGTATACTGCTTGAGAGATAAATTATTGTTTATGATAAATATTGAATGTGGAGTGATGGTTTATGTTACTAACGATGGAGAGGATAATGTGAAGGGTTCATTGCCTATGTGGTCGATATAGATGAGGCACACCCGGGATTGAGGGACATACCCGTAATTGCGGATTTTCCTGATGTCTTTCCGGACGAATTACCAGGACTACCACCTGGAAGGGAGATGGAATTTTGCATTGAGTTAGTGCCTGGTACAGAGCCGATATCGAAACCACCCTATAGAATGGCTCCGATAGAATTGGAAGAGCTGAAGAAACAACTGCAAGAGTTGTTGGAGAAGGGGTTTATTAGACCGAGTGTCTCACCTTGGGGAGCACCGGTTCTATTTGTAAGGAAGAACGATGGAAGCCTCCGACTGTGTATAGATTACCGGTTGTTGAATAAGGCCACCATTAAGAACAAGTACCCCCTTCCAAGAATCGATGATTTGTTGGATCAGCTCCAGGGAGTCGAAGTATTTTCTAAGATAGATCTGCGGTCAGGGTACCATCAGTTGAGGATCAGGAGTGGAGATATACCCAATACAGCATTTCGTACCCGTTATGGCCACTACGAGTTTTTGGTGATGCCATTCGGATTGACGAATGCTCCCGCAGCATTTATGGCATTGATGAATGACATATTCAAGCCATACCTGGACAAGTTTGTGATTGTTTTCATAGATGATATTTTGGTGTATTCCAAGTCCAGGGAAGATCATGAGGAGCACTTGAGGATAGTTCTGCAGACCCTCCGAGAGAGAGAATTGTATGCCAAACTCAGCAAGTGTAACTTTTGGTTGGAACAGATCTCGTTTCTGGGGCATGTCGTGTCAAAGGATGGGGTATCAGTGGATCCATCCAAGATAGAGGCAGTTGTGCAGTGGGAACAGCCCAAGACAGTAACTGAGATCAGGAGTTTTCTGGGATTGGCAGGATATTATCGGAGATTTGTAGAGGGTTTCTCCAGACTAGCTGCTCCATTGACACGCCTCACGCGAAAAGATGTTAAGTTTGTGTGGGATGAGGCATATGAGAGGAGTTTTGAGGAGCTTAAGCGTCGATTGACGACTGCTCCAGTTCTCACCATTCCTACCAGCTCAGGAGGATTCTCGGTGTATACGGATGCATCACACCAGGGACTGGGCTGTGTGCTTATGCAGGATGGGAAGGTAGTTGCCTATGGATCTAGACAGTTGAAAGATCATGAGAGGAACTACCCGACACATGATTTGGAGTTGGCGGCTGTAGTATTTGCTTTGAAAATATGGCGCCACTATCTCTATGGTGAGAAATTTCAGGTGTTCACAGATCATAAGAGCCTTAAGTACCTGTTCTCGCAGAAAGAGCTGAATATGAGACAGAGGAGATGGCTCGAACTCCTGAAAGACTATGATTGTGAAATCATGTACCACCCGGGTAAGGCAAATGTAGTTGCTGATGCTTTGAGTAGAAAGAACCTTGGGTTGGTGTCTTATATGATAGTACGGGAACATGAATTGTTAGAACACTTTGCGAACCTCAGTTTGGATGTAACCCCACCTGGATCTGAGAGACTTGAGATCATGGCTAGTTTGAGACTAGAGCCAGAGTTGATTGGCCGTATTCGGCAAGCCCAGCAGAGCGATCGACGGTGTATCGATTGGCTGAGGCAGATACAGATAGGTGTGGGTATTGATTTTGAGCAGAGTGCTGATGGCTTATTGAGGTTCAGAGGCAGAGTATGCGTTCCCAGGGATCCTGAAATCAGGAGAACGATTTTATCAGAGGCTCACTCATCGAAGTATACGATACATCCGGGAAGTACCAAGATGTATCAAAACCTTCGGAAGGTTTATTGGTGGTCTGGAATGAAAAGAGACATTGCGGAATATGTCGCTAAGTGTCTCGTTTGTCAGCAAGTGAAGGTAGAGCATCAGAAGCCTGCAGGATTATTGCAGCCTCTACCGATACCGACCTGGAAGTGGGAGCATGTCACCATAGATTTTGTGATGGGGTTGCCGAGGACCCGCAGAGGTCATGATGCCATATGGGTTATTGTGGACCGGTTGACTAAGTCCGCCCATTTCTTGGCTATGAGAGCTACCGATACACTGAGTCAGTTGGCAAACCTGTATATTCGAGAGATAGTACGGCTACATGGTGTACCAGTGAGCGTTGTTTCTGATAGGGATGCCCGCTTCACTTCCCATTTCTGGGAACATTTTCAGGAAGCGCTGGGGACCCGATTGAGTTTTAGCACCGCTTTTCATCCTCAGACAGATGGGCAGTCAGAGAGGACTATACAGACCCTCGAGGATATGTTGAGAGCGTGTGTGCTGGATCTTAGAGGCTCCTGGGATGACCACCTGCAGTTAGCCGAGTTTGCTTATAATAATAGCTATCATGCTAGTATCGGGATGGCACCCTATGAGGCATTATACGGGCGTAGATGCCGTTCCCCCATTGGATGGGAAGAGGTTGGTGACAGACAGATTTTCACTCCGGACTTGGTGTAGCAGGCATCTGAGGACGTCCAGTTGATATGTGAGAGATTACGGACAGCTCAGAGCCGGCAAAAGAGTTATGCTGACAAGAGACGAAGACCACTGGAGTTTGATGAGGGTGAGTCGGTGTTTCTGAGGGTATCACCATCGAAGGGTATTATGAGATTTGGTAAGAAGGGCAAACTGAGCCCTAGATATATCGGACCCTTCGAGATTTTGGAGAGAGTGGGAGATAAGGCGTATAGGTTGGCATTGCCACCGGACTTGGAGAATGTCCACAACGTCTTCCACGTCTCGATGCTTCGGAAGTATCACCCGGACCCGGCACACGTGATAAAATATGAGCCGTTGGAGCTCCATGAGAGTATGACGTATGTTGAGAAGCCGGTTCGGATATTGGACAGAAAAGAGAAAGTGTTGCGGAATAAGATAATTCCCTTGGTGAAAGTGCTTTGGCAACACCACACGGCGGAAGAGGCCACGTGGGAATTGGAGAACTTGATACGGGAGAAGTACCCCCAACTGTTTGAAGAGTGACTTGGTTCTAATTTGGAGGACCAAATTCCTTGAAGGAGGGGAGAATGTAAGACCCCGTATATGTATAAGGGTAATGTGTGTACTTGGATCAAATAATATGAATGGACTTGTAATGTAAAATATGATTGATGTAAGTCCATGGATTCAATGTATGTATGTGTAATATAAATTGTAACGTACATACAAGTTTCATTGAGCATGAATACGAAGAAATGAGTTCTAGCAAGTGATGGTTGTGATTGAGACTCAAGATGAGTAGTGTGGTAAAATGGAATGGAGTTATGCTTCCATTTGGTTTTATGTAGCATGCCTTTGAACATACAATGAATGCACACAAGTTTCAATGTGCATAAGGTATGAATGGATGCCATTTTCAAGTTATAAAGGTGGATGGATGAGAAAATGGCCATGGCAATAGATTAAGGATGTGTTGGTATGAGTTGCAGCAAAGAAACTACAGGAAATCTGGAAAACATGAGGTCCAGATCGATCTCATGGGATGAGAGATCGATCTGGAAGAGCCAGAATGCTCTTATTTGGGCGAAAGAATAGAGCAGATCGATCTCCAATGGAGCCAGATCGATCTGCCAAGCATTCTGTAAGTGAAAAGATCGATCCTCAAGCACCCAGATCGATCTCCTTAGCTCTATGTTTGGGACCAGATCGATCTCATGCTTCGACAGATCGATCTCATGCCTCAACAGATTGATCTCATTGCTTCGACAGATCGATCTCAGGCTTAAAAAATGCCGTGAAAAAGAGGGATTTTAAGGGACCAGATCGATCTCCTCTTGGACCAGATCGATCTCCTAAAGTCATTTCTATATAAGGAGAGCTGAAAATCTGGAAATCTCAGAAAACACTTAACCTTACAATTTCAACCCCAAAAACCTAATTTTCCCTCTCTAAAATCAGCCATTTTCAGTGAGATTTGGAGAGAGATCATTAGAAGCAAAGTTGTTCCTATCAAGGAGAAGAACAACATAGTGAGAGGGCATTTTCCCATTCTTGGAATTGAAGGAGTTAAGGGCATTACCAATTGGAGCAAGAAGAGAAATCATATTGGTAAGATTCTAACACTCCAATCCAAATGCATTAGCTATTTAATTGATTTTGCAGTTGATTGATATGAGTATTGATGTATAAACTACCTAGGAATGTAGTGGAATTGATGTGACCTAGAAATCTAAAATGGGTATAATGTGAGGATATGTGGGATTGAATGAGCTTATGGTTTATGGCATGTTAAAGTTGTTATTGGGGTAATGTTATGATTTTAGATGGTTAGATGGAATTACATGGTGAGTTGGAGGAATTGTGAAAATGGATATGTATGTGATTGATAAATGCCATAGTGAGGGAATTCATGGAATATGAACACTATGAGCTTAATGTCGATTTAACATCGATTTTAAATAAGTTAATAGGCCTAAGAAGATCCATAGACCCGAGTTATGGGTAAAGTGATGAAACGAGGCCATATAAGCGTTAATAGAGGCTATAGGTTAAATTAACTATAGCAAGCACAAGGGTTGCAATATATGGATCGAATATAATGCGGGATACGATTTTGTGCAGTCCCGAAGAGTTCGTTGAAGGCGAACCGAACCGTACGAGTAAGCAGCTTAAGGAAGTGGAATCACGCATCGCGATTCCAGGTAAGGGAATTTTGTGAGTATATAGAGGTAGCTGCTCGTACTTTGAACTTATGGGTGAATATTGGGTGTTGTATGAAATGCATGAATTGCTCAAATAAATGATGGATGGTATTCGTGAATGATGACGAGTATACGCGTGGTTTTGGATTTGCAGTGGATTTTATGAAATGGGATAGAAAGGCTAATAATTGCATAAATCTAATGTTTTGATGTTTTTCCAAAACGAATTGCTTGGTTTTAAGCAAGCTCGTAGATAGGACGGCTAGTATTGTATTGTTGTTGTAGAAAAGCATTTGTGAGTGCTAAACCCGAATTGCCGGGATTGATGAATTGTATATGAGCCGCCTATCACACTTGTACGACATAAATCGCGCTAGAGCCTCGTTCGCGCTGGATTTCTATGTTTTCACTTGTATGAAACGTGCTGGAGCCTAGCTCGCACCTTGATTTGGAAACTATAGTGATATTTATAAACCGTACTGGAGCTTCTGCTAGTACGTGGATTGTGAATGGTTGTCTTATGAGTATAACCATACTAGAGCTAAGCTCGTACGCGCCTCTTTATGAGAAGATGCATGATGCACGAGTCGTGCTAGAGCTTTGCTCGCACAAGTTTGCGCGAGAGGATACGTATAAGGTTGTGAAAGTGGGTAAGATCCTTAAGCCTTACATCCTTAAGCCTTACATCCTTAAGCCAACATCCTTAAGCCCAGAGAGGCGGGGAGGCTCTGTTAGGCGGGGAGGCTCTGTTAGGCGGGGAGGCTCTGTTTGGTGGGGAGGCTCTCTTACGGTGGGATCCTTAAGCCAACATCCTTAAGCCCAAAGAGGCGGGGAGGCTCTGTTAGGCAGGGAGGCTCTCCTATATGGGTACGGTAAAGGTAAGATCCTTAAGCCCTACATCCTTAAGCCAACATCCTTAAGCCCAAAGAGGCGGGGAGGCTCTGTTAGGCGGGGAGGCTCTATTCGGTGGGGAGGCTCTCTTACGAAAAGGATCCTTAAGCCCTACATCCTTAAGCTGACATCCTTAAGCCCGAGGAGGCAGGGAAGCTCTGTTAGGCGGGGAGGCTCTGTTCGGTAGGGAGGCTCTCCTTCACGGAATATGGAAAACTCTTGGTATGGGGTAGATAAGACCTAGGAATGGCACCCCCAATCACGATATGAGTTACGGAGTACGATGTACCGTGTATATCACATGGAGTACGATGTACCGCATGATGGTTATGTGATGAGAAAGTCTGGCGAGGGATAATCCATCTTCGTACCAGCATGATACCCCGCACACCTGGATGCGTGTGGTCTGGGATGATTTATGATGTAATGATTCACATAGGCACTTTTGATATAGTGACCTAGATTTATACACATGCGTGAATTGTGGAATGTAAATGTGGTTGTGGTTTGTGAGTTGATTTGGTGGTGTTATGGTGTTGGTTTAAAAAGGAAGTTTCTTAATGAATTGCCCTTTTAATGAATTTAAATGAGATTGAGCATGAGATGATTTATACATGATGTCTCTACCATGTTTTATATGCCAATGCACATGATTTTGATACAGGATATATATGTATATTCACATGGCATAGTTTTATTCCTCATGCTCCTACTATAAACGATTTATGCATAACACTATCAGCATGTAGATAGAGTAGTTATCTACCATGCTTGCATTATTGCCTTACTGAGCATGTGGTTGCTCATCCCACTCTATTTTCCCCCCTACAGAGCTTGCATAGTAGCCCAGTGAGGACTGAGGCGTATTATTTTGGACTCCGCTGCATCTCCATCGCTAAGAGGTATATACACAGTGATTCTCTTTATATCTAAACAATGTAGAACCACAGTATTCTTTTGAATTGTACTTATGGGGGATGTAGATGTCAGTAAAACATGTATTCGTATAAGTACACAATTAAATGCACATGTATGACATCGTTTTAATTAATTGAGAATGAATGAGATATGGTATTTATTATTGACTCACAGCCTAACAGTGTGTGGTGAGTTTAGTTCACGACCGGGTAAGGTAACAGTAAAACGCAAAAAATTTTCAGAGATTTTCGGTTAAAGAGAATGGAATTGGGTCGTGACACGATGGCTTTACCAACTAATGATGTAGTAGTAAGGTTTTTAAAGAAGAATATTTTCACACGATTTGCCACACCTAGGGCTATCATTAGTGATGGAGGATCCCACTTTTGCAATCGAAGTTTTGATGGGCTGTGAAAGAAATATGGGGTCAAACATAAGGTAGCCACTCCTTATCACCCGAAGATGAGTGGCCAAGTAGAGTTTGTCCAATAGGGAAATTAAGGGGATATTGGAGAAAACAGTGAACCCAAGTAGGAAGGATTGGTTTATTAGGTTAGATGATGCACTTTAGGCCTATAGGACAGCCTTCAAAACACCTTTAGGAATGTCCCCTTATCAACTTGTTTATGGTAAAGCATGTCATCTACCAGTAGAGCTTATTGGGCCCTTAAGAACCTGAATTTCAACTTAGAGGCAGCAGGGGAGAAGAGGCTGCTATAGCTCAATCAGTTAGACGAATTCAAGTTGCAGGCATATGAGAATGCCAAGCTCTACAAGGAAAAGACTAAGCGATGGCATGATAAGAAAATTAAGGAGAGATACTTCAAGCCAGGCCAGCAAGTTCTGTTGTTTAATTCACGCTTGAAGTTGTTTCCAGGAAAGCTTAAGTCTAGGTGGTCAGGTCCCTTCACCATTACACAAGTATTCCCTCATGGAGCCATTGAAATTATGGATGAGACCTTGAATCAATCCATTAAGGTTAATGGAGGCAGACTGAAACACTATTTTAGGGGAGGGTTTGATCGTCAGCATTCTGTGACCACTTTAGCTGACCCTCCTACTTATGATCCTGCTACTTAGCTTCATTTTTCTTTTTGTACTATTCTTTTCTTTTCTATCGTTTCTTTATATATTTATTTTGCAGATTGCTTTTCTAGAATTACCTTTTCAATCAAGCTTCAATTGTTCATCATCATCAGAAAGGGGAGCAGTCTATTATTGAGCTTAAATTCTTATATTATTTGAACACTGAAGACACTGTGCAATTTAAGTTTGAGGGAAGGGATATCACTTGAGCGATTTTGGAAAAATTGGAAAAAATTTCAAAATTTTTTCAAAAATCTGAGAAAGAATTTTAAAAAAAATTTCGATAAAATAAGCTTAAATTGCTTGATTTTGGGATGATTGAGTACTTAGCATGTAGTTTCCCCATATTCCGATGATATGACCCCATGATTTAGTCTGAGTTTGATTGATTAAGAAGCATGATTATAGGAAAAGCATGAAGTTGAATTCTCAAATTTGTCTTGATTCTGATTATGATTTCCTCATCTTATGCACATGTCATGTCATGAATCTATATATTTATTTAGAGAAAGCTTATGTGGACATAGGATTGCATTTGTTCAGTTGATTTTGTGCATCATATTCTAGAATTTGCTTGATCTAATCTTGAGGTGAAATATTAGATTGCACTTAATTAAGGAGATGATTTAGGCCATCTCTGGATCATTTGAGCCTTTCGAGCCATCCCTGTACATACTTTACCCCTAGTCACCCATTTGAGCCAAATAAGCTGTTCTCTGTAAATATACTTGCTTATAATTTTCTTTAGCTTCCTACCCCGAAATCATGGAAAGTCATTGGATATATTGTGAGCTATATGGGTATTTAGTGATAGTGAAGGAGTATGTATAAAAAAAATGAAAAAAAAAAGAAGAAAGAAGAAAAATACAAAAATAGAATAAAATGTTTAGTGAAATAAATAAGTTTGGGGGAAATATTTTGAGCTCTTACATTAAGATCCTAGAAAGTAATGCATGTTAAGGGGTAATTAAACCTAAATCGACTTTATCATACCTTAGCCCCAGCCTTACATTACAAGCTTAATGAAGTCCTATTGATTTTTAGTTAAGTGTGACTACATTAGTGGAGAGAGAAGTGAAAAGCAAACTTATGGGAATGATCACATGTCATTGACTTTGCATTCACTGTGTTTGCATAATCTGATCCGGATAATGTACTGAGAAGTGACTTAGACATTTTTCACACACTTACGAGGAGTCCAATTTGGGTTAGGACTTATGATTGAATAATTCTAAGTGCTGGACTTGTAATTGTGAGTCTTTGATTTCATAATCTGTACTTTTTCTTTAAGGATGATATTGGGGAAATTATTGTGTTTTGTACTTGTCATTCCTACAATCATTTTGTTTTGCTTGAGGACAAGCAAAAACTCAAGTTTGGGGGTGTGATAATTCTATATTTTTAGAATTATTTGTGCTTAATTTCCTAATTAATTATTTAAATCCCCAATTTATTTTGTTAATTATCTCCTTTATTTAATTAAAATTCTCATGTTTGCAGATAAATTAAATCCAGATGAATTTTAAATAATTCGGTAGAAAATGGACCGAAATTAGGCTAAAATCGAGATTGAGCCACGCGGACAACACGAGCCATGCCACCTAGCACATCCAATTGGACAAGAAGACCGATGACATGGAAATATCTTTTCAAGGAGCCAATGGTGTGATGACAAGTGGCCAAAAAAATGCCAACTCATCTAGGATGGAAAATTACAATTTACCCCTAGTGTGTTTATAAATAGAAAAAGATGGCAATTGAAGGGGGATGTAATTTTTAGAGTAGAATAGTTGCTAGGGTAGTTTTAGATTTATTGCCTTTGTTTTTAAGCTTTCCTGAAGAGATTATTTTTGTTAGTAGCAACATTTTACTGTTCATTCACTAATCACTTAATGAAAAAGTTTGTTTCATTTTTCTAGTACTTGGTTTTTTTTTTTTTTTTTTTGCAATCACGTTTCTTCTTTTCGGTTTGTAACAATCCATTCCTGGATGTTTCTTATTTTGTGAGTGTTAAATGGAAATTTATAATTTTCATTAACAAGCTCTCAGTTTCCCAACTTACATATGTATTTGTTTGATACGTCATTTTTTTTATCTCGGTTTGATTCTCTCTGGGGCAGTCGGGTAGCAAGCTTGTCTCTTTCATTCTTTTACCTGATAGTTCTGTCGCCTTAATGTGGGTTAATGCTGAGCATTTGTCCAGATCAAGAGCAAAGTGGAACACGGTAGGAGAAGAAACTGAAGGAAACCGTGGCCCTGGAGTCTCCTGTTTTCATGTCTTATAAATTTCTTCATTATTAATTTAATGTTCAATGTAGTTTTCTGTATTTTCACCTTAGTTCCTGCTTTCGTGGAGATGCTCATGTGTAATACTGAGAGAGGGTGTCGACAGGTAGTTGGACGGTAACAAAGAAATAAACCAGCAAGTTGATCAATCCTCTGTTATGCTCAGCTTTTTAACGTTTGCACTATTCATCTGAGTTTTTCTGTATTAATCCATACTTGCTCGGTCTCCATTGTATTTCTGATAAATTTCTGTTAGATTATTTAGTTTTTTTTTTTGCTGAGGTTTCGGGTCCCTGCAGATGGTTCTTCCTTTATGATCTGTGTCTCGGTGATGTTTTGTTCTCCGGATGAACAATGCATGGAAATTGGGCTGCTGGGAAAACTTTGTACTGCTGTTCGAACTAACATTGCTGGTGCAAGAAATGATCATTTGAGGGAAGGCATGACCGGTCCCAAGGAAGGTTCATGGCAGAACTTGAGGACAGACTGATAGCAACACCTGCAGCAGATCTGTACACTACCTGGACAGCAACACTAGCAGCTTGGAGCAGCATGACAGTGATCAAGAATGCTAGCTGGTTGTCGTTTGGAGCAGCAAACAGCAAGATACAGGCATGCTGAGAATACCTGGGCAAACCGAGAATTCCTGGGCAAACCGACAACAATATCTGGAGCAGAGGACTGGACAAACCGAGGCTCTCACCTGGAAATGGAAAATAAACACTGAAGAAGACGTGAACAGTGGTGTATCGGGACACTTTGATGTTTTCTAATTTAGCCTAAGGCCATGTTTGGCCAAGTCATTTTAATCATTTCCAGTTTTTTATTTATTTTTTATTTTATGATTACCCATTGTTGTATTTTTATTAACCCTTGTTAGCTTAGATTAGGGGCTTTAATTAAATTGCATGTTAGTATTATTGTTTAGTGGTATAAAGCTTAGTTTTAGTTAGGATGATAATTAATCAAGTGTTCATTTAGAATTAGATTAGGGGTAGATTTATTCCATGCAACCTTAAGTTTGTTTCATTTTTAATTTAATGCAAAAATATTTTCATGTATTAGTTAGATTTTGTTAGCATTTAGTTAGAGATAAGTTTAATATTTTCTTTAGGTAAGTAGATTTTTATTTTATTAGATTTTAGGTTAATTTAATTTGCAACTTTTATTAGTTTAGTTACATGCATTTTCATTCTAAGTTTGTTTAAATTTTAGTTCTTTATTTTTATATTTGCATTTTATTTTAATTGCATTAATTAATTTTAATTGTTTTAATGATTTTCTTAGGTATTTGATTTTAATTGCGTGGAGCTCGGTAAGTAAATCTCAGCTCGGTTTTATTTAGTTTTATTATTTTATTGCTTTCCAGTAATTTTAATTTTAGACTTAGTAGATCACCCACTTAAACTTCATAATTTGCTAGGATATACTTAGGGTAAGATTAACCGGTAGTTAATTAGGCTGGTCAACTTCTTTGTGGGACGATAACTCGAGACTCAAATCCCATTATTACTTGTACGACCCGTGCACTTGCGATAATACCTTTAGGGCCTATCAGTACCTCTATACTGCTAGATCACTGTGTGAAAAAGAGCATAGGATGAACGCAATTGACGTACTCTTATTGCAACTGCTCTGTGGAGGGGGGAAAATAAAGGGGTGAGCACAACATGCTCAATAAGAAATATATGAAAGTAGGTAGATAACCATACTATCTACGTGCTTATAATGCATGCTTAAAATCATCTTAAAGACAATGCATTTACTTATCACCTTGCAAAACAGACATATTTACGTTGCCAAATATTGGCATATAATGCCATGTCATGTATTAAAACATGCAGATCTGTATCATTCAGGACCAGTTCAAAAATCAAGTATGGAGACAATCAAGGTCTCATAAAACATATCGGAAGTCAGATATGGAGACAAGCAAAGCATACAATAGTGTAACAGACAAACATATGGTCATAGTCAATGGATTCCATGCAATCACTAGCTAGGTGTGCATGAATATCCCCAGAAGGTTGAAGGCAACGGGGGTACTACACTCATCAGACATAGATCAGAGTCCGAAAACCCAACATCACTGTACAATGTACTCCATATTTTCCACACAGTACTACGTACTCTGTGAACCGCAATTTCAGATCAAAAGATTGGGAGTGCCTGAAAGATTCAGGGCTTATAGTCCTATCTCAAGCTATGCTTGCTGTCACACCCCGACTCCGGGTGCTCTTCATTCATGCATATACCACATACTACATGTGTCATCTACGCGATACTTGAACCCGCGTGCACCCAGCATGGTACATAGTATTCCCCGGACAACTACACGGTATAGCGTACACCCATGGACCCAGTTCATCCACCCTACACCAATGGACTCATCATCCTAAACCATGTCTCATATACCAGGCGAGCAGAATCAGTGTGACACACAGTCTCCGTAAGGCTCCAGCGTGGCATCTCTCAGTGCGAGTAAATGCTTCAAGCATTGTATCATCTCAAAAATCATTGTGCGAGCTAGGCTCCAGTATATTATCATCATCATAAAACCACGTGCGAGCTACGCTCCAGCACGATTTATGAAATCATGAAAACATATGCAAGTAAAATCTCCATCATAACCAAAATCATAAAGAGCAGGTGTGAGTTAAGGCTCCAACACCTTTTTATATCTCAAATCGAATAGATGGCTATTTTCTCAAAGAAAACTCAAATCATTTTTATTAACATAGCATGCCGATCCATGCAAAACATGTAAAACTAGCGAACCTATCCTTCATCATTTCTCTGTCACAATAACAACATATAGTTGTAAAAACATTAAAAACATTAAAAACATGCATGTCATGTTATTTTCCTTACCGCATCCCATTTTCACAATATATACCATAATATATTTCACAATTTCATATCACTTCATGCTTCAATAGCTAAACATAATATCACTAACGTCATAACTACTGAAATCGCTATAAAATACGTACGAATATCTCTATCGCTAACATACAATCCCTTACCTTGAATCGCACTTGTATTTCCTTTGTCTCGTTTGCTCCATTCGCGATCCAGGTTAATCAAGTCTCAATGTATTCCAATCTACACGCATAAATCATTAAGTCATTTTCCTCTTCTTCTTCTAAACATCCACATTGTCATTTACTTACTTACTCATGCTTTCATAACCCTTTTATCATATTTCACCTTAATATTTCTTTGTAAATTCATCTAAAATCATTCACTCAACACCACTAATATCATAGTGTTCCAAGATCATCTCAATAGCAAACTCAAGCTATCTCTCTTCTAGACATATTTTTGGTCAAGTGAATTTTAGGCATCCTAGCCATATCCTACTAACACAATATACATCCATCAACTCCTAAAATCACTTAAAACATCATGCTTGGAGTTGAGCGTTTTGAAGACTTACCCAACTTAGCTTTTTCCTTGGTCAAACTTATGGTTGTCTATTCTCCTCCTCTTGATTAAACCAATATGTGATTTTTTGGGTATGTTGTTCTCCTTCAAGGAACAACTTCCCCTTCTGGAGCTCCTTCTAAATTTGACTGGAATGTAGTGATATTTAGAGTGAGAAAGCTTGATTCTTTGAGAGAAAAGGATAGGTGAGGGTTTGGTAGGAAAGAAAGTCTGATTTTTAGTCCAATCTCGTGCAATTTTATAGATGCAGAGACATGAGATCGATCTGGTCCCTTATGGAGATCAATCTCTCCATGGTTTGGTTGTCCTTTTACCTAACATAGCTACTACCATATCAATCTGCTCGTAAAAGGGGAGATCGATCTGTCAGTAAAGGGAAGATCGATCTATTAGTAAAGGGAAGATTGATCTGTTTCAACCTGAGACATTTGGAGATCGATTTGTTCCTTATGAGAGATCGATTTCTTCCAGACAGAAGCTTAAGGAGATTGATTTGCTTTGTTATGA
Organism: Firmiana major; assembly: GCA_033439115.1. Classification (NCBI taxonomy): domain Eukaryota; kingdom Viridiplantae; phylum Streptophyta; class Magnoliopsida; order Malvales; family Malvaceae; genus Firmiana; species Firmiana major. Next base: position 35,762,256 of record CM065909.1, read on the forward strand.
GATCGTTTTGCCTTGTTCCAATTGACTAATACTTGACATTTCATGAGAGGGGATCGATCTCTCCCTCATGGGAGATCAATCTGCTCCTCCTCTGCATCCTCATCACTGCAGTTTTCTGTAGATTTCCAATGTGTAATTCATCAATATTTGCCTAATGCCTCATTTTACATTTCGTACACAACCAACGTATAATAGTATCGATTCTATATAATTCATAGGTAATAAAACTTGTTCACACAACTTGAAATCATGGATTGTACATTAAATTTCATAATCCCTACATCCTTTATTATCTATAAACTTGCAACAATGTGCATATACATCCTAGCCTCATAAGAAATACATGTAAAACTATGGGCATTACCCCTGCGCTATATCTGAAAATCACGTGCGAGCAAGTCAATGTGATATACAGTCAACACGAGGCTCCAACACCGCTTATCAAATCATGTACGAGGATCAGTGCAGCTCACATGGGCTACACGACATCTCCAAACACGATTTTATTTAAATCATAATAAGTTTAGGAATTCATCAGAAAACATATCAAAGTAATATTGTAACGGACCAGCCCAATCAGCCATGGCCACCCGGCCCCAAGTCCACTGACCCGCACAGGCCTACAACAACGACTGCTATAACATTGTTACTCAACTGTACTGCTCGCTTTGGGCCAACTGAACCGTACGATTTTGTCATAGAGTGGACCACCCTCAGTGGCCACCGATCTAAAATTCGTGTTTCCAATGAATTCAAAACCCAGTGCGAGCTCTTAAGTGTCTCACTCAGCTTACACATATCTCTAGCACTGCTTTTATTCTAAAATTCAGTTTAAAACTAAGTTCGAGTAAATTGGGTAACCTATAGTACCACTTTGGTTCTAGCACATTATCACATAGAAAATTGATAGATGGCTCACTTCTGGTGAAAATGGTGCTCCAAATCGAGTTCAGCATTAAAAAACAGTGCAAAACGGAGCGACAGGGGTAACTTCCCGTATGGTTTACCCATCATGGAATTTCTCTCACTCAAGCACGTTTAACTTTGGAAAACGTGCAATTTAATGTAGACAGTAAAATCTTGAGCCAGTCTATCATTATACAATTACAAAACAACTTTTCATGATAAAGACACTGAAATATTGATTTTATGCATTTATGCTTTTTAGTAAATATACAGTATAATTTCATCTATAAATTGGGTAATTTTAAGAATTTCCTATAATTTGGTTTTCAGGTAGATATATCAATATCTATATACGCTACAATATTTATTTATATACAGAAGGTAAGAAATATACGTACATCTATCTCTAATAGCTTGCATAAATCCCTTACCTCGAATCCCATCAAATACACTTTTCACTTTTTTTCACTTTTCGTATATCGGTTTATCCGACTTCGTATATATCTTTGGGAGCTGTAGATAATCATCAATCACATCACTCAACTTTCTTAACCCGTATTCCACTTTGTGTACGGTTAATTTAAAGTATTGGGCCCAAATACTCTTATTGGGCCTTATTTCTCCTAAATGGGCCTAACTCTGTCTTAAGCCCATTCTCACTTCACTATTCATTCTATCAAAACCCATTGGGCTCACCAGGCCCATTAACACTTATTGGGCTTTATCCGAGGACTATTGGCCTTATTGGGCTGATTGCATCATGTGTTTGGCCCATGAACCATTTCAGCCATGCATGGTGTGCCGAGCACCATCACACCTAGCCATGCCGATTGGCCATCACCATGGCTTGCCTAGCTCTCTTAGGCATTTTGGCAAACACTTGGTGTGCTTGCCTTAAGCTTTTCACTTATTCATTAGGGCATTTCATCAACCACCTTATATGCTTAAATCATAAACATATCTAATCTTACAAACTGAATTCACATAATCACACCATCGTCATCTACACACCATAATCAATACATACATGTCATTAAACAGCATGCATGTTCATCATAAATCAAATACCCATTTTCGGCCAATCTTGGTTTGCCACTCTAGGTGATGTTTTGTCAAGCAATTCATACACCAATCAACTCCATATAATTCATGGTTCAACATATATGAGATTGGTGGATTGAAAACATAACTAGCTTATTGTTCTTGCTTTGGCCGAAACTTATGGAGGTACTTGACTTCTCCAATTCCAATTCTTAGGTGCTGTTTTTTAGGTATGTTAGTCCTCTCATAATATGGAACAACTTTGACGACGAACACTTGTTCCAATTATGTCTCTAGGTAGGTGATTTCTAGAGAGAGAAAGCTTGAAAATTATTTGGTTATGGTTTCTTCACTTTGCCGAAAATGAAAGGATGAAGATGATGAAGTGTTGGCCGATATTTATAGCCTAAAAACTTAATCATTAAGTCATAAATTCAGCCACCTTATTTGACTTTTAAAAGGTTTAGGTGATGGTTACAAAATTGGATTTTGCTACCTTTTATTAATGGGTGTTAAATTTTAAACTAATGGGCTTTACTTTGGGCTTTTGGGCTGAAATTATTACTAACTATTGGTCCTTCACTTGTCTCAATATTGGGCCTCTCCAAGTGGCCCAACGATTTGGCCCATTGGGCTTTCCAAATTTGGCCTACACTTATTTATACCTTAATGGGCTTTAAGTTTCCAACTTTGGCCCATTGCATTTTTACCCATTTAATTTAATCCAAAATTCATCCAAATAAATTTTCCTTACTTTAAGGGATGATTATCTAGTATTTTAACAAAAAAAATTTCTTCCCCACTTTTAACCATACTTAGGTTAAAATTTAACCATGGTTAGTCAACTATGGTCAAAGTCAACATGTCTTAACTAACCTTGACTTTCCTTGACCATTGACCACGTTTTTCTCAAAAATCCAAAAGTGTCTCTTTCCATGGTTCGCACTCTCATCTTTATGTTTTGGCCATTTTCGGGAGGCGAATATATCAAATACACCTCAAACGGACCATTTTCGACTTGTTTAGCCCCTTTTTGGCATTTTCACTTCTTTGACCTTATCGAGACCAAACCATACCAACTTTCCTTCTTGGACTCTCTATATTTTACTGTTCTGAATCCATATCTTCAGTCGGAATCCCTACGGTTTAGCCTGAGCTCACTATAGCTCATATATTGGCTCTTTAATGCTTTTAAAGCATTTTCTATTTTTACTTGGACTTAGAATTGTAATACCCTATTTCTTATGATTCCAAAAACATATATCAATGTTCAAAATGTTGAATCATAAGTGGTACAATGGAAAATTAGTTGTCTTACAAGTCTCCCCTCCTTAAGAAATTTAGTCATCTAAATTAGATTTAAGTCAATCCTCAAATAACTGTGGTCATTGGGAATGTAAATTTGACCTCTGAACCTCAGTAGGCCATCGTCACTAACTGTGCACTCAGTCACACTACCCATTTGTATCTGACTAACCCGATCAATACATTGTCGGTCATTATGCTAAGGTTGTTGTATCCGATCAATCAATCTGGTTCCACTCACAGGCTAGCTATCACATAGTCTCTGTCAGTATCAGAGTCTATATCCAGACTGAGGCAGGTAAACTGCTTAATCAGTTCATGTTCCCTGACTATTTTCCCTTCTATGTGGCTGTCTCAGTAACTCTGGGCAATCTCTTATCATATGCTTTGTCTTACCACATCTGAAACATGCTCCAATCAATACGTGGCATGGTTTACTACTGTGGTATCCACCACTTGCTCTACACAAATCTGTTGTTGGTCGGGGTCCTTCGATTATTAAACCCCTAGTTGGAGTCGAGACCAAATACACTGGGGTTTAATCATCCTACCCCGTGACTCATCGACCCCCGGTCGTCTAACAAACGACATCTTCCCCCGTGCCCTTATCAAACTAAAGTATGTATCTTGTAGTCTTGCTCACACAGCTGAGTGACACGCCCTAAAGGTAATGTCCGTAAGTGCACGGGTCGTACAAGTAATAATGGGATTTGAGTCCCGGAATTATCGTCCCACAAAGAAGTTGACTAGCCTAATTAACTACCGGTTAATCTTACCCTATGTATATTCTAGCAAATTATAAAAGTAAGGTGGGTGATCTACATAGCTCGAATTAAAAATACTGAAAGCAATAAAATAATAAAAGCTATAAACTAAAGAAAATTAAAACCAAGCAAAATTACTTACAGTGCTCCACGCAATTAAAATAAAAAAACATACAAAAGAAATTAAAACAGTTAAAACTAATTAACGCAATTAAAATAAAATGCAATTATGAAAATAAAGCAATAAAATTAAATTACAATTAAACTAACCTAAAATGTAATTTAAACTACTCAATCAAAATGCAATTTAAACTAAACTAAAACTTAATGAAAATAATGACTAAATTAAAAATGCATGAACAACCTTTAATCTACATTAATTCTAAATGCATCTAAACTAAAATAAAATCCTAAAACATTTAATATAAAATTAACTACTAACTAAAAATTAACACTACAAATTAACATGCAAAAATAATAAAACTAACCTACCATTACTTAATTAAATTACCTAAGTGACAACTGACAAGTATTAATCAATTTAATTCATAAAAGTAAAAACATAAAATAACACATTAATAGGCCAAACAAGGCCTTAAGCAATTTAAATCAACAAAGACTCCCTCCATTCACTGTTCACGTGTCATTTTTCTTTTCCATTTCTAGGTATTGCTCGGCTTGTCCTCTAGTCCAGGCATGCTGCTGTTTATCCTCTGGTCCAGGCGTGCTATGTCCAGCTGATCTCTGTTGCTCTCAGTTTTGACCAGACTGTGCTCCAACTACTGCTAGGTGCTCCAGGCTACTCGGTTTGCTGTGTCAAATCGGGATGCTGCACTCTGCTTGCTTTCAAGTCTGCTGTGTCCTGCTATGTGGTTCTGTTCCTACACCATTTCCTGCTTCAGACTTGCTTCTCGGTTCGCCTGTTGCAGACTGGACCCTGCTAGCCCTCGGTTTGTCAAGCATGTCTCCTGCTCATGCAATTTCCAACTCCCAACAGCAACTATCTACTGTTTTACTGCCGACAGCACCCAACCTCGTGTTGTCTTCCTTCTTGTGCTGGTCTTTGACCCTGCTGTTTTTGTGCAAGCATCAGCTGAAACCAGCAACTGCAGCAACTGAGGCCTCTTCACGCAACAGCCATTCCACTTCCCGGTTAACCAATTGCAAATCTGAACAGTGGAAGAGGCTATAAAACAGAAGAGAACAGAGCTGTGATTTTCTGCCGAGCTCAGCAACCCAGCCTTGTCACCCTAAGCTGTTAACACACCAACCGTGAGGCATCTTCCTCATTAGCCTACAATGCCACACATCCACTCCTCGGAATCAAACAGCCGCACTAGCCGCAAGAAGAAACCTAATCAAAAAGGCTAAACCAGAAGCTCGAAAATAAACATTTAACTAGTGAAATTTTTTTCTTTTCTTCTAAAGAAAATGCAAATAGAACAGTTAGTAAAAGCATCAATAAGCAAAGAGAATAATGCAAAGGGTTGATAAAAAATGACTACTATCACTAGCCATTCTCACTACCCGATCAATGAGCAATAAAAAAAATGAAAAGCAAAGCAATGAATTGAAATAACGAAGAAGAAAAAAAAGAAGTAAAGCTTTTCATAAAGTCAAGTAAATTGAAAGTTGACATGAACAGTGAAATAAGAAAATGCTTGCTAAACAAAATACCATTCGGAAAAGCTTGAAAGGAAGAATAAAAACTTTAAAAACTAAAATTACTCTTAAATTACTCTACACTACTCCTACCATAAAACTACCCTAAATTCTACTCCTAAAAATTACATACTCTTTCAATTGCCATCCTTTCCTATTTATAAACACACTAGGGGTAAAATGGTAATTTCCACATCCTTGATGAGTTGGCATTTTTTTGGCCACTTGTTTTCACACCATTGACTCCTTAAAAAGATATTTCCATGTCATCGATCTTGTCCAATTGGATGTACTAGGTGGCATGACTCGTGTTGTCCGCGTGGCTCAATCTTGATTTTAGCCCAATCTCGATCCATTTTCTACCGAAATATTCAAAATTCATCCGGATTTAATTTATCTGCAAACATGAGAATTTTAATTAAATAAAGGGGATAATTAACAAAATAAATTGGAGATTTAAATAATTAATTAAGAAATTAAGCACAAATAATTCTAAAAATATAGAATTATCACTGAGCTTTACGCATGTTTTATTGTAACGACCGTGTGGCACTTTGCTCCCGTAGGATTCAAGAGGTGGCCCCCACAGTCTCACTCATCGTGTCCAAACACCGCTTTAATCTCGAGACGCGAACATCAAAAGTCTCAACTAGACCTGATAGGACATGATCAGATGACAATTCACTAGGCCTCTCAGACCTATCACTGATAATTCTATTTTTAATAGAATTATTTGTGCTTAATTTCCTAATTAATTATTTAAATCCCCATATTATTTTATTAATAATCCCTTTTATTTAATTAAAATTCTCTTGTATGCGGATAAATTAAATCCGGATGAAACTCATTCGTTTCAGTCGAAATTGGGCTGAAATCAAGCTAAAGGAGACTGGACAACTCCCAATTTGCAGACCAAGTCATCAAGTCATCTGGACATGCGTGATGCCAGGTGTCCGTATTTTATTTGCTCCAAAATGATAAGATCAAAGGACACCGTGCCAACCCTCTGGAAGACACACGTCGAGCCAGATCGCACAGCCAATTGGATAAAAAGACTGATGACGTGGAAATATCTACTCTGCAGCGAATCAAATGAAGACAAGTGGCCAAACAATGCTAACTCATCTATGATGGAAAAATTACTATTGTACCCCTAAGTGTCTATATAAATAGAAAAAGATGGCAATTGAAAATGGAAGGTAGCCTAGGTTAGAATAGAAGTAATTTAGGAGTAGGAGTAGATGTAAGTTAGGGTAGAATAGTTTTAAGGTATATTTAGGTTTTATTTGTTCTTAAGTTTTTTTCCCGTTAGTCATTTTCTTAATGTTTTACTATTCATTTCATTGTTGATGTTCTTCACTAGTCTTTGATAAATTTTATTTCAATGGAAAATCACTTTCATTTCATGTTCTCAGTTTGTAACCATCAGTTCTTTATTTTGTCAATTTGATTTACATAGCTTATTTTCCTAGTGTATGTCTCGGTTCTTCCTAGAATCATTGCTTATGTTTTCTTTGTTTTATGTGAAAAACCAACATCTTTAGTTGCTCTTGGGTTGTTTTCTTTGTGCATTTGGTTCCTTACTTCTTCCTTCATCTATGCTATTTGGTTTTGGTGCTTTAATGTGGGCAAATGCTAGGCATTATTTCACATTTAAGCAATGTGAAACCATAGCATTAAAGAGATGGAATAGAGTAAGCCGATGATGATGAGTTTTCATGTTAATGAGCTACGGGTCTGAGAGTGTAACTTCCATTGTTGTTTAGTTTGTTTTATATTTATTCCCTCTCGATTTCAATCTTCTGTTTGGCTGTGCTTTCTTGTTCTTTCTTTTCTTTATTTCATTCTTATTAGCATGATTTTCATGTCTCGGTTCTTAATAGTATAGTTTCCATTTTTACTGCACTTCATTACGTTTCTCGAATCTATTTCATTTACTGCATTTTATTTCCTGCTTTATTGTTGTTTGTTACTTGCTGTAGGTTAGTGACAAAGACATGGTGGACTGCTCGGTGTAGAGTTTCAAGAGGGGCAAGGTTTCATTAGAGGCAGCAAGTTTAACTTCATTTTCATCCTCTGTTTAGCTCTGTTTTTGTATCTTACCACTGCTCATCACAGTTTAGTTGTGGTATTGATTGTAAATTTTTTAAGGAAGCTCTCGGTACCAAGAATGGACAAGATGACGGGGAAGCATTTACAGTTGTAAGCTGTCATGTAAAAGGATCTTGTAGAGCATGAAGGAGATCAACATGGCAGGTACCAGGCTGATAATACATTGGCATTAGTGCTATTGATCACGCCGACTACAGGTATATTACCACCAGCCGAGGTACGAGAGGTGCAGCAGCTGTACTTGGAGCAGAAGCCACGAACGAGAGCTGCAGGGTGCAGTTTGCACCTGATGAACATGCAGAAAACGTATAGTGACAGTAGCCGAAACCGTGAAAGCCTGAAAATAAACATGAATCTGGAAAGACAATGAACAGTGACACATCGGGACCACTCTCTTAGTTTCCAAATTCGGTTAAGGCCTTCTTTAGCTAATTAAGTTGTTATTTCATGCTTTTACTTTAATGAATTAAATTTATTAATACTTGTTAGTTGTTATTTAGGTAATTTAACTAATTAATGGTAGGTTAGCTTTATTTCTTTGGATGTCAATTTAATTTTATATTATGTTTTAGGACTTTATTTTAGTTTAGTTGCACTTAGAGTTTGATTCATGCATTTTTAATTTAGTCTTTATCCTTATTAAATTTTAGGTTAGCTTAATTTGCAATTTTTAATTACATGCATTTTTATTTTAAGTTTGTTTAAATTTAGTTTAATTAATCTTGTTCTTTATTTTCATTTTTTGCTTTTTATTGCGTTAATTAATTTTAACTGTTTTAATTATTTTCGTAGGTATTTGCTTTTAATTGCGTGGAGCTCAGTAAGTAAATCTTAGCTCGATTTTATTTTCTTTATTTTATAGTTTTATTATTTTCAGTACTATTAGCTTTGTAGATCACACATTAAACTTCATAATTTACTAGGATATACTTAGGGTAAGATTAACTGGTAGTTAATTAGGCTAGTCAACTTCTCTGTGGGATGATAATTTAAGACTTAAATCCCATTATTACTTGTACGACCCGTGCACTTGCGGTAATACGTTTAGGGCGTGTCAATCACTGCGTCTCTTGGACCTATCTCTGTGGTCTCGAGAACGCAAACTTTTCCCTCGGTTGCGATGTCTATCAGACATCCTAATCATCCTGCATACACAATTAATTTCTCAATATATCCACAGCTTGGTATACACAACTGTATCTAATAATGTACAGTGACATGGGGATGTAGACTTTCTAACAATAGACAGTGACTCACATCAGAACAACCCTCGCTCTAATACCATCTCTATCACGACCCAATTCCTCAAAAATCATTACAAATTTTTCACGAACTTACCTTACTTTAAATGGTTGGACTGTGAATTAATGTCCGCCACTCAGTGTCATACATATTAAATACATCTCAGGCAATACTTACATCTCAGGCACTAATATTGCGGAAGCTCATAAAATTTATCTTTCATAAATAGAAAGCTGTTATATTGCCTTACATATACATCCCCCATAAAAACATGTCTACATCACTGTACACTATTATTCAGATACAATTATCACATAAGTGTGTATACCTCTATACTGCTGGATCACTTTCTCAGAGTTGCCTGATCTCGCAATCTGATTCACTTCTACTATAATCTCTGGAGCTGCATGTAACCATTTATTTGGGTAATTACACTTTTTCATCTGTATTTCACTTTAAATACAGTCTATATGACTTAATAGGCCCATTTACTCTTATTAGGCCTTAATGACTCTTAATGAGAGCCTAACACTGCCTTAAGCTCATCTCACTTTACTATTTATTTAAATTGGGCCTATTGGGCATGTGAGGCCCACAAATACTTATTGGGCTTGGTTCGAAGCCCATGATCACTTATTGGGCCGAGACCACTTCGACAAGGCCCATTGGCCTCTCGACCATGGCATGTAACCGAGAGCCATCTCACCACACGATACCGAGCACCACCCCACCCATGGCCATTTGGTTAATCTTTCACTTAGGCATTTCATCAAACACCATGTGTGCATGCCTTAGCCTTAGTTTATGTTCACTTAGGCATTTTATCAAATACCTTGTGTGCCATCTTCAATTCACTAACCAATTGATCAAATAGATTGAAATTAATTATGCCATAATCATGCACACATACATACCAACATATACATGTCTTAAAATCAAGTGGGTGTTCATCAAAACACAAATACCCATTTTTGGCCAACATCGATTTATGGTGTTCCCATGTGTTTTGATCCATAAAACATACAACTTGAATTAATCCATAGATAAACATAAATGAGATTGGAAGCTTGAAATTATACCTAGCTTGGTGTTTTCCCTTGTAGCTGAGACTTTGAAGAATTCATCATCTCTCAATATGGCTCCTTGATAGCCAATTCCAAGATATGTTAATCCTCACTTAATTTGGAACAACTTCCATGAAGATTGTAAGGTTTAAATATGTCTCTAACTTAGTGATTTCAAGTGAGATAAAGCTTAAAACTATGTTTGGTAATGGCTTCCCTTGTTTGCCAAGAATGAAAGGATGAAGATGATGGTGTGTTGGCTGATTTTTAAGCTAATAGACTTAGTCATTAAGTCACAAATTCAGCCATTAAATTGGGCTTGTAATGGTTTGGGCCATAGTTTACCAATTGGGCCTTTAACCATTTTACTAATTGGCTTGAATTTGGCTAATGGGCTTTTCGGTTTGGGCTTTTGATTTAGGCTTTTGGGCTAAAAATTTTTCTACCAATTGTGCCTTAAATTGACTTGATATTAAGCCCACCAATTGGCCCAACAATTCTGCCTAATGGGCCTAAGAAATTCGGTATACACTTGGTATACCTTAATAGGCTTTAAAAATTTTAACTTTGGCCCATTACGTTTTACCCGTTTAATTTAATATGGATTTCGTTTAAATTAATTTTGCAAACTTTAGGGGATAAATATCGAGTGTTTTAAGCAAAAATATTTCTTCCCCACTTTTTAACCTTACTTAGGTTAAATTTTAACCATGGTTAGTCAACAATGGTCAAATACCACTTTTCTTAACTACCATTGAATTTTCTTAACAATTTACCACGTTTGACTTTCTCTAAAAATTCTGAAAGTGTCGTACTTTATGGTTTACACTCTTGTCTTTACGTTTTGAGCTCCAATGGCTCATACTGGATCACATGTGCCGGATCCGGTTGATACTTCTGAAGCATCGAAATATGGAAGATGTTATGAACACCTGATAAGTTTGGTGGCAACGCCAACCTATAGGCCTTATCTCCCTCTCAATCTAGTATCTCAAAGGGACTAATGTAGCAAGGACTCAGCTTACCTCTCTTCCTAAATCTCGCTATACCTTGGAAGGAGAAACCTTTAGGAACACTGACTCACCAATTGTAAACTTAAGTTACCTCCGTCTTTGTCTGTTTTGAGCTGTTTGCAATCTATCTCATATTAACTGAATATCCTCAGAGGCTTTCATGACCAAATCAGGAGTAAAAATCTTTCGATCACCTAATTCTTTCCGTCCAATAGGGGAACGACATCTACGACCATAAAAAGCCTCGCACGGTGCCATCTCGATACTCGAATGATAACTATTGTTGTATGCGAATTTGACTAATGGCAAATGATCATCCCAGCAACCTCTAAAATCCAGCACATACACTCTCAACATGTCCTCCAGAGTTTGTATTGTACTCTCTGACTAACCATCTATCTAAGGATGGAAAGCGGTGCTCAAACTCAACTGGGTTCCCATGGCTTACTCAAAATGTTCCTAAAAGTGGGAACTGAAGCCAGAATCCCAATCCGAAACTGTCAGGACCCGTTCTCAATCCATGACTTAACCAAAAACCACTACAATTTTTTCACTTTTTTAACTTACCTTTCCTCTCATCAATGGTTGGGCTGTGATTCGATGTTAGAATCCTCGCTTACCACATCATCCATTATCATACATATATGTCAATATACTGTTACTGACTGTAACTGCTTTTATAAAACATGTGAGATTATATAAAAGCAAATACAAATACATTCCCTATAATATATATCGTATACATCACTGTGTTGTTTCTATGTTTAGATAAATAACCGTACAAAATATGTATACCTGGTGATTGATAGGAATTAGCAGTGGACTCAGGAATACTATCCCTTAATAGCTCTTACTCTACTGCTGATGCTCTGTAGAGAGATGTAAAGAAAGGGGGTGAGCATACAATGCGTTCAGTAAGGAAATCAGGCAAGCAAGTAGATATCTACACTATCTACTCAAAATAATGCTATGCCTTGAAAACATTATTTCCTTAACTCAGTTTAAAAGCATGTCTTTAAATATATATATATATATACTTGTACAGATTAAATCCCATCTACAGAAATCATGCTTTCTTTCTCAAATGTAGGCATGTAGTGCAAAACAATGCATCTTTATAATATCACAATGCCTTTAGATAAATCATGCCATGTATGTTTAAATCACAATAAATATAGCATTTACATCATTCACAACACAAAATCGGAGTCCGACCCATCCCTCAGGTCTGTTCGAAATTAAATCAGTCAATCAGGTGATATATCATGTGAGACTCTGTGGTGAAAATGTAAATAGTATCCTGGACTATGATCATATCCGACATGTGATCCCAACCAACACATATCTCGGTGTAAGGGGCATCACTGCTGCAACGAGAGGGGGATCAGTCCATCACAACTGCCAGCTGTATCCTCCTCAACTCCACAACACCACACGGTGCAGTGTACTTCATGCCACATGCACGGTACAACGTACTCCGTGGACCCTACATCACAGTCGGGGTACCTGCCATAGGTCTTAGCCCTCAAAACCCTAGAATATCATACCACATCTCTAGTATCCTCATGCAGATCCTCTCATAATGTGACACTCAGTCTACACAAGGAAATCAAGCATGGTTTTCAACATGTATTATAAATCACATACAGTGCACGCCTTTGAGTGCGACTCACAGTCGACACTCCCCTCAAACACTGTTTCACATCACAAACTCAAACTCTAGTGCGAGTAAACCTCCAGCAACTAGGTCAATGCATAGTTCATGTTTCAAATCAAGTACGAGCAATAGCTCATGTACCATGCTATGCACAATATCATCAAATCAAGTACGAGCAATAGCTCCAGTACTATGTCATGTATAAATCATGAAGAATCGAGTACGAGCAATGCTTTAGCACTCTGTCATGCATCTCATGAAAAAGTCGAGTACGAGCTAATCGCTCCAGCACTCTCTCATGCATAAATCACATAAAACTGAGTACGAGTAATAACTCCAGCACTCTATCATGCATGTCATGGAAATCTAGTGCGAATCACTATCCAGCACTAATATATGTGTAAAATATATATAAAATCCAGTGCAAACTGTGCTCCAGCACGATTTATTCTCACATAATATGATAGATGGCTCTTTAAAAAGGGTGGTTTACAAAAGATCAAAATCAGCACTATAAAATGTCCTTAATTCACATCAACCTTAAAATCATTAGCATCTATTTATTCTTCTGCTAAATAGCAGTAAAACACTCAAAATGGTGGTTACCATGGTTTTTACAACTTTTCACAAAAGTTGACTTTTTGACTAACTAGGGGTAAAATCGTAATTTGCCACTATCGGGTCACAATATTTATTATTCACTTTCTCTGACCCTCAGAGTTTTTAAGTGAATGTAAAAGCAGATGAAAATACATGCAGGTATCTCTAACTACTCACAAAAGTCCCTTACCTGCAATCACTCGAGAAATTTCACTTTCTCTGCGCTGCTCGTTTCAGCAGTCCGATTTGCTCCTCTAATAATCTCTGGAGCTGCATATAACCATTTATCAGGTTAATTACACTTTTCCTACTGTATTTCACATTAAATACAGTTTATTTCCCTTAATGGGCTTTAATAATTCTTAATGGGCCTAACTATGCCTTAAGCCCATTTCCATTTTACTATTCATTTTCGTTGGGCCTATTGGGCTTGTGGGGCCCACCAACTCTTATTGGGCTTGTCCTAGACCCATTATATCACATTGGGCCTAAAATATTTGGGCTTGGCCCATTGGGCCTCTCGGCCACATGCCATGGCCGAGAGCTATCCATGTCGTCGGTCACACCATGGCATGCCGACCATGTCCCTTTCCTTAGCCAATTCACTTAGGCATTTTCACAAACACTTGGTTGACAACATACCTAACCATCACATAGTTCATTTAGGCATTTTATTAAACACCTTGATTTCCAACTTAATATATGTATTAATTAATCAAATTGATTAATTCTAATTACACCGTAATCATTAACACATGTATATTAACCTATTTATGCCTTAAAATCATATGAGCATTTATCAATATTTCACTACTCACTCTTGGCCTAACCAAGATCATAGTGATTTCATATGTTTCAATGCTTAAAACATATACCAATATACTTAAAATCATTCATACATTAACATATATGAAATTGAAAACTTGAAAATATACCAATTGTTGTGTTTACACTTGGCCGAATACTTTAGAGGCTCACGGTTTGCACTCTATGGCTCCTTGATAGCCAATTCCAACATATGTCACTCTCCTCTCAATTTGGAACAACTTCCATGAAGAATGCAAGTTCCAAATATGCCTAATTCCTAGTGATTTCTAGTGAGAGAAAGCTTGGATAATTTGTTTCAATGGTTTCTTCTTCTAGCCGAAAATGGTGTGATGAAGATGACAATGGTGTGGCTGATTTTATAAGCCACTTACTTAGCGATTAAGCCTTACTTTTCAGCCATTAAACTTGACTTCCTAAGCCTTTGTCATGAGTCACCTAATGAGTCACCTTATGAGTCATGTTTAGCTTTAACTATGGTTAGATATTTATCTCGTGGGCTTTCCATTTGGGCTTCTCGGTTTGGGCTTTCTTAATGGGCTTTTGGGCTGAAATTTTCACCATACCTCGGGCCTTTAATTGTCTCAATATTTAGCCAATCAATTGGTCCAACAATTCGGTCTCAGGGACATTAAAATTTCGATATATGTTTAGTATACCTTAATGGGCTTTAAAATTTTCACCTTAGGCCCATTACGTTTTTAACCATTAAATTTAATCCGGAATCCTTCCGAATAAATTTTCCTTACTTCTAGGGATGATTATCTTGTATTCTGACTAAGAATATTTTCTCCCAATTTTTTCTCCACACTTAGGTAAATTTTTAACCATGATTAGTCAACTATGGTAAAAGTTCACTTTCTTAACTATAGTTGACTTTCTCCTTAACCATTGACCAAGTTGACTTTTCCTCAAAATTTTGAAAGTGTCATATCTTATGTCTTACACTCTCGTCTTTATGTTTCAACCGTTTCCGGTGGATAATTACACCCGAAACCTTAAATACCTTAACTCGCCAAAAAGGTCCATTTTACCCTTTTTAGCTTTTACTCTCGTTTTCTGGGTTTGGGACTAAATCAAGCTGACTTTCCTTCATGAGCTCTCTATACTTTCTCATTTTAAGTTCTTATTTTCAGTCAGAATGATTTAGATCCACTCGGTTTAGCCTGTGACTCTTATAGCTCACATTAGGCTTTTTATGTAGCTTTTCCGTGTTAAATCATTTTACTAACACTTTAAATCTAGTAAATACTCTTCTTATGATTCAACTATAATAATAGAGTGATCACACACATAGGAATCATAAGGAACAAGCTACAAAAATCCGGGTCTGACAGAAACAATGCTTACTGGAACAACATGTAACCTCACTACCTCGTGTACATACAACTCGGCTAATGAACTCAGAGTATCGCTAGCTCTCATAGCTAAGAAGTGGGCTGACTTCGTCAGCCTATCAACAATCAACCATATTGTGTCATGATTCCTGCGAGTCCTCGACAAACCCATCACAAAATCCATAGTGATATGCTCAAATTTCCATGTCAGTATAGGTAGAGGCTGCAATAACCCTACGGGCTTCTAATGCTCTACATTCACCTGCTGACAAATAAGACACCTCGCCACATACTCAGCCACGTCCTTCTTCATCCTTGACCAGCAATACACCTTTTGGAGATTTTTATAAATCATGTTACTTCTCGGAAGCAACATGTACCTCGAAGAATGAGCTTTCGATAAAATCAGTCTCTTGAGCTCTGGATCATTGAGAACACATACTCTACCTCTAAACCTTAGTAGTCCATCAGAACTCAACTCATACTCGGTCACTGTGCCTGTCTGTATCTGACTGGTCAAATTAATACATTTTTTATCAACATGCTAAGCTTGTTGGATTCTGTCTACCAAATCTTGTTCTAATCTCTGGCTAACAATCACGCAGTCAGTATCCACGTCAGAAGGCACAACTCCCAAAATAAGGCTAGTAAATTGCTCTAATCGCTTATGTTCTCGAACCATCATATACGATACCATCCCAAGGCTATTCTTACTCAAAGCATCAGCTACAACGTTAGCCTTACTCGGATGATAAAGTATCTCACAATCATGGTCCTTCAAAAGCTCTAACCATCTTCTTTTTCTCATATTCAGCTCCTTCTATGAGAACAGATACTTGAGGCTCTTGTGCTCAGTATAAATCTAAAACTTCTCACAATCGTCGTCCTACACGAACGTAACATTCTTCCGAGTGAGACGGGTCAACGGAGCAACCAACTTTGAAAATCCCTCAAAAACCTCCGGTAATAACCAGCGGAACCCAAAAAAGTCCTGATCTCGGTGACTGTCCTCGGTTCTTTCCACTAAACAACAGCCGCTATCTTGGATGGATCTACTGACACTCCATCATTCAATATAACGTGTCCCAAAAATGAGATCTGTGTAACGAGGAATCATATTTACTGTGTTTAGCTTACAACTCCTTCTCTCTGAGGGTCTGTAAAACAATCCTTAGGTGCTGCATATGCTATTCCTGAGACTTTAAATACACTAAGATGTCATCGATAAAGTCGATAACAAACTAATCCAAGTATGGCTTGAACATGTCATTTATCAAAGCCATAAAAGCTACAGGAGCATTCATCCATCTGAATGGCATAACCAAAAAGTCATAATGGCCATATCAGGTCCAAAACGCCGTCTTGGGTACATCTTCACTCCGAACTCTCAATTGATGATACCCAGACCTCAGATCAATTTTAGAAAAGATTTACTCTCCCCGAAGCTGACCCATCAAGTCATCTATACGCGAAAGGGGATACTTACTCTTGATGGTAGCCTTATTTAACAATCTGTAACCAATACACAATCAGAGGCTTCCATCCTTCTTCACAAATAAACCCGATGCTCCCTAAGATGAAATACTTGGTCTAATGAACCCTCTATCCAGCAGTTCCTACAACTGCTTCCTGAGCTCCTCCAACTTAACTAAAGGAATGCAGTACAGTGGTTTCGAAATAAGCTCGGTACCAGGCATAAAATCTATACAGAACTCCATCTCTCTGTCTGGTGGTAACCCTGGCAATTCATTCGAAAAGATATCTGGGAACTCCCTAAGAATAGAGATATCTGCCAACTTCGGATGTGCCTTATCCGTATTAACCACATATGCAATGCAACCTCAACATTTTAATTTCTTAGTCAGTATAGTAAATCATTTTACTAAATATTGAAACTACATCTTTCATTTCTTTTCATTAACTTTACAAATGTATTGGCAGGGGTAGGAAACATAATTGTCTTAGCATAGCAATCTAAAACAACATGGTTTGTAGCTAACCAATCCATTCTTAGGATTACATCAAAATCGCTCATACTTAGCAAAATTAGATTAGTTGTCATATTTTTTCCCCTACTTTAACTTACAGTCAATAAATACATACTCAACTAACTGACTGTCATCCATAGAAGTATTTATCAACATCATTCTACTTAACAACGTACACTTTACATATTTTGATAACTTACATGCAAATAAAGGTGATACAAATGAGTGCGTGGCACCAGGATCAATTAAAACATATGCTTCAAGAATAAAAATCATGATGTAACACTTAATCACATCCGATGAAACATCAACTATGCCCAAGTCCAAAGTATGTACTCGCCCTCGACCAACCACCTACTTCCCCTTCTCCTCAACAGTCGTTTTCCTTCTTGGAGCATAAGTATCAACTGGAGCTCTCTCTGGCTCATTGCCCTTCTATCAGGTAGGCTAAATCCACTTTGGGTAAGCTCTCGGCATATGCCCTAGTTTTCAACATCGAAAAAAATGATAGGAGTCATCGGATAAGGTCTACTACCATGATATATGTTGCATCTACTACATTGCTCAGTAGTAAGCCTCTGTCCTCCAATAACAATGTCCCTAGCTAGTGTGACGCCACGGAAGTGCGGAAAACAGGGCAAATTTAAAACTTTTCCACTCATTAATTCACAATTGAGGGTGCATTCCTATGTAGTGTCATACATCATCATACATAATTTATAACTTTCAACTCAGGATCTCATCATCATGAATAAATATTATACCATTTACATTCCTCAATTTCGAATTAATTATCCTAATACATCCCATATATCATAGTACATCAAGTGTCTGTAAATACAACTTTAGTCTGGATACATGAAATAATAAAATAATACCTCAAATACAATATGTAACCTGGAGCTCAAATCCTCCACTAGCCACTAATCCGTACGTCGCAGGGAACTCTCTTCACTTGAAGAAATCTGAGGGGAAGATAAAACATGGTGAGCTTCTAAATCGCTCAGTAAGGGGGTAAGGGACTCATTACAATTAATGATTTGCATAGCACAATCATTTGTTTTGTAGTTGAAAACTCGATAAAAGCGTAGCATGACTCAAGAAAACATCACTCTCGTCTCATTCTCTAAAATCTTGTAAATCATGAGAGTACATAACTCAGTACAAAGTATAATTACAAGAATGTGGAAATCAGTATACGATAATGGTTTCTCTCATAAAACGTGATAAAAATCACCTCAATAGTGATGCACGTGGCACAGCCACAAAACATAAACTCATGTGTAAAACGAGACTAGGCAATTAAAACTCATATAAACATTCGTCATGGCACATCATAATAAATCTCCTTTGGTTGCACATCCCAGGCATCCTCAAAAGAAGGAATGTCGACAATGTGGTCGTGTACATGGTATATTGGACTTACACGTTACCAAAACAAGGCCTGGCCTTACATGCTACCAAAGCAATGCCTCTCCTCATGTACACTATCAGTCTTACATGCTACCAAAGCAAGGCCCAAACTTACATGCTACCAAAACAAGGCCTCCTATCCCTACCAAAGCGAGGAAAGTATCGGTCTTACATGCTACCAAAGCAATGCCTCCCAGCGCTACCAAAGCGGGGAATAATATCGGTCTTAGATGCTACCAAAGTAATGCCTCCCAGTGCTACCAAAGTGGGGAATAATATCGGCCTTACATGTTACCAAAGCAATGCCTCCCAGCGCTACCAAAGCGGGAAATAATATTGGCCTTACATGCTACCAAAGCAATGCCTGATGTATATTCGACATGACACGCCTAAGTCTCAATCATTAGCTATTATCATATAAAACGTTTTGCCTTCACGTAGAACTTATAATGGTTTTCCTTCATAAATCTAATTTGAAACAATTGTGTACTCAACACAAAACATGTTAAAATTGAGTTCCAACCGGCAAAACCATGCACACATTTCTCAATCTCAGTACGCCTTAACTAGAGCCCAAATCTCTTTTCACGTTTTAAACACAAAACAGTTGTAAAACATTTTCACGCTTAGTTTACAACTCATAAAAGATGGGCTCTAACCGGCTATAAAATCGAGTGCAATACTCATTCACAACTCATAAAACATGCTTATTTTCTCAAATCACAATTCATGCTACAATATTGTCACAAATCACACGCACAAACAAGTTTAAGTTTTCCCTTACCTCGTTGCACCTCATATAGTGCAATCGTTTCTCGCATTCCTCTCTGAAACTCTTGGGTTGCCCAAACGATGTTAAAACATCAATGAGCTATCTCAATCGCATCATCGAGCACATATTTGCTCATATTCTCATTAAATACTCAAACAACTCAATTCTCACAATTCCATCCCAATTCACATTCCCATCCACATTATTTCAAATCCTACATTTCCCATACCATATTCCATGCTAAATTTACCTTATTGCCTTAATTCCAAATTTATAGTCAAAAATCCGAAATCACCACAAATTACATAATGTTATCTTTACTCCAACAAAAATCATAATGTCATCAATTCCTAGTCATTACCTAGCTATTTCATCACAATGCCAGCAACCATAATCACCAAAATCACTTCAAATATCGAGATCGAAGTTTAGAATTTACCCAAACTTGGGGAGTGCTCAACTCTTGCCTCGATTCAATTCGTCTTTCGATTTTCAAGTATGTTGTTCTCTTTTGGATGAGGAACAACTTTTCCTCTTGCCACAACCTTTGAATCGAATGGAAATGGGGGCTTTGGAAGAGAGAGAAAGCTAAGGCTCGACTAAAATGGAGGTTTGAAAGAGAGAAAAAAGATAAAATGCAATAAAACACAAGGGTCCTTTTATAGACGAAGGGTAGGAGATCGATCTGGTCCTTGATGAGATCGATCTGCATTTGAATTTAGGAGCGTTTTGGGGGTAATTTTATGCCTAGGAGATTGATCTGTCGTGGGGTGAGATCGATCTCTTAATGGCTTAATGAGATCGATCTGCTCCTTGAGAAGATAGATCTTATGTTTACAGAATGCTTTACAAGATCGATCTGCTCTTGTAGGAGATCGATCTACTCCTTACTGAATACTTTATGAGATTGATTTCTTCCTCATGAGCTCGATCTCTTCATTACAGAATCATAAGGAGATCGATCCTCTTCCATTGGAGATCGATAGGTTCACTTAATTTCCTCCTTCCTTGTCATTTTGGCCTACCAGATCAATCCTCCTTTTTCCAAGATCGATCTGGCCTCATAGTTTCACACTTCGGTTAAACACTTAACATAAAATCTCCACATATAATCGCCATAGTTTATTCCATTAATCATTTCTCATTCATAACTCATTCATCACTTAGAAATTTCATTCCATACCACTTCAATATATGAGTACATTACATTCAGCTAAATCAATTACACTTCCTGTTCATATTACATAATTAGATATCTCGCTGACATATAACTCAGCTAAGGCATCCACAGTATCTATGCTCTTGATGGCAAGGAAGTGGGCACTTTTTATCAGTCTATCCACTGTGACCCATATCGCATCATGACTCCTTCGGGTCCTCGGTAAACCCATAATAAAGTTTATAGAGACATGCTCCCATTTCCATGTGCACAGGTAAAGGCTACAATAATCCTTCAGGCTTCTGATGCTCAGCTTTCACTTGCTGGCACACTAAACATCTGGCCATATAATCCGCCACGTCTCGCTTCATGCCACTCCACAGGTACACCTTTGTCAAATCTCAGTACATCTTAGTACTTCCTAGGTGCATGGTGCCCTTGTTTCCCACATCGAAAACAAACGATAGGAATCATCAGATAAGGTCTACTACCATGATATCTATCGCACCTACTGCATTGCTCAGTAGTAGGCCTCTGTCCTCCAATAACAATACCCCTAGCTAGTGTGACGCCCTGAAGCACGAAAAACAAGGCAAATTTAAAACTTTTCCACTCATTAATTCACAATTAATGGTGCATTCCTGTGCAGTATCATACATCATCATACATAATTTATAACTTTCACCTCAGGATATCATCAGCTCATGGAAATATTATACCATTTACATTCCTCAATTTTGAATTAATTATCCTAATACATCCCACACATCATAGTACATCAAGTGTCTGTAAATACAACTCTAGTCTGGATACATGAAATATTAAAATGTACCTCAAATACAATATGTAGCCTGCAGCTCAAATCCTCCATTAGCCACTATTCCATATGTCGCAGGGAACTCTCTTCACTTGAAGAAATATGGGGGGAAGATAAAACAGGGTAAGCTTCTAAATCGCTTAGTAAGGGGGTAAGGGACTAATTACAATTAATGATTTGCATAGTACGATCATTTGTTTTGTAGTTGAAAACTCAATAAAAGCGTAGCATGACTGAAAAAAAAATCATTCTTGTTTTATTCTCTAAAATCATGTAAAACATGAGAGTACATAACTCAAGACAAAGTATAATTACAAGCATGTGGAAATCAGTATGCGATAATGGCTTTTCTCATAAAACGTGGTAAAAATCACCTCAATAGTGATGCACGTGGCGCAGCCACAAAACATAAACTCATGTGTAAAATGAGACTAGGCAAATAAAACTCATATAAACATTCGTCATGGCACATCATAATAAATCTCCTCTAGGTGCGCATCCCAGGCATCCTCAAAAGAGGGAATGTCGACAATATGGTCATGTACATGGTATATTGGACTTACGCGTTACCAAAACAAGGCTCGGCCTTACATGCTACCAAAGCAATGCCTCTCCTCATGTACACTATCGGTCTTACATGCTACCAAAGCAAGGCCTCGCAGTGCTACCAAAACGGGGAATAATATCGGTCTTACATGTTACCAAAGCAATGCCTCTCAGCGCTACCAAAGCAGGAAAAAATATCAGCCTTACATGCTACCAAAGCAATGCCTCCCAGTGCTACCAAAGCGGGAATAATATCGGCCTTACATGCTACCAAAGCAATGCCTCCCAGTGCTACCAAAGCGGGGAATAATATCGACCTTACATGCTACCAAAGCAATGCCTGATGTGTATTCGACATGACACGCCTAAGTCTCAATCATTAGCCATTATCATATAAAACGTTTTGCCTTCATGTAGAACTCATAATGGTTTTCCTTCATAAATCTCATTTAAAACAATTGTATACTCAACACAAAACGTGTTAAAATTGAGTTCTAACCGGCAAAACCAAGCACACATTTCTCAATCTCAGTAAGCATTAACGTAGAGCCCAAATCTCTTTTCACGTTTTAAACACAAAACGGTTGAAAAACATTTTCACACTTAGTTTACAACTCATAAAAGTTGGGCTCTAACCGGCTATAAAATCGTGTGTAATACTCATTCATAACTCATAAAACATGCTTGTTTTCTCAAATCACAATTCATGCTACAATATTGTCACAAATCACACCCACAAACGACTTTAAGTTTTCCCTTACCTCGTTGCACCTCATATAGTACAATCATTTCCTCCGTATCACGGACTAGCCTCGCATTCCTCTATGAAACTCTTGGGTTGTCCAAACGATGTTAAAACATCAATAAGCTATCTCAATCGCATCATCGTGCACATATTTGCTCATATTCTCGTTAAATACTCAAACAACTCAATTCTCACAATTCCATCCTAATTCACATTCTCTTCCACATTATTTCAAATCCTACATTTCCCATACCATATTCCATGCTAAATTTACCTCATTGCCTCAATTCCAAACTTATGGTCAAAGATCGATCTGGCCTCATAGTTTCACACTTTGGTTAAACACTTAACATAAAATCTCCACATATAATTGCCATAGTTTATTCCATTAATCATTTCTCATTCATAACTCATTCATTACTTAGAAATTTCATTCCATACCACTTCAATATATGAGTACATTACATTCAGTTCAATCAATTACACTTTATGTTCACATTACATAATTAGATATGTATAGAATTCTCAGATCTCACAGCTAGAGATATGGTTGAATATGCAGGAGGTCTAACAGTATTCTCCCGTACTTCCTCAATCTGTGGTATTTTACCGAAGAGTCTCTTCCCTCATCGGTAATAGAAACCTCTGCTATTATCTCTCACCAACCTCTTCCTATCTCTATCTCTACTCCGACTAACCTTTTCAAACTCAGAGGCATTCCTTTCGTAATCCTACTCACAAAGTTGTGCCTGCGCATTGCCTCATCATATGTAGTAATATCTAGCGGAACTAATCTAGACCGTAGTGTCACTCTCAGTCCATCAATAAATCTTCGAACCTTCCTAGTCTCACTACACATAGTATCAGGGTCATCCCTCCTTAGGGATATGAATCTCGTCTCATACTCGTCCACCGATTGACTCCCCTGGGTCAACCACAAAAAGTCCATCTGCAGCTTCCACTGCGCTGTATCCGGAACATATTACCTCTTGAAGGTATCCAGAAAAATATCTCAACTAATCTTGATATGTCGGGCTCTCAATATCACTCTGGTAGACTTCCACCAATGCTCTACCGCTCCCTTCAACATTAAGGCGACAAAAACAACCATCTCTGAAGTCGTACACTGAAAGAATCTGTACAACTTCTAAATTTCTTCAATCCAATCCTCTGCAACCACTGGGTTCTTGACCCCACTAAATGATGGCAGCCTAAACTTTTGGAACTGTCGTAGATGATCCAAATCACAACCGTACCCCAAGCCACTACTAACCTGTTACGGATCAACAGGAGGTGGCATATCCTGAACTGGTGGAGGTGTAGGGGTATCTGTAGGCTATGGTGTCTGTGCAGGTTGTGTAGGCGTATCTAGACCAACTCCTTGTCCAGTAGTAGTCCTTGCATCCGTGCCCTACCTACCATGCATAACCTATGTGAACATCTCCATCATGGTCTTTAGGCTATGCTCTAACCTCGTGAAGCGTGCTTCGATACTCTCAATACCTCAGTTGGACTTAGGGTCACAAGGTCAGATGAAGACTCATCTTAGCTCTCAAGCCTACCTCTATGGCCTCTAACCCTGCCTCTAGCCCCTCTACCACGGTTGGTATTAGTCATAATGGCTCAATTCCTACATTCACAACTATTACTTAGGCAATTCTCATTTCGAAATGCGCATTTGTATCTAAACACAGTATAGTAATATGGGGATGTAAACTTTCCTAACCATTAACACCGACTCGCATCAAACCAACTCTGCTCTGATACCATTCTGTCACGACTAACCTTTCCTTCTGAAACAACTCCAAACATCAGTTGGGCTGCGATTCGGCAATAGTATCACGTTCCTTACTTACCAAGTCATCCATTCTAAATCATTCATGCATGTCAATATAAACTATGTATTGACTGTAAATACTTTTATCTCATAAGTGAACTCACTATATTAATATACAAATACATCCCCAATATTACATACATTTACATCACTGTGCTGTTATATGTTGACATGCCCTAAGGGTATATGTCCGCAAGTGCACGGGTCGTACAAGTAATAATGGGATTTGAGTCCCGAGTTATCGTCCCACAGAGAAGTTGACTAGCCTAATTAAGTACCGATTAATCTTACCCTAAGTATATCCTAGCAAATTATGAAATTAAAGTGGGTGATCTACTAAGGCTGAAATTAAAAATACTGAAAACAATAAAAACCGATCTAAAATTACTTACAGAGCTCCGAGCAATTAAAGACAAGTACCTACAAAAATAATTAAAACAGTTAAAAATTCATTAACGCAACTAAAATAAAATGCAAATATGAAATTAGCAAAACAAGATTAATTAAACTACAATTAAACTAACCAACATAAAATATAAAATAGAATCTAACTAATGCATGTAACAAATTTAATCTAACTTAATTCTAAAGGTGACTCATAAAATACTAAATTAAATCCTAAAACATATAATATAAAATTAACTACTAACTACAAAATTAAAATTAAAAATTAAATTAACAACTAAGACACTAGATTTAATCCTACAATTATCAACTAACAACTAACCTAAACTAACAACTAATAAAAGCAATAAAAATAATATAAATGGAATAACTAATAAAATAAACAAGAAAGGATGTGGCCAAACATGGCCTTAAGCTTAAATAAGTGGAGTGGTCCCAAGCATGGCACTGTTACACTTTCTTCTTCAATTTACGGTTCTGCCTCCAGGTGCTATAGACATGCTCTCGATCTGTTTTGTCCTGCACTCTGCTCCTGTCGTGTTCCAGGCTCCAGACGCTGCCCGTGTTGTGTCCAGGCTATTGTTGCACGATTTGCTGAAACACGGGTCCTCGACAGACTGTGCTGATCGCAACCTGCTCCAGCTGCTGTCCGTGTTCTGTCATATACTACTGCAGGTGTTGCTATACAAATCTGCTTTCTGCATTGGCCTCCCTGCAACATGCTGCCAACAACACTCACGTACCACCTCCAACGTCTGTACAACATTCGGTCAGCCAGCAAGCAAGTTGACAACTGTTCAGACTGGCACCCATGCACCCCTGCAACGTTTTGCACAACAGCACCTTGTTCTCTACCCAGCTTTGCACAAACCATGCCAAGCCAATGCTGCTTCTCTCCTATTACCCGAGCTTAGTATTGATCAGCAGCACTACTGCCAACACTTCCCTTCATCCATGCTTCAGCCCTTGCAGCACATGTTTACCGCTTGATACTGAACAAAATAGGAATAACTCGCAACAACTAACATGAACCAACCGGCTCAGTTCTTACTCGAGGCACCTCAGCAGCCATTCCAGCTTACTAACACACTGTTAACCAATCTAAACATTAATTAACCGCAGCCTAAACAACAAGTAACAATTAGATTAATACATAGTAAAAAGACAACTAAATGAACAATATAAATAAAGGAAAACAGAAAGAACAGACTGGAAGGTTGGTTCCTTTTCACTGCCACCACATCCCTTCATCTAATCCCTCAACCCTTCACCAGCTTCAAGCTGCATCTTCGTTGCCACTTACTTTATCTCCCTACCACGCATCAGCCCACTCTACTCCAAACTACACAGTAGCCAAGTCATCTCCACTACACAAGCAAGCATCAACATGGCCAGTGATGCCACCAGCTTCACAGCACATCGCAACAGCACACATAGCCGAAAAAGGCAGAGGAAGACGAAAATACTTGGAAAGAAATGAAACAGAACCGTGACAACAGGGAACTAAAACAACTAACTTCAACATAAAAAACACTAAAACTAAGATATTAATGCAGCATGAACCTAAACTATGAAATTATTAAAGAATTGAAGAAAGAAAGGGAAACAAAAGAAACCCAAAAATAATAGAGCTTGCAAATAAAATAATAACAACAACGTGAAAACTGAAACAGAAAGGAATGATTAATAAATAAACTAACTTTTGATACAAAAAAAGTGTTTAAATAAAAGAAATGACTTTAACAAATCTGAGAAGATCAATGAGCAATGGAAAATGGTTGCTGAAACGAAACTTGAAAAGCTTTAATAAGTATTGAAATTGCAGTGAACAGTAGCAAAAGAAAATGGTGGCAAACGGAAAGCTTAAGAAAATCCAGAGAAAATAAAACTTTTAATAAAAGTAGACTAATTTCTAAACCTATAAACCCTAAACTCCTACAAACTAATTTACCCTAAATTACACTACTCCTAACCTAGGCTACCTTACTCCTACTTTCTACTTCTCCTCCTTTTTCAATTGCCATCATGTTCTATTTATACACAAACATAGGGGTACAATGGTAAATTTTCATCCTAGATGAGTTGGCATTGTTTGGCCACTTGTCTTCATTTGATTTGCTGCAGAGCAGATATTTCCACGTCATCAGTCTTTTTATCCAATAAGCTGTGCGATGTGGCCCAGCGTGTGTCTTTCAGAGGGTTGGCACGGTGTCCTTCGATCTTATCGTTTCGAAGCAAATAAAATACAAACACCTGGCATCACGCGTGTCCAGACGACTGATGACTCGGTCTGCAAATTGGAAGTGGTTCAGTCTCCTTTAGCTCGTTTTCAGCCCAATTTCGTCTGAAAGATTGAGTTTCATCCGGATTTAATTTATCTGCACATTAAAGAATTTTAATTAAATAAAGAGGATTATTAATAAAATAATATCGGGATTAAATAAATAATTAGGAATTTAAGCACAAATAATTCTATAAAAAAAATAGAATTATCGTATGTTCAGATGCAAAATTGTATTTGATGTGTATACCTTTCGCTCGATGGGAAAGCAACTGACAAAAGGAATTCAAGTCCTCAGTCGTACTCTATCTATTGCAAATGCTCTATAGAGATGTGGAAAATGAAAGGGGTGAGCTCACTAGCTCAGTAAGGAAATCATGCAAGCAAATAGATAACTACACTATCTACTGAAAATAATGCTATGCCTCAAAATAGTCTTTTCTTCGTTTCATATTTAAAGCATGAATTGGAAACTGATATAGTACGTACATATAAATCTCATGTACTGAAATCATGTTGAGTTCTTAAATATATGTATTTCATACAAAACATTGCATCTTTATAAATTCATAATGCCTTGAATTAAATCATGCCATGTTATTTCAAATATAGTAAATATTGCATTTCAGCAAATAAAATATATCAATCAGGTTCCGACTCATCCTTCAGGTCTGCCCGAATTCATAAAATCATGCAATAATATCTTGGACTATGGCCATATATTATACTGTGATCCTAAGCTGCACAGGCCTTGGTGTACAGGGAAATCATTGCTGTAATGAGAGGTAGGTCAAATCCTCACAACCGCCAGCTATCAACTCCTCAATTCCATAACTCCTATACAATACACGGTACAACGTACTCCGTGACACATACACGGTACAATGTACACCCATGGACCCTATCTCAATAGATAATCAATGCCACGTCTCTAAATCCACATGCAAACATCTCACAGTGTGACACTCAGTCTACACGAGGAAATCAGCATGGTTTTAAACATGTCATGCATATCACATCAAAGTTACATAGTGACTTGAGTGCGACTCACAGTCAACACCCCCCTCAAACACTATTTCACACATATCACAAACTCAACACTGGTGCGAGTAACATTCCAACACTAGGTAGTGCATAAGTTACAATTCAAATCAAGTATGAGCAATCGCTCCAATACTCTGTCATGTATAAATCATATAAAACTGAGTACGAGTATTACTCCAACACTCTATTATGCATAAATCACTTTGAAATTAAGTACGAGTAATCGCTCCAGTACTATGCTTACACAAAACTCGTTCAAAATCAAGTACGAGCAATGCTCCAGTACTATGCCATGTATGTCGTGGGAAATCAAGTGTCAGTAATCACTCCAACATTTTTCATGTAGAAAAAATATAAAATCAAGTGCGAGCACTGCTCTAGCACGATTTGTTTTCACATAACTCGATAGATGGCTCCTTTAAAGAAGGATGTTTCAAAACATTAAAATCAGCACCATAATTGGGCTATTTTATGTATTTCACAAAATCATTGGCTAATCTATCTATTCTTCTTCTAAACAGCAGTAAAAACATTCAAAAATGTCTTTTCCATGCTTTTTGGAATTTTCTTAAAAGTGGACTTTTTTACCCTAAGTAGGGGTAAAATCGTAATTTACCCATATCGAGTCTCAATAAATATTATTCACTTTCTCTAACCTTGAGACTTTTTAAGTGAATGTAAAAGCAGATGAAACAACATGCAGATATCTCTAACTACCCGTAGAATTCCCTTACCTGAAATCACTCGAAATGAAATCGCTTTCTCAACGCCACTCGACCACGCAGTCTGATTTGCTCCCAATATAAACTCTGGAGCTGTATATAATCATTTATCTGGTTAATTATACTTTTTAAACTGTATTTTATGTTTAATACAATCTATTTCACTTAATGAGCCCATTTACTCTTATTGGGCCTTAACAACTCTTAATGGGCCTAACATTATCTTAAGCCCATTTCACTTTACTATTAATTTCAGTTTGACCTATTGGGCTTGTGGGTCCCACCAACTCTTATTGGGCTTGGTTCTAGGCCCACCAATGCTTATTGGGTCGAGATCACATCGGCTTAGCCTATTTGACCTCTCGGCCATGGCATGTGGCCAAGAGCCATCATGTTGTCCATGTCGTCGGTCACACCACCATCATACCAACCTTGGCCATTTTCTTAGCCAACTTCACTGAGGCATTCTATCAAATGCCTTTCATGCATGTCTTAAGCTTGCCTATAGTTCATGTTGGCATTTTATCAAACACCTTACTTGCCAACATCATACAACAATCCATATGAACAAATTGATTAAAACTAAGCTTGCCATAATCATGTATACATGCTTACCAACCTATCCATGCCTTAAAACTACATGGGTACTCATCAAAACTCATATACCAACTTTCGGCCATCACTTGTTCATAGTGATTTTGTGTGTTTTGATCCATAATACATATACCAATAAACTCCATATAATCCCTAGATAAACATACATGAACTTGGAAGATTGAAAACTTACCTAGCTTATAATTCTCACTTTGGTCAAAACTTTGAAGAATTTCAGGTTACTCAATATGGGTTTTGTTGGCTAATTCCAAGATATGTTATTCCTCTCTCAATATAGAACAAATTTCATGAAGATCTCTTGTTCCAAATATGTCTCTAGGCAGATGATTTATAGAGAGAGAAAGCTTAAGAGTTTATGTTTCCATCCCTTCAGTTTAGTCTGAGCTCACCTTTAGCACTTTAATGCTTTTAAAGCATTTTCTACTTTTACTTACACTTTGGATTGTAATACAATTTTTCCTATGATTCCGATAACATTTATTATTGTTTACAATGCTGAATCATATATAGTAGGATACAAAAATGTGGGTCTTACATTCCTCCCCACTTAAAGAAATTTGGTCTTCCAAATTAAAACCAAGCCAATCCTCGAACAACTTTGGGTATTTCTCTCGCATCAAGCTCTCCAATTCCAATGTAGCTTCCTCTGAAGTGTGGTACTACCAGAGAACCTTAACCAGAGAGATCGCCTTCGATTGTAAGACCTTCTTTTTCGATCCAAAATCTGAATTGGCTTCTCTACATATGACATATCTTCTGTGAGCTCCAACGACTCATACTGAATCACATGTGTCGGGTCTAAATGATAATTTCGAAGTATCGAAATGTGGAAGACGTTCTGCACACTCGCTAACTCAGGTGGCAACGCCAACCTATAAGCCTTGTCTCTCACTTGGTCTAAGATCTCAAATGGTCCAATGTAGCGAGGACTCAATTTACCCTTCTTCCCAAATCTCATAATACCTTTGGAAGGAGATACCTTCAAAAATATTGATTTACCAACCATAAACTCCAATAGTTTGCGTTTCATGTTAGCATAGGTCTTCTACCTGCTCTGAGCTGTCCTTAATCTGTCACATATTAGTTGGACATCCTTAAAGGCTTGCTTCACTAGATCGGGAGCAAACATGTTTCGGTCACCCACTTTTTCATCCAATCGGGGATTGACACCTATGACCATATAACACTTCATACAGTGTCATCCCAATACTCGAGTGATAACTATTGTTATAGGCGAACTCGGCTAATGGCAAATGGTCATCCCAAGAGCCTCTGAAATTGTCACGCCCCAGAAGCGCGAAAAAATGGGGCTAATTTAAACGTTTTTATCCATTAACTATGTTGTTTTCCTGTCCATGTCTAAAATTAAAATCTTTTCATTTTCCAGGTCTCATTACATCACATACATTCTATATATATAAAATCATTTACAACTATTACATCCTGACTATTATATACAATAGTGTCTATTATGTATCACATGTCTGGAATATAAGTAAGACTGTACCTCAAGGTTACGAAAGTATCTGATGAAAGGTCGGACTACCTTGTCAACGACCACAGTCTCATATGTGCAGTAGACTCGCTATAGATAATCTGGGAGATGGAGAGGAGGGGGTGAGTTTTTCAAACTCAGTAAGAGATACATTTAAAATAGCTTTAAATACTCAAAACATGGAAAACGCATGTTTTTACAAATCAGCATAAACATGTACAGGAGTAGAGATGCTTACATTTCATAAAAGCAGTAAAAACATGCTTAAATCATAAGTTTACACACCATGCATCTTTTTAGTAAAACTCATATATAGTATGCATATCACGTCGTGTAAACAAGTAAAAAGCATCTCAAAACTTAATCATGCATATCATAACATGCTTATCACTTTGAAAGTGAAATCGTACTATCATATGCACATTTCATAAAATATAACTCATAAGCTACCTTTAAAATCTCATCATAAAAATATGTGTTCAATAGCAAATCATAAAATAGGTAGCATGAAATGTGCGAAAACATATATATATCATTCCGTCAATTCATCATGTAGGGTCAGGCAAACGTCTCATATACTAGTCCCGAAGGGCATCATACATCTGGTCCCGTAGGACAAAATCATGGGTACTCATTGCTATAGTACAAGGAGCCGTAGGACTGGATCAGGGTCGTACGCTGCCCTATCTCTCGTGCACCACTAAATGGGGACTATACGCACGAACTCACGTGCATCACCAAGTGTGGTCTATACGCACGTTTCTCATATCAAGTTAGAGCCTGCCCGTTCTCTGGCCGTCGGCTAGGTAGATCCTCGATCGTCTCCATACGAGATCGACCCCAGATCCTCTGACTTTCTTCATATCATGCCTTTTTACCCCACAAAAATCATTTTGGGCCTTTTACCCAATTTATCAAAATCATTTCGGGCCTCATACCCGTGTATTAAAATTGTTACGGGACTCTAACCCGTTTTTCATAAATCATTACGGGACTCTAGTCCGTTTCTCATAGAAAACATAGTTTTCATAAATCATTGCGGGACTCTAGCCCGTGTAAATATGGAAAACATAGTTATAATAGCTATTTCTTGGGACTAATACCCGTACTGTGAAAATATAGCTTAAAAGCTGTCTCGGGACTTTAACCCGTATCATGAAAACATGGTTTCGTAAAACATATCGGGACTCTAACCCGTAATCTCACATAAAAATACTATGCTTTCGTTTCAAAAGCGAAAAATCACTTTTATAAACATATATGCTGTAAAATGTATCTCAAATATATAAAACATACTGAAAACTCGAGAAATGGTTTTGGCTTTGGTTTAAATACGGTTGGAAATCCATTTCGTAAAATCTCATCCAATTCTCATACATAAACAGTTGGTAAGGATGAAGGAGTACTAACGCTACTCTAAATTATATCCCTTACCTCTTAGCGACTGATGTAGAGCACTTTTCTCGATGCTCGAATTTACCTTGTAAAATGTGTCGATAGACCGAGCTGCTGTAAAACAAGTTCAACTTATCACATATGGCTTAAATTCATTTCAACATATCCAAATATGTGATTTTATCGAATCTTTGACCAAAAGTTGACTTTTAATCGATTTTACTCTTTTTGCTCGGTTTTATCGGTAGAAACCTCGATTTAATCGTATTTAACTCAATAAATATTTTCCTCATATTTATTACTGTCGAGTTAGCTAATTGGGCCAATTTCTCTCTTATTGGGCCAAATTACACCTTAATGGGCCTTAATCTGTTTTAAGCCCGTTTCCACTTATTAATTCTTTCATCGAGGCCTATTGGGCTCATTGGGCCCATCAATACTTATTGGGCCTTTTTCTATACTTTTTGAATAGCCCGT
The DNA here is from genome assembly GCA_033439115.1 of Firmiana major. Lineage (NCBI taxonomy): Eukaryota > Viridiplantae > Streptophyta > Magnoliopsida > Malvales > Malvaceae > Firmiana > Firmiana major. The sequence goes on from CM065909.1 coordinate 35,795,495, forward strand.
AGATCATTTACGACAATTTAATTAAAATCTCAATTTAATCCACTAAATGCGCAATTAAATCCGTAACTCGTAAAATAAACTTTTAATGCGCGATAATTATATAAATTGTCTTAAATGAGCTTTACTTACCCGAGATTTTACGATAGTGTGTAAATCGAAATTCGATCGGGCTCACATACGCGATTTATCATCGAACTGCACAATTTATATATTTAATTCTGGGTGAATTTTCGATCAAATATAATTTAAATAAAGTTTTCAAAAATTAAATCGGTCACTTTTGACCTCTTACCGACATACCCGAAGTCCAGTGTATCCCCAAAATTTTTTTCTTTTTTCTCTTTTCCTTCCCTTTTTCTCCTTTTTCGCTCTCTTTCTTGGCTGAATCGGTTCGGTCCGGTTCAGACCAGTCCGGTTCAGTCCGGTTCAACTTCTCCCTCGCCTTTCGAGGCTTTTTCGGTCGATTCTCCGCCGGCTTTCGCCTCCAGCTTGTTCGCGAGGTTGTCCAATGCATGGATCTGTGGTCGGCTTCGCCAAAGCTCGCCGGAAAGTGGCTGGTCCAGCCTTTTCTCTCAGGGCCATCGGTGCCGTTTTCCTCTTTCCGTCGTTCGCGGTGTTTTCGGCCGTTTTGATGGTCGTGGTTACCCCGATCTAGCTCGCCAGCTTCTGGGCTTTCGGAATCTGGCCTCGATTTCGCCCGAATCGGCGCCGATGGCCGCCGATGGCCATTTCTTCCTCTCGGATCAGTTTCATTTTCCTTTTGCCACCGTTGCCATCGTTCGTCAGCTCCCATGTCGCCGGTGGGGCGTGCTGCATCGCCCGGCCTCCCTCGGTGCCGCTCCTGGGCCGCCGGTGCCGTCGGTGAGGTCGTCGGCTTTCGTTTTGATTTTGGCAGAATCGCGATTTCGCGATTCTGCTTTTTCCTTTCCTTTTTTTTTAATTAAAACTTTATTATTATTTTATTATATTTTATTATATTATATTTATTATATTTTATTTTAATCAAATAAAATATAATAAATTGTACAAAATATCTAAAAAATCATATTATATTTTATTAATTAATTTATTTATTTAATTAATTTAATTTATTTTAATTATTTCGGTGTATTTTTCGCATATTTTCGGGATAATGTCCCAGGCGAAAATTACGAAAATTCGTAATATCTTCGTATCTTGACCAATTGAACTCGAAATTTCAAAATTTCTTCTTTATCGATCAAGATTTCCTAAATCCATATTTTTAATGAAATTTCTTCATCGAATTTACACCGAAATTAGGATCTTTTAACCATTTTACCCTTCTACACGTTCGGGAATAATTTAGACCGATTTTTCTTCTCGGACTCACTATCTTTTCTCATTTAAATTCCGTATCTTTCGTCCAACGATTTAAATCCCTTTAATTTAATTTATGGTCCCAAATAATGAACATAGTGGGAAAAATCTGGGTTTCACATTTCTCCCCACCTTTTAAGAATTCAGTCCTCTGAATTCAAGCTGGTCCATCAACCACGTGAGGGTACTTATCTTTCATTTGGCTCTCCAGTTCCCAAGTGACTTCTTCTGTCTTGTGGTGTTACCAGAGAACCTTTACTAGTAGAATAATCTTAAATCGTAGCACTTCCTCTTTTTTTTTTTTGAAGTGTACTATACTCTTCATCAGTGACACCTTTACAATTACAGAGTCCCTAACCTGAAATTCAAGAGGATGTCTACGCACATTGGCATAACTTTTCTGTGCGGTCCTCGATCTGTCACGGATGAGCTGAACACCCTTAGCTTTCTGTTCCACTAAATCGGAAGCAAGGTGAATCTAGGACAATGGGACTCCTTCAGAATGCTCTGTCTCAAGGTGTCATCATGTGGCACACAGATACGGCCTTGGTACCTCTGTAATCCATCATCACTGACCGTAAACTCAGACTGCGATCTCTTATCTGCCTGGCTAACCATATCCAGTAACCTCTGATCGTTTCGCTATCCAACTCTAATCTGGTCTAGTATACTTGGTTCAATCTGTAGGCTAGCCATGTATCCATACTCAATCTCATCTACACTAATCCTGAGTTCGACGAATTTGTTCCAATAAGTCCCACTCTTTAATCATCATGTAGGACACCATACCCTTTTTGCTCAGGACATCAACTGCCACGTTCGTCTTATCAGGATGATATAAAATCTCGCAGTCATAGTCTTTTAGGAGCTCTATCTATCTCCGTTGTCTCATATTAAGCTCCCTCTAATTAAACCAGTACTTAAGATCTTATGGTCAGTGAAAATCTGAAATCTTTCTCCATATAATTAATGCTGTCATATCTTGAGTGCAATCACTACTGCTGCTAACTCCAAATCGTGAGTGGAATGATTACGCTCGTGATCCTTTAGCTGACGGGATCCATAAGCTACCACTCTACCATGCTGCATAAGCACACAGCCGAGTCCTTGGTGGGAAGCATCATTGTATACCACAAATCCCTCAGACCACTCGGAATGGTCAAGACTGGTGTTGTATTCAACAGACGTTTAAGCTCTTGTAAGTTCTGCTCACACTATTCAGATCATATAAACTGAACTTCTTTAAGGGTCAGTCTGGTTAATGGAACTGTTATCTGTGAAAACCCTTCGACAATCCGTCGAAAATACCATACTAATCCCATAAGCTTCTGACCTCCATGACTGTCCTCAGTCTTTTTCCTATCTCAATATTACATCTACTTTGGACAGATCTATTGGCACCTCATCCTCAGATACTACATGTCCAAGGAATACAATCTGTTCTAGCCAGAAAGCACAATCACTAAATTTACCTTATATCTTCTTCTCACGGAGAGTTTGGAGCGCAGTCCTCAAATACTGTTCATGCTCTTCTCGGGATCTAGAATAAATCAAGATGTCATCGATGAATACTATCATTAATCAATCCAAGTATTCTTGGAAGACATCGTTCATAAGACTTATGAATGCAGCTGGGGCATTAGTCAATCCAAAGGGCATAACTAAGAACTCGTAGTGCCCATATCGGGTCCGAAATGCTGTCTTCGGTATATCAGCCTCCTTAATCCTTAGCTGATGATAACCCGATCTCAAATCTATCCTTGAAAACACTGAAACCCCTCTCAGCTGATCAAATAAGTCATCTATCCTTGGCAGGGGATACTTATTCTCAACTGTTGTTTTATTCAAAAGCCTGTAGTCTATACATAGACGGAAACTACCATCCTTCTTTTTGGCAAATAGTACTTGTGCACCGCATGGTGACACATTACGCCTTATAATCCCCTTATCGAGTAATCCTTGCAACTGCTTCTTTAATTCTTTCAACTCTACCAATGCCATTTGGTAAGGTGGCTTGGAGATGGGTTGAGTATCTGATATTAGTTCAATGGCAAACTCAACTTCTCTCTCTATGGTAATCCCATTAAGTCCTTTCCTTTTTTTTTTAATTAAAACTTTATTATTATTTTATTTTATTTTATTATATTATATTTATTATATTTTATTTTAATCAAATAAAATATAATAAATTGTACAAAATATCTAAAAAATCATATTATATTTTATTAATTTATTTATTTAATTAATTCAATTTATTTTAACTATTTCGGTGTATTTTTCGCATATTTTTGGGATAATGTCCCGGGCGAAAATTACGAAAATTTGTAATATCTTCGTATCTTGACCAATTGAACTCGAAATTTCAAAATTTCTTCTTTATCGATCAAGATTCCTAAATCCATATTTTTAATGAAATTTTTTCATCGAATTTACACCGAAATTAGGATCTTTTAACCATTTTACCCTTCTACACGTTCGGGAATAATTTAGACCGATTTTCCTTCCGGACTCACTATCTTTTCTCATTTAAATTTCGTATCTTTCGTCCAACGATTTAAATCCCTTTAATTTAGTTTATGGTCCCAAATAATGAACATAGTGGGAAAAATCCGGGTTTCACATAAATCCATCACATAAGCTCTTAACATATCCTCCAAAGTATGGATGGTTCTCTCTGACTAACTATCGGACTGGGGGTGGAAAACTATACTGAAACTCAATCTTAAAAATGTCCCCAAAAGTGGGAAGTGAAACGGGAATCCTTGTCAGACACAATACTCACTGGAACGCCATATAGCCTCATAATCTCAAGTACATATAGATTCGCCAACACACTCAGAGTATCCGTAGCCTTCATGGCTAAGAAGTGAGCTAACTTCGTCAATCTATCCACAATCACCCAAATGGTATCATCGTTCTGTCGGGTTTTTTATAAACCCATGATGAAATCCATAGTGATGTGCTCTAATTTCCATGTCGGTATAGGTAGAGTTGCAATAATCTCGTAGGCTTCTGATGTTCTACCTTCACCTGCTGACACATCAGACACTTAGCCAAATACTTTGCAACATCTCTCTTCATTCCTGACCACCAATACACTTTTTGGAGGTTCCGATAAATCTTATTGCTCCCTGGATGCAACGTATATAGTGATAAATGAGATTCGGATAAAATGAGTTTCCTCAACTCTATATCAAGGGGAACACACACTCTACCTCTGAATCTCAGTAGCTGTCACGATCGACTTTTTTCAAATCCACTATAAATTTTTCACTTGTACTTACCTTTTTTCTGTTATAGTTTCTGATACGCCCTGAAGGTATTATCCGTAAGTGCACAGGTCGTACAAGTAATAATGGGATTTGAGTCCCGAGTTACCGTCTCTCAGAGAAGTTGGTTAGCCTAATTAACTACCGGTTAATCTTACCCAAGTATATTCTAGCAAATTATGAAATTTAAGGGAGTGATCTACATGGCTAGAATTAAAAATACTGGAAAGCAATAAAATAATAAGAACTAAAGAAAATAAAACCGAGCAAAACTTATTTACAGTGCTCCAAGCAATTAAAAGTAAGTACCTACAAAAATAATTAAAACGGTTAAAAAATTCATTAACGCAAATAAAATAAAATGCAAATATGAAAATAACAAAACAAGATTAACTAACTTAAAATAAGATATGCATGTAATTAAGCTAATTAATAAAAGTGCAAATTAAACTAAAGTAAAATTTAATGAAAATAAAATCCTAAGAAACTAAGAAAATAACTATAAGCCTAAATGTCTAAAATATTAATCCTACATTACTCCTAATTATATCTAATTACTAATTAAGCAATGAAATCTAACTAATGCATGATAAATTAACTAATTTAATCTAACTTAACTAATGCATGATAAAATAAAAATGAATTAACGACATAATTAAATCTAATTCATGAACTAATCAAGAAAAATGGATTATTGTGCACAAGGTTAAATGCCAAACAAAGCCTTAACAAATCGAAAAACATTAAAGTGGTCCCGATAACACCACTGTGCACGTCTTCTTCATTGTTTATTTTCACCTCCAGGTGCTGCTGCCCATCTTGTTCTCGGTTCAGCAACTCTCACCAACTCTTCCTCGATTCCGTGTACAGCTTCATTTCCTGCACTCAACACACAATACGGCACTTTACTGCTCAACAGCTTGCGTCCACGACATGCACTGCTTCAGCACTGTCCTCGACCTGACCAGCATGCCCTCTACTCCAACAATGTTCGACTCCTGCTCCTACATCCTGTGCATGACTTGATCCTTCTTCTTCTTTTCCTGCTACACAGCCCGTGTCTCTGCACAACTAGTGTCGATTTCAGCTGCACCCAACGTTCCTATTGGTGCTGCCATTATTCGGCTCCACTGCACAACTCTGTCCCGCTGTTCAGGCAATGCATTGGTTCTATGCTACTCACGCCAATTGCTTATGATTCTGTTGTCCAGCATCAACATCAACCATGCCAGCACCCCGAGTCCACCGGGAGACACCCAGTAATGCCCAGCTGCAGCTCTGTTGCTCCTACACCCTTCACAGCAGCTTAATTACAGCAATGCATGTTAATGCAAAACAAAAATGATGAACAGTAAAAGACTCCTAGAATAGGGGAGAGCAGAGAAGTGATTTTTTGGGTTGGTCGTCTGCCATGGTGCAATTTGGTTTTGGTTTAGTAAGGTCCATTCGACTAGCAGCTTCCTCATACCAAACAAGGCATGTTCTTCTCGATTCAGCCTTCTACAATCCTATTGCTTCATGCTCGATCAGCCATTAAGTTTGCCACACTCAATCTGCTATCACACTTAATCAGCCATGTAGGCTTCTTCATGGCATTCGGTTGCATCAAGACTCCACTACCCGAATAACTATGGAAAATCAAAGGAACAAAACTATCTTACTAAGTAACCCGAGAGCAAAGAAACATAAAAATTGCTTTAACAAAACAAAAACATAAAAATTTTAGGAAACCCGAGAACTACACTAGGAAATAAATGTTGTGTATTAAGACTTGAAAAATAAACGACTGGATTTAACAGAACCGAGAAGCATGAAAATGATGCTGATTTCCATTGAAAAAAATTAAATTATCCAAGACTAGAAAATGAAGAACATGAAAATGGAGTGAACATTAAAAGTAAATGAAAGCTAAGGGAAAACTAGACTAAAAGAAACAAGGAAAAATAAATCCTAAGATTAATTCTAATACTATTCTACCCTAACTTACATTACAGTAACACTACTTTTACACTAACTTGCATCTACTCCTACTTACATTACATAGTTTTTTCAATTGCCATCCTTTCCTATTTATACACACACTTAGGGGTAAAATTGTAATTTTTCCATCTTAGATGAGTTAGCATTGTTTGGCCACTTGTCTTCACACCATTGGCTCCTTGAAAAAAATATTTCCCTGTCATCTGACTTTTTGTCCAATTGGATGTGCTAGGTGGCATGGCTCGTGTTGTCTGTGTGGTTCGATCTCGATTTTAGCAAAATTCCAGTCCATTTTCTACCGAAATATTCAAAATTCATCCGGATTTGATTTATCTGCAAACATGAGAATTTTAATTAAATAAAGGGGATAATTAATAAAATAAATTGGGGATTTAAATAATTAATTAGAAAATTAAGCACAAATAATTCTATTTTCATAGAATTATCACACCCCCAAACTTGAGCTTTTGCTTGTCCTCAAGCAAAACAAAACAATTGTAGGAATGACAAGTACAAAACACCATAATTTTCTCAATATTATCCTCAAAGAAAAAGTACAAACTATAATCTTAAAGACTCACAATTACAAGTCCAACATTCAGAATCATTCAATCATAAGTCCTAACCCAAATTGGACTCCTCGTGAGTGTGTGAAAAATGTCAAAGTTGCTTCACAGTAAATTATCCGGATCAGATTATGCAAATACAGTGAATGCAAAGTCAATGACATGTGATCATTCCCATAAGTTTGCTTTTCACTTCCCTCTCCATTAATGTAGTCACACTTAACCAAAGATCAATAGGACTTCATTAAGCTTGTAATGTAAAGCTGGGGCTAAGGTATGATAAAGTCGATTTAGGTTTAATTACCCCTTAACATGCATTACTTCTAGGATCTTAATGTAAGAGCTCAAATCATTTCCCCCAAACTTATTTATTTCACTAAACTTTTTTTTTCTATTTTTTATTTTTCTTCTTTCTTCTTTTCTTTTTCTTTTTCTTTCATTTTTTTTATACATACTCCTTCACTATCACTTAATACCCATATAACTCACAATATATCCTAGTGACTTTTCATGCTTTTGGGGTAAGGGATAGGAACAGAGTATTTAAGCTACGAAAAAAATAAGCAGGTGTGGTGTATTTACAGAGAAAAGCTTATTTGGCCCATATGGGTGACTAGGGGTGAAATATGTACAAGGATGGCTAGAAAGGCTCAAACGATCCAAAGATGCCCTAAATCATCTCCCTAATTAAGTGTGATCTAATATTTTACCTCGAGATTAGATCAAACATATTTTAGAATATGATGCACCAAATCAATTGAACAAATGCAATCCTATGTACACATAAGCTATCTCTAAATAAATATACCGATTCATGACATGACATGTGCATCAGATGAGGCAATCACAATCAGAATTAAGATAAATTCAAGAATTCAACTTCATGCTTTTCCTATAATCATGCTTCTCAGTTAATCAAAGTCAGACTAAATCATGGGATCATATCATCGGAATATGGGAAAACTACATGTTAAGCACTAAATCATCCCAAAATCAAACAATTTAAGCTCATATTATCGAAAAATTTGAAAATTCTTTCTCAGATTTTCGAATTTTTTTTGAAAATTTTTCAAAAAATTTCTCAAGTGATATCCCCTCCCCCAAACTTAAAGTGCACAATATCCTCAGTGTGCAGATAATATAAGAATTTAAGCTCAAGAACAGAGTACTCCCCTTTCTGATGATGATGAACAACTGAAGCTTGATTGAAAACGTAATGCTGGAAAAGAAATCTGCAACATAATCAAAGAAAGAAACAACAAAAAAGAAAAAGAAAAAGAACTATATACAAAGTGAAATGAAAAACACCGCCAATTCAAATGCAGCTGAAGAAAACAACACTCAGTAGTAGGGTGAAGAGTAGGAGGGTCATCCAGAGTGGTGACAAAATGTTGACAGTTAACTCCTCTTTAGCTCTATCTACTTCCTTCTTTCTCTCTGATTTCTTATGTTCAAACATTTTATCTTCCTTAACCTCCATCTTAAAACACTCTTGAGAGTCATCAAGGAGCTTCAAAGGTTTGAAAACATTAAACTTTACTTCCTGATCTTGGACTCTCATCGTTAACTCCCCCTTTTATACATCAATTACTGTTCTACCAGTAGCTAGGAAAGGTCTGCCTAGTATAATGGGGACTTCCCTGTCTTCTTCCATGTCTAACACGATAAAATTCACAGGGAAAATAAACTTGTCCACCTTTACTAACACATCCTCAATGACCCCCTTCAGATATTTAATTGATCGATCAGCTAGCTGAAGGGTTACTGTGGTGGGCTTGGCATCCCCTTTTCCTAACTTATGATAGATAGACAATGGCATTAGATTTATACTAGCTCTTAAATCACACAGGGCTCTACCAAATAATAAATTTCTAATAGTGTAGGGTATGGCAAAACTCCCGGGATCCTTGAGCTTAGGTGGTAATTTCCTTTGAATAATTGCACTACGTTCTTCAATTATGGCCATCGTCTCATAATCTTCTAATCTTCTTTTCCTAGAGAGGATATCCTTCAAAAACTTCACATAAATTGGCATTTTCTCTAAGGCATCTGCGAAAGGAATGTTGATGAAGCGTTTTAAAAACCTCAAGGAATTTAGCAAATTATCGTTCCAGCTTTTGATCTTGGAACCTCTGAGGAAAAGGTACTGGTGGTCTAACTAGAGGCAATGTAGTGGGAACCTGTGTAGAATCAGAGGGCAAGGAAGGCTGTGAAGTAGAAAAAGGTATAGATGGAGAAGCACCTATCTTTGATTCCTTTGCAACCTGATCTTTAGGTTCCTGTTCTTTCTAAGCTGCTTCATTAGAACTTATGGGTTCTTCAACTATGGGTTGTTCAAGTCTGGACTTAACTTGTGGTGCATCATCTAGCTCTCTGCTGCTCCTAAGGTTGATGGATTTCACATGTTCTTTACCCTCCCTTTGCCTAACAGGATTAACTTCAGTATTACTGGGGAGGGTCCCTTGTGGATGCTGGTCAAGAGCACTAGCTATTTGTCTAACCTGAACTTATAAGTTCTTAATTGATGCAGCTTGATTTTGCAGGATAGTCATGAACATTTTCTCAAGCGAAGGCTTCATCTCAGCTGCTGGTGCATGGTAAAGTTGGGGTTGCATAAGTGGTGGTGGTGGTGGCGATGGATGATGTTGAAATTATTGTGGGGGTAGTTGATGAGGTGGATAATATGGATATTGCGACTGTGGTGGTACATGAACCGGTGGAGCTTGAAAACTAGGGGGTCCTACAGGTCTAGAGCTAGAAGTTTGCCCTTGGTTTTGGCTCCAGAAGAAGTTAGGATGGTTCCTCCACCCTAGATTATAGGTGTTTGAAAAAGTGTTGTTCTGTTGCTTAGAAGGGGCAATGTACTAAACTATTCTAAGTTAAGTGGACACCTATCTACAGAGTGGGTACCACTACACAGCTCGCAAGAAAGAAAAGGACTTTGGACAGAATAAATAGGATTAGGATTGGTAGAAGGATTATGTTGGGTACTGAGCGTCTCTACCTTCTTTGTAAGATTAGCGATTTGAGAGGTCAAGGTAGACAGCATGTCGAGCTCATAAATACCCGCTAACTTCTTTTGCAATTGCCTCTCCGAGGACCATAGATAGTTATTAGTAACCATCTTCTCTAATAGCTTGTAAGCTTCCTCCTTTGTTTTACACATTAGCGCTCCACCCGCAGCAGCGTCAACGATGGTCTTATTTTGGCTTGTAAGTCTGTTGTAGAAGGTCTGGACTTGCGGCCATAAAGGTAGGCCATGGTGAGGGCACTACCTAAGAAGCTCCTTATATCGTTCCTATGCTTCATAAAGAGATTTCGAATCGAGTTGGGTAAAGGAAGATATATCACTATGGAGTCTCGCCATTTTAGAGGGAGGGAAAAACTTAGCTAGAAATTGATGGGCTAACGCATCCCATGTAGAAATGGATCTTGGAGGCAAGGAGGTTAACCAGTTTCGCGCCCTATCCCTAAGTGAGAAGGGGAATAATCTAAGCCTAAGCCCATCATCGGATAATCCATTGTGTTTGAACGTATTGCACAAGTCCAGGAATTGCCCAAGGTGAGCATGTGGGTCATCGTGTGGAAGCCTACTGAACTGTACAGAATTCTGGATCATCTGAAGGATTGCAGGCTTAATTTTGAAATTGTTCGCAGGGATAGCTGGTGGCCTAATGCCGGTATAATATCCTCTAATCGTCGGCACCGTATAATCTCCAACAGTTCTAATTTCCCTATTTTCTGCCATGATGTTTTACAACAGTGCTATAAATTTCTTAGAATCCTTTCAAATTTTTCTAAGAGTTCGTTCAAATTTCAGGATCTAGAGGAAAGCTATCATAACTCCTGGCTCTACGCATGCAAACATCTAAAAGTCCTTAGAAAAAAAAAATTTAAGTTTTTTTTTATTTTTCAATTTTTTTTATTTTAATTTTTCAATTAACTAATCTAGATTAAACTTCTAAATATTTACAACCTAAATATTTACAAGCTAGAATTACACCTAAGCATAATTTCACCGATATTAATTAATGACTAATTTAAACTTCCCCGGCAACGGTGCCAAAAACTTGATATGCCCTGAAGGTATTATCCGCAAGTGCACGGGTCGTACAAGTAATAATGGGATTTGAGTCCCGAGTTATCATCCCTCAGAGAAGTTGGTTAGCCTAATTAACTACCGGTTAATCTTACCGTAAGTATATTCTAGCAATTATGAAATTTAAGGGAGTGATCTACATGGCTAGAATTAAAAAAACTGGAAAGCAATAAAATAATAAGAACTAAAGAAAATAAAACTGAGTAAAACTTACTTACAGTGCTCCAAGCAATTAGAAGTAAGTACCTACAAAAATAATTAAAATAGTTAAAAAATTCATTAACGCAAATAAAATAAAATGCAAATATCAAAATAACAAAACAAGATTAACTAACTTAAAATAAGATATGCATGTAATTAAGCTAATTAATAAAAGTGCAAATTAAACTAAACTAAAATTTAATGAAAATAAAATCCTAGGAAATTAAGAAAATAACTATAAGCCTAAATGTCTAAAATATTCATCCTACATTACTCTAAATTATATCTAATTACTAATTAAGCAATGAAATCTAACTAATGCATGATAAATTAACTAATTTAATCTAACTTAACTAATGGATGATAAAATAAAAATGAATTAAGGACATAATTAAATCTAATTTATGAACTAATCAAGAAAAAGGGATTATTGTGCACAAGGTTAAATGCCAAACAAAGCCTTAAAAAATTGCAAAACATTAAAGTGGTCCTGATAACACCACTGTGCACGTCTTCTTCAGTGTTTATTTTCATCTCCAGGTGCTGCTGTCCATCTTGTTCTCGGTTCAGTAACTCTCACCAACTCTTCCTCGGTTTCATGTACAGCTTCATTTCCTGCACTCAACACACAGCACGGCACCTTACTGCTCAGCAGCTTGCGTCCACGGCATGCACTGCTTCAGCACTGTCCTCGCCCTGGCCATCATACCCTCTACTCCAGCAATGTTCGGCTCCTGCTCCTACTTCTTGTGCACGACCTGCTCCTTCTTCTTCTTTTCCTGCTACACAGCCCGTGTCAATACACAACTAGCGTCAATTTCTGCTGCACCCAACGTTCCTACTGGTGTTGCCATTATTCGGCTCCACTGCACAGCTCTGTCCCGCCGTTCAGGCAATGCACTGGTTCTCTGCTGCTCACGCCAACTGCTTATGATTCTGTTGTCCAGCATCAACATCAACCATGCCAGCACCCCGAGTCCACTAAGAGACACCCGGCAATGCCCAGATACAACTCTGTTGCTCCTATACCCTTCACAGCAGCTCAATTACAACAATACATGTTAATGCAAAACAAAAATGATGAACAATAAAAGACTCCTAGAATAGGGGAGAGCAGAAAAGTGATTTTCTGGGTTAGTCCTCTGGCATTGTGCAATTTGGTTTCAGTTTAGTGAGGTCCATTTGACTAGCAGCTTCCTCATACCAAACAAAGCCTGTTCTTCTCGATTCAACCTTCTACAATCCTATTGCTTCATGCCCGATCAGCCCTTAAGTTTGCCACACTCAGTCTGCTATCACACCTAATCAGCCGTGTAGCCTTCTTCATGCCATTCGGTTGCATCAAGACTCTACTACCCGAATAACTATGGAAAATCAAAGGAACATAAATGTCTTACTAAGCAACCCGAGAGCAAAGAAACATAAAAATTGCTTTAACAAAACAAAAACATAAAAGTTTTAGGAAACCCGAGAACTACACGAGGAAATAAATGCTATGTATTAAGACTTGAAAAATAAAAGACTGGATTTAACAGAACCAAGAAGCATTAAAATGATGCTGATTTCCATTGAAAAAAAATAAATTATCCAAGACTAGAAAATGAAGAACATGAAAATGGAATTATCATTAAAAGTAAATGGAAGCTAATGGAAAACTAGACTAAAAGAAACAAGGAAAAATAAATCCTAAGATTAATTCTAACACTATTCTACCCTAACTTACATTACACTAACACTACTTTTACACTAACTTACATCTACTCCTACTTACATTACATAGTTTTTTTCAATTGCCATCCTTTCCTATTTATACACACACTTAAGGGTAAAATTGTAATTTTTCCATCCTAGATGAGTTGGCATTGTTTGGCCACTTGTCTTCACACCATTGGCTCCTTGAAAAAAATATTTCCAAGTCATCTGTCTTTTTGTCCAATTGGATGTGCTAGGTGGCATGGCTCGTGTTGTCTGCGTGGTCCGATCTCAATTTTAGCCAAATTTCAGTCAATTTTCTACTGAAATATTCAAAATTCATCCGGATTTGATTTATCTGCAAACATGAGAATTTTAATTAAATAAAGGGGATAATTAACAAAATAAATTGGGGATTTAAATAATTGATTAGAAAATTAAGCACAAATAATTCTATTTTCATAGAATTATCGGTTTCTCACATCAGTCGGGCTGTGATTCAGTATTAGTACCATTGCTTACCATATCATGCATTCATTACCATACATATACGTCAATAAAATCATATGCTGACTGTAACTGCTTCTATACCACAAGTGAGCTCACATAAATATATAAGTACAAATACATCCCCTCATTATTACATTCTTTACATAACTGTGCTGATTATATGTTCATATACAAAATCATACGTGATGTGTATACCTTTCACTTGATGGGAAGTGCAACGGACAAAAGGAATGCTAACCCTCAGTCGTACTCAATCTATTACGGATGCTCTGTAAAGAGGAGTGAAAATGAAAGGGATGAGCTCACTATCTTAGTAAGGAAATAAGGCAAGCAAGTAGACATCCATACTATCTACTAAAAATAATGTTATGCCTTGAAATATCATTTCCTTAACTCACATTAAAAGCATGAATTGTAAAACTGGTGTAATGGTACATATTAAACATCTTGTACTGAAATCATGCAAAGTTATCAACTATAGGCATTTCATGCATAATGCTGCATCTTTATAAATTCAAAATGCCTTTAATTAATCATGTCATTTAAATCAAATCATATAAAAATATGGCATTTCAACAATTCAAAACACATCAATCGGATTTTTGAACCATCCCTCAGGTCTAACCGAAGTCATAAAATCAAGTGATATAATCATGTGAAACTCAGTGGTTATATGCAATAATATCCTACACTATAGACATATCCTATAAGGTGATCCTAGGCTACACGGATCTCAGTGTGTGGGGCAATCACTACTGCAACGAGAGGTGGGCCAAATCCTCACAACCGCCAACTATCAACTCCTCAACTCCATAACTCCACATACAACAAACGATATAGCGTACTCCGTGGCACATACATGATACAACGTACACCCGTGGACCCTATCTCAGTGGATAGTAAATGCAACGTCTCTAAATCCACGTGTGGACATCTCAACAGTGTGACACTCAGACTACACAAGGAAATTGTCATGATTTTAATAAGTCTTGTATACCATATTAATACTACAGTGCGCGCCTTGAGTGCGACTCACAATCGGCACCCCACTCAAACACTGTTTATGCATCTCATAAAATCAAACACTAGTGCGAGTAATCTTCCAGCTCGAGGTCATGCATAGTTCATACTTTAAATTAAGTACGAGCAATCACTCCAGTACCATGCTATGCATACAACTCATTAAAATCAAGTACGAGCAATGCTCTAGTACTATGCCATTTATGACATGGGAAATCAAATGTGAGTAATCACTCCAACATTTTTCATGCAGAAAACATATAAAATCAAGTGCGAGCAGTGCTCCAGCACTATTTGTTTTCACATAACTCGATATATGACTCCTTTAAATAGGGATGTTTTAAAAGATTAAAATCAGCACCATATATTGTGCTATTTCTCATTTGTCACGAAAACATTAGCCCATCTATGTATTCTTCTGCTAAACAACATTAAAAACACTCAAAATTATGATTTCCATGCTTTTTAGGACTTTTACTAAAAGTTGACTTTTTCCCTTACTAGGGGTAAAATGGTAATTTACCTATATCAAGTCGCTATAAATTTTATTCACTTTCTCTGACCCTCAGACTTTTTAAGTGAATGTAAAAGCAGATGAAACTAGGCGCAAATATCTCTAGCTACTTGCAAAAGTCCCTTACCTCGAATAACTCCGAGCGAAATTACTTTCTCAACGCTGCTCAGTCCAACAATATGATCTACTCCCACTATAACCTTTGGAGCTGGATATAACCATTTATTTGGTTAATTACACTTTTCCTACTGTATTTTCACATTTAATACACTTTATTCACTTAATAGGCCTGTTTGCTCTTTTTGGGCCTTAACAACTCTTAATGGGCCTAACACTGTCTTAAGCCCATTTCACTTTACTAATCATTTCAGTTGGGCCTAGCTTGCAGGGCCCACCAACTCTTGTTGGTGTTGTCCGAGGCCCATAATGCCTTAATGGGTCGAGACCACATCAAAAAGTGTAAGACCTGATTGTTATCGTATTTCCTTATGATTCACACATTTTATGGATATGGTTAAATGTTAATGGAATCATATGACAGATTATTTGATCATATAAATATGAATGAAGTAGTCGAACGTACGTTAAATCCGAAAATGGACAATTAAGGAATCTCATGTTTAATTTATGAGATTTCAATTGTCCGGACAAAGATACGAATTGTAAATGAGAAATTATAGTGGGTCCAAGAAGGAAAGTCGACCTAAATTGGTCTCGAACGTGTAGAAGGGTAAAACGATCAAAAGATCGAAATCTGGTATAAATTCCATAAGAAAATTTCTATAAAAATATGGAATTGAGAAATATTGATCAATAATGAGAAAAATATTGAATTTCGAGTCCAATTGATCAAGATATGAATTTATTGGAATTAATCGAAATTTTCACATCAGAAAATTATCTCGAAAATATTGAAAAAAATATACCAGAAAGATGAAATAAGACAGATAAATTCATTTATTGATTAAATGAATTAAATAATAATTTTTTTAGATTTTTTGGGGATAAAATAATATTTTATTGATTAAAATATTAATTAAATAAATTAATAAATAAATAAAAAGAAATTAGAAAAAAATCGAAACAGAATCGTGATTCGTGATTCTGTAAATTTCCTCGCGCGAACCTCACCTTCTGCTTCACCGGCGGAGGCCACCGACCGCGAGTCCAGGCGAGAAGCCGATGGGGGAGAGGCAGCCGAGCCACCACTGGCACCAACAAACCGACAAACGACGAGAGAACGCTGGTGAGAGAGAAAAAGAGAGAAGTCGAAAGAGGAAAAGAGAAATCTGGTGACCGGCGCCGATTCGGCCATAGCCACCACCAGCCAAGCCTTCCTCAGGCGAAGATCGACCGATCGGTGGCTGCATCAGCCAGTGGAACGGTGGCCAAAGCTGACAACGGTGAGAAAAGAGAAATGGTTACTGACGTCGAGGGAGAAGAGGCCGGATCGACCACTTTTTGGCCATCGTTGGTGAAATCGAGGCCAGATTCGTGAATCAAACTACCCCGCGGAGCTGCTGGAGGCAGAAGCAGACGAAGAACCGACCGGCAGAGCTCTGAACGGCGAAGAAGAAAATTGAACCGGACTGAACCTGCTGAACCGGACTGAACCGAATCGAACGTGTTCAACCAGAAAAGAAGTAAAAGAAAGAGAAAAAGGGAAAAAGAAAAAAAGGAAAAATTGGGAAAAAATTTGATGATGCAATCGAGCTACGGGTAAGTCGATAAGTGGTCGAAATTAATCGATTTGAATTTTAGAATATTGAATTTGATTAATATTCAACTGAAAATTTACCTGGAAATATGTAATTGTGTAGCTCAAAAATTGACGCCAAACGAGAGCTCGAGTTAGCCTCGATATGCGGACTATCATGAAATCTCAGGTAAGTAACCCTTATTTATGATAATTGGCATAGTTATGTGTGTTAGAAATTTACAGCATAAATTACGGATTTATTTTGTATAAATGAATTAAATTATAGAATTTAAGATAATTGTCGTAAATAATAAATTAAGTTATCCGAGAGTTTAGAATGAGGCTTAATAAATACTGATGGGCCCAATGAGCCCAATAGGCCTCGATAATGTGAATAGTAATAGAAAACAAGCTTAAGGCCCATTAAAGTGCATACAGGCCCAATAGGGGTAAAAGGGCCCAATGATTTAAATTAAGCCAAGTAAAAGTGAAATATGAGTTAATATGTTTGGATTTAACCCGATAAATGATTATTTGCAGCTCCGGAGAACATATTTGGAGCTAAACGGATCGGGTGATTGGTAGCGTTGGGAAAAGGTCAGACTGTACAGAAAAATGAGGTAAAGGAATTTTACGGACTGCTAGAGGTAGCTTTACACAATTTCAACTTCATTTGCAGTCTCTTAAATTGTTTGAAGGGTCTAGATTTCAAATAAAATTTTTAGTGCCCGGATGGGCAACTAACCAAAATACCCTTGTGAAGGGTAAAATTTCTAAATTTAGAAAAATTGGGAGGAGCAAGAACAAGAGGTCCATCCTTGTTCTTGAGGTGTTTTGACACATGCATGGGTAGGCTGGCTAACTTTTAAATAAAATGCACAGCATTACATAAGTTTAATCAATGTTGATTTTCTATAAAATTGATTTGAGAAATGTAGCCGCCTACGTGATTTTATAGAAATGTGACGTGCTAGAGCTCAGCTCGCACGAGTTTTGATTTGTGTGATGCATGCATTAGTGCTGGAGCAAGAGCTCGCACTAGAGTTTTACATGCATTGGTACTGGAGTCTAACTCGCACATGATTTTCATATGATTTTCGTGACAGGGTGCGACAGTCTAACTCGCACCAGATTTTCACTTGAATTTTATTACAAAGTGTTAGAGCCTAGCTCGCACTAGTTTTACATGATTTTGACAGAGTGCTCGAGCTTAGCTCGCACTAATCTTAAGAGATTTTATGAAACGCATGCTGGAGCTTAACTCGCACGAGATTTTTCTTGATTTTATGAGAATGCTGGAGCATCGCTCGCATTGATTTTATGAGACATGCGATGAGACGTGCTTGGAGTGTCGGGTAGACTCTGTGTCACGCCGATTAAATATGCTCGCACGTGCATTTTGAGATAGGCACGATTGTGGATATGAGATACGGGTTCACAGAGTACGTTGTACCATGCAGTAGCATGGAGTATGCTGTACCGTGCTGGGATTGATTATGTGGCATCTTCGGATGCGTGGCATCTTCGGATGTATGAGATCTGAGAATTTTAGATATATTTTAATGATGTAATAAGAATTGGAAGTGTAATTTATTGAGCTAAGTGAATTGTGAGAATGATAATTGGAGATTTATATGTTAAGTGTTAAAATAAGTGTGAAGTTATGAGGACAGATCGATCTGGGAAAAGGAGAGATCGATCTGGTGAGTTAAAAATGACAAGGAAGGAGGAATTTGAGGAGCAGATCAATCTCCAATGGAAGAGGATCGATCTCCTTATGATTCTGTTTGAGAGAAGATCGATCTCATGAGGAAGAGATCGATCTCCAAATGATTCTATTTGGGAGAAGATCGATCTCCTCAAGGAGCAGATCGATCTCATAAAGCCATAAAGAGATCGATCTCACCCCTCGACAGATCGATCTCCTAGGCATAAAATTGCCCAAATCGTCCCCAAAATTCAAATGCAGATCGATCTCATCAAGAGACAGATCGATCTCCTACCCTCAGCCTATATAAGGAACCCCTGTTTTTCTCCTGCAATCTCACTTTCTCTCTCTTCCAACCCCCATTTTCACCGAAACCTAGCTTTCTCACTCATCCAAAGCACCCATTTCCGGCCAAATCAGAAGTTGTGGTAAGAAGGAAAGTTGTTCCTCATCAAAGGGAGAACAACATACTTGAAAATCGAAGGACGAATCGAATCGAGGCGTGGGTTGTGCGTCTCACAAGCTTTGGGTAATTTCTAAACCTTGATCTTGATATTTGAGATGATTTTGATGATAATGGTGGTTGTCATTGTGTTGAAATAGCTGAGAAATGATTAGGGATTGATGAAATTGCAATGTGGTTGGAGTGATAATGATATTTAGCAATTTTGGGAATTTGAGCTATAAATAGAAATTTAGACAATGTGGTGAATTAGCATAGATAATTGGCATGAGAAATGTAGAACGTTGAGATGTTGTGAATGAGAGTCTAGTTTGGGGTAGAGTTACGAGGATCAAGAGATTTGAGGTGTTATGAGCAATTATGCTCGATTTTTTAGAATTGAGGTTGATGAGATAATTGAGTATTGATGTTTTAACATCGTTTGGATAGCTCGGGAGTTCCAGAGTGGAATACGAGGCTAGTCCGTGATACGGGGGAAACGATTGCACTATACGAGGTGCAAAGAGGTAAGAGAAATCTAAACCATTTGTGTAAGTGATTTGTAAACTATTATAGCATGATTTGTGGTTTATAAAACAAGCATGTTGAGTGTTGTGTTGAGATATAATTGCACACGATTTTTATAGCCGGTTGGAGCCCATTATTTTATGAGTTTATAAGCTGAGTGTGAAACTGCTTTATAAACCGTTGAATTTTGTGTGAGTAATGAATTAGGCTCTACGTTAAGGCAACATCGAGAATTGAGAAATGTGTGCGTGCTTTGCCGGTTGAAACTCGATTTTATTATGTTTTGTGTTGAGTACAAAGCGATTTTCAAATGAGTTTTATGAGAGAAAAACCACTATGAGTTCTACGTGAAGGCAAACTAGTCTTATGTGATTAAGACTTAGGTGTGTAATTCTGAGTACACACCGGGCATTGCTCTGGTAGCATGTAAGCCCGATTCTTCTCCGTTCCGGTAACGTGAGAATAACCCATTCTGTGGCTATGCCACATATACTTGGTGGCCGTTGCCACGTGAGAACCCTATTTGGTGGCCGTTGCCACGTGAGAACCCTATTTGGTGGCCGTTGCCACATGAGAAACCCTATTTGGTGGCCGTTGCCACGTGACAACCCTAATTGGTGGCCGTTGCCACGTGAAACCCTATCCTGTGTCTGTGCCACATGTAAATTTAACTCAGTGGCTATGCCACGTGTGTTTAGTGGCTGTGCCACGTGTGAATTTAAATCAGTGGCTATGCCACGTGTGAATTTAAATCAGTGGCTATGCCACGTGTGTTTAGTGGCTGTGCCACGTGCATTATTATTACAGTGATTTTATCACGTTAATTGAGAAAGCATTTATCGCATTATTTTCACATGCTTTGTTATTGCTCTAGACTGAGCCTTTTTACTTCATGTGTTCACATGATTTGAGACATGAGAATGTCGTTTTGAGTACTTTCATGCTATGGTTTTCAAATGAGATTAATGAGTTTCACATACAAATAAATATTTTGTGATGTGCATTTTGGTTTATGAAATGAGTCCCTTACCCCCTTTACTGAGCGATTTATAAGCTCACCCTGTTTTCTTTCCCCCCAGATCTCTTCAAGTGAAAAGGGTTTTCCTGCGATGTATGGAGTAGTGGCTAGTGGAAGACTTGAGCTCCAGGCCATATATTGTATTTTGAGATATCTTTTATCTTTTCATGTACCCAGACAATTATTGTAATTGCAGACACTTGATGTATAACATTGTATGGGATGTATTAGGATTAATTAACTTGAGATCAAGTAATGTATATGATATAATATATACTATACAGTGTTGAGATCCTGAGGTATAATATAGGTGATGATGTATGACACTGCACAGGAATGCACTCTTAATTGTGAATGAATGAATAAAAAGTTTTAAAATTGCCCTATTTTTCGCACTTCCGGGGCGTGACAGAGTTTTCTTGGTATCAGAGATTAGGGTGTCTAGTACTGTCAGTGTCGGTTAAGTGAAATAGAATACATCCCAAGTGTCTGTGATAGTCTGGTCATGAACTGAAATTGAGGATTGAGATTTCAATCGATTTTGATATGTACGCGCAGGAGACGAGTTAAGATAGAGAATGAGTGGACGACGAGGTCGTTCAAGGAGGCAGGCAGAGTCCCCTCCGCCACCTGTCCCATAACCAGAGAGTCCTAACTCTCAATTTAATCGGATTGAGACAGATGTGAGGCAAGGTTTTGAGCAGATGGCAGCGTTATTCGCACAACACTTTGGAGTTAATGCCTCGGGTACTACTTCTACACCACCACAAGGACCTCCCATACCCCCAGTACAGATGGACCCAATACCTCCCGTCACTCAGCCTGATGATAGAAGTATGGTCCGACTGAAGGATTTTCTGAAGATGAATCCACCTGCGTTTAGGGGAAAGAAGGATCCTACAGAGGCTGAGGAGTGGCTGACGGAGTTAAGAATTATATTTGATTATCTAGGGTGCACCGATGCTGAGAGGGTCAGTATGAGTATCTATATGTTGAAAGGGAGAGCTTGAGATTGGTGGGGTACTACCCAGGGTATTCTGATGTCCCGCTAGGACGTGATTGGTTGGGAAGAGTTCCAGACAGCCTTTAGGACCCAATATGTACCACGAGCCGCCCAGAGAAAGAAACAGGTCGAGTTTTTGAGTTTGGTACAGGGTGACATGTCTGTGGATGACTATGAGAGCCAATTCACCGCGCTATTGAGATATGACCCAGAGACCTTTAAGAATGAAGAGCTCCGCACAGAGAAATTTGTGTATGGATTGAAGCCCATCATCAGAGATAGATTGATAGGGCTATGTATTACTGAGTTTGGAGATGCTTTGAGAAGAGCACAAGAGATTGAAAGAGGAATTGAAATGGTACAATCCCAGCATGAGCTCAGAGTGGTGAATAGAGATAAGGGCAAGAGGCCAGCGATTTTCCAAACAGAGGCTCAGAGAGGTTCCTTCAGAAGAGGAAGGATTGAGGTACAGAAGGGCAGATTAGAGAGACCCAGAGGGTACCCTAACATTAGAGAGACCCCTCGAGATGTCAGGCCAGAGACAAGGTTTTGCAAAAATTGTGGCCGAATGCATGAGGGAAGTTGTACTGGGTCGATCCATGGATGTTTTAGATGTGGAGACATGGGTCACATGGTGAAGGATTGCCCTCAACCTCAGAAACCACATGTATTGGAGCCCACTAGACAACAGCCTCAGAGAGTGAATCCCCCGAGACGGGCCACTGCTGCAGAGAAAGGAAAGAGACCTGTTACCCAGGGACGTGTGTTTACCCTAGATAAGGAGACCACTGACACTTCTGCAGAAACTATAAGAGGTACACTCTCTGTCTGTAATCATAAGGCTCATGTGTTGATTGATTCAGGATCCACGCATTCGTTTATTTCTGAGCATTTTGCATGTAGATTAAACTTTAAGTTTGAACCTCTAGAATATATACTACATGTAAATACCCCTATGCGTGAATCCCAGAGAACTGAGTTAATCTGTAGAGGATGTGAGATAAAGGTGGGAGATAGAGGGATGTTAGCAGATCTAATCATGTTGAATATACATGGATTTGATGTAATTTTGGGAATGGATTGGTTGGCAGCCAATCGAGTGAGCTTAGATTGCTACACTAAGATTGTAACTTTCTCCCTACCTGAACCTTACAGTGTACGATTGAGATATTGAGGAAATGAATATGTGGAATTCTAGTAAGTAATTTGAGAATTTTAATATTATTTTGGAGAATATTAAATATGATTATTCATGTTAAGGTTATGAGACACTCATCTCAGACGATGAGCGGGAACATCCAAGGATTGAGGATATACCTGTGGTTTGTGAATTTTTGGATGTTTTCCCAGATGAGTTACCAGGTTTACCACCAGAGAGAGAGCTGGAGTTTACCATTGATTTGGTACCAGATACTCAGCTGATCTCTAAACCTCCCTACAGGATGGCATTAGTGGAACTTGAGGAATTGAAGAAACAACTACAGGAGTTATTGGATCAAGGGTTCATTAGGCCCAGCGTTTCATCGTGGGGAGCACCGGTTTTATTTGTCAAGAAGAAGGATGGTAGTCTCAGATTATGCGTAGACTATCAGTTGTTGAATAAAGCCACGGTGAAGAATAAATACCCATTGCCCAGGATTGATGATCTACTTGATCAGCTGAGAGGGGCATCAGTCTTTTCTAAGATTGATTTGAGATCGGGCTATCATCAATTGAGAATCAAGGAAGAAGATATTCCAAAGACGACCTTCAGGATGAGGTATGGCCATTATGAATTTCTGGTGATGTCCTTTGGATTGACGAACACCCCTGCAGCATTTATGAGATTGATGAACGAGGTGTTCAGAGACTATCTGGATAAATTTGTGATAGTCTTTATTGATGATATCCTGATGTACTCTCAGTCGTATGAGGAGCATGCACAGCATTTGTGGTTAGTACTTCAGATACTCCGAGATAAGCAATTATATGGAAAGCTTAGTAAGTGTGAGTTTTGGCTGGATCAGATAGCTTTCCTTGGTCATATAGTCTCAGAGGAAGGAGTATCAGTGGACCCAAGCAAGGTGGAGGCTGTGCTTAGTTGGGAGAGACCGAGGATCGTCACTGAGGTGCGAAGCTTCCTTGGTTTGGCAGGGTATTACAGAAGATTTGTGGAAGGATTTTCAAAGATTGCCGCTCCTTTGACTAAGCTCACGTGCAAAGAGACTCCATTTATATGGACTGATCAATGTGAGCTCAGTTTTCAAGAATTAAAAAGGAGATTGACAGCGGCACCTATGTTAACTATTCCTGAGGGATCAGGAGGATTCTCGGTGTATAGTGATGCATCTCATCAAGGATTGGGGTGTGTGCTTATGCAGCACGGAAGAGTGGTCGCATATGGATCGCGACAGCTAAAAGACCATGAGCGGAATTACCCCACGCATGATTTGGAGTTAGCCGCTGTGGTATTTGCTTTGAAGATCTGGCGACACTACTTATATGGGGAAAGATTCCAGATCTTCACTGATCACAAGAGTTTGAGATATCTCTTTGATCAGAAAGAGTTAAACATGAGACAAAGGAGATGGATGGAACTCCTTAAGGATTATGATTGCGAGATTCTATATCATCCGGGCAAGGCGAATGTGGTTGCTGATGCCCTGAGCAGGAAGAGTATGATATCTGCAATGATGATCAGGGAATGGGATTTACTGGAGTAGTTTGCCGAACTTCGGATCAGAGTTAAAGAGATAGAGACTAGATTTGTGGCTAGCTTGCGAATAAAGCCCAGGATCATGGATCAGATTAGAACTGGGCAGCACAGTGATCAGAGATTGATAGACATGTTTAGCCAAGCTGAGCAGAGTTCACAGTCGGATCTCACCATCAGTGAGGATGGATTATTGAGGTTCAGAGGACGTATTTGTGTACCGAACGATGATACCCTAAAGAGACAGATACTGAGAGAATCCCACTGCTCGTGATACACCATGCACCCAGGGAGTACTAAGATGTACCGAGACTTGAGAAAGGTGTATTAGTGGAGTGGTATGAAGCGAGACGTAGCAGAGTATGTGGCCAGGTGTTTAGTATGCCAGCAAGTGAAAGCTGAGCATCGGAAGCCCGGAGGACTACTACAACCCTTACCTATACCTACATGGAAATGGGAGCATGTCACTATGGACTTTATTATGGGTTTATCGAGGACCCGAAGAGGTCGTGACGCTATATGGATTATAGTGGATAGACTGACCAAGAGTGCCCACTTCCTTGCCATCAAGAGCACAGATACTGTGGATGCCTTAGCTGAGCTGTATGTCAGCGAGATAGCTAGATTACATGGGGCTCCAGTGAGTATTACTTCTGATAGAGATTCTCGATTTACTTCCAGATTTTGGACCCAGTTTCAGGAGTCCATGGGATCTCGATTGAGTTTCAGTACCGCCTATCATCCTCAGACAGATGGTCAGTCAGAGAGGACTATTCAGACCCTTGAGGATATGTTGAGGAAGTGTACGATGGATTTTAAGGGATCATGGGATGATCACCTGCCCTTGGCAGAGTTTGCATACAATAACAGCTATCATGCAAGTATTGGAATGACACCCTTTGAGGCTCTATATGGTAGGAGGTGTAGATCCCCTGTAACTTGGGAAGAAGTCGATGACAGAAAGATAAATGCTCCCGAGTTTGTTGAGCAAGCCGTACATAGTGTGAAACTCATATGTGAGAGGTTACGGGCTGCACAAAGTAGACAGAAAAGCTACACGGATGTGCGTAGACGGCCACTTGAATTTG
The DNA here is from genome assembly GCA_033439115.1 of Firmiana major. Lineage (NCBI taxonomy): Eukaryota > Viridiplantae > Streptophyta > Magnoliopsida > Malvales > Malvaceae > Firmiana > Firmiana major. The sequence continues at coordinate 35,820,862 of CM065909.1, forward strand.
AGGTTGGTGATGCAGTATTTCTGAAAATATCACCGAGTAAGGGTATCATGCGATTTGGGAAGAAAGGGAAATTGAGTCCTCGATACGTAGGACCATTCGAGATTCTTGAGAGAGTGGGAGAGGTAGCTTATAGATTGGCATTACCCCTACAGATATCCGAAATACACAATATTTTTCATGTGTCTATGTTGAGGAAGTACCACCCGGACCCTTCTCATGTCATAGAGTATGACGAGATGGATATTCAAGGGGATATGAGCTATACTGAGGAACCCGTCCGGATTCTCGATAGAAAGGAGAAGGTACTGAGAACCAAGAGCATCCCATTAGTGAAAGTTTTGTGGAAACATCACTCAATGGAAGAGGCAACGTGGGAACTAGAGAATCTCATGAAGGAGAAATACCCCCATCTATTTGACTAGTTGAGTTGAATTTGGAGGACCAAATTATATTTAAGGTGGGGAGGATGTGAGATCTGAGAATTTTAGATATATTTTAATGATGTAATAAGAATTTGAAGTGTAATTTATTGAGCTAAGTGAATTGTGAGAATGATAATTTTCAGATTTATATGTTAAGTGTTAAAATAAGTGTGAAGTTATGAGGACAGATCGATCTGGGAGAAGGAGAGATCGATCTGGTGAGTTAAAAATGACAAGGAAGGAGGAATTTGAGGAGCAGATCGATCTCCAATGGAAGAGGATCGATCTCCTTATGATTCTGTTTGAGAGAAGATCGATCTCATGAGGAAGAGATCGATCTCCAAATGATTCTGTTTGGGAGAAGATCGATCTCCTCAAGGAGCAGATCGATCTCATAAAGCCATAAAGAGATCGATCTCACCCCTCGACAGATCGATCTCCTATGCATAAAATTGCCCAAATCGTCCCCAAAATTCAAATGCAGATCGATCTCATTAAGAGGCAGATCGATCTCCTACCCTCAGCCTATATAAGGAACCCCTGTTTTTCTCCTGCAATCTCACTTTCTCTCTCTTCCAACCCCCATTTTCACCGAAACCTAGCTTTCTCACTCATCCAAAGCACCCATTTCCGGCCAAATTAGAAGTTGTGGCAAGAAGGAAAGTTGTTCCTCATCAAAGGGAGAACAACATACTTGGAAATCGAAGGACGAATCGAATCGAGGCATGGGTTGTGCGTCTCACAAGCTTTGGGTAATTTCTAAACCTCGATCTTGATATTTGAGATGATTTTGATTATAATGGTGGTTGTCATTGTGTTGAAATAGCTGAGAAATGATTAGGGATTGATGAAATTACAATGTGGTTGGAGTGACAATGATATCTAGCAATTTTGAGAATTTGAGCTATAAATAGAAATTTAGACAATGTGGTGAATTAGCATAGATAATTGGCATGAGAAATGTAGAACGTTGAGATGTTGTGAATGAGAGCCCAGTTTGGGGTAGAGTTACGAGGATCAAGAGATTTGAGGTGTTATGAGCAATTATGCTCGATTTTTGAGAATTGAGGTTGATGAGATAATTAAGTATTGATGTTTTAACATCGTTTGGACAGCTCGGGAGTTCCAGAGTGGAATGCGAGGCTAGTCCGTGATACGGGGGAAACGATTGCACTATACGAGGTGCAAAGAGGTAAGGGAAATCTAAACCATTTGTGTATGTGATTTGTAAACTATTATAGCATGATTTGTAGTTTATAAAACAAGCATGTTGAGTGTTGTGTTGAGATATAATTGCACACGATTTTTATAGCCGGTTGGAGCCCATTATTTTATGAGTTTATAAGCTGAGTGTGAAACTGCTTTACAAACCGTTGAATTTTGTGTGAGTAATGAATTGGACTCTACGTTAAGGCAACATAGAGAATTGAGAAATGTGTGCATGCTTTGCCGGTTGGAACTCGGTTTTATTATGTTTTGTGTTGAGTACAAAGCGGTTTTCAAATGAGTTTTATGAGAGAAAAACCACTATGAGTTCTACGTGAAGGCAAACTAGTCTTATGTGATTAAGACTTAAGTGTGTAATTCTGAGTACACACCGGGCATTGCTCTGGTAGCATGTAAGCCCGATTCTTCTCCGTTCTGGTAACGTGAGAATAACCCATTCTGTGGCTATGCCACGTATACTTGGTGGTCGTTGCCACGTGAGAACCCTATTTGGTGGCCGTTGCCACGTGAGAACCCTATTTGGTGGCCGTTGCCATGTGAGAACCCTATTTGGTGGCCGTTGCCACGTGAGAACCCTATTTGGTGGCCGTTCCCACGTGAGAAACCCTATTTGGTGGTCGTTTCCATGTGAGAACCCTAATTGGTGGCCGTTGCCACGTGAAACCCTATCTTGTGGCTGTGCCACGTGTAAATTTAACTCAGTGGCTATGCCAGTGTGTTTAGTGGCTGTGCCACGTGTGAATTTAAATCAGTGGCTATGCCACGTGTGTTTAGTGGCTGTGCCACGTGTGAATTTAAATCAGTGGCTATGCCACGTGTGTTTAGTGGCTATGCCGCGTGTGAATTTAAATCAGTGGCTATGCCACGTGTGTTTAGTGGCTGTGCCACGTGCATTATTATTACAGTAATTTTATCACGTTAATTGAGAAAGCGTTTATCGTATTATTTTCACATGCTTTGTTATTGCTCTAGACTGAGCCTTTTTACTTCATGTGTTCACATGATTTGAGACATGAGAATGTCGTTTTGAGTACTTTCATGCTATGGTTTTCAAATGAGATTAATGAGTTTCACATATAAATAAATATTTTGTGATGTTCATTTTGTTTTATGAAATGAGTCCCTTACCCCCTTTACTGAGCGATTTAGAAGCTCACCCTGTTTTCTTTCCCCCCAGATCTCTTCAAGTGAAAAGGGTTTTCCTGCGACGTACGGAGTAGTGGCTAGTGGAGGACTTGAGCTCCAGGCCATATATTGTATTTTGAGGTATCTTTTATCTTTTCATGTACCCAGACAATTATTGTAATTGCAGACACTTGATGTATAACATTGTATGGGATGTATTAGGATTAATTAACTTGAGATCAAGTAATGTATATGATATAATATATACTATTCAATGATGAGATCCTGAGGTATAATATAGGTGATGATGTATGACACTGCACAGGATGCACTCTTTATTGTGAATGAATGAATAAAAAGTTTTAAAATTGCCCTATTTTCCGCACTTCCGGGGCGTGACAGGATGCATGGCAGCTTCAGATGCAAGTGGCATCTTCGGATGCGAGTGATCGGACAGGGCCGACGGGATGGACTGACCCACCTCCCGAGGCGGTCCCCGATCGATGAGACCCCACATATTAGGATCCGTGTAGCAGTGGGATCATGAAGACATATGGCCATAGTCCTAGTTATTTGCCCGAGATATATATATCTATTTCCTAGTCTCGTATGTTGATGTTTTTTAGAAACATGCTTTGTGGATTTTTTTTTTTTGTGAGTCTGGATCACCCGAGGGAGGGGTTGGATCCTAACTGATACGTGATATTGATAAGATGAAACTGGGTTTTAAAATGAATTTTCATGATGTTATTTCCATGCTATTTAAACCCATGAATGATGTAAACTGGCTTTACATGACATTCATTATATCGCATGTTACTATTACTTTCAAAATCATTTGATTTCATGGTGTTGTGTGAGTCAGGAACACCCGAGGGAGGGGTTGAGTCCTCGCTATGTTGTGAAATTTTAACAAGAATGAAATGCTTTAAATGGATTTGCATGTTGAGTTTTCCATGCTCTTTGAAATCCATATTTGTATGGGTGGTTTAAGCATGGCACCATGTTTATGTAGGTAGTATGGTTACCTACTTGTTCGTAGGATTGCCTTACTGAGCTTGATGTGCTCACCCCTTTCATTTTCCTACACAGATTTCCTCTAGTAGATGTTGAGGCGACTGAGTACTGCATTCCTGATATCCGCTGCTGCCCATCATTTTGAGGTATATACACTTGTACAGATTGTATCTAGATAAGAATAGCACAGTAACATGTTTGTAAGTAACTTTCGGGGATGTATAGATACTGTAAGCACTTGTAAATGAATGGGAAAGAATAAAAAAAAAACTCATGTGTTTACCTTTCCTTCAATAAGGAATTAAGTTATATGGTGGATGAATGATGGGACTAGCATTGACGCACAACCCAATTGTTAGTGGAGTATGGTCACGATCAGAGGACAGGTAAGTATGAAAAAAAAATGAAAAACTTTCTCTGATTTTTTGTTAGTTTTGGGTCGTGACAGCAAGGCCCATTGGCCTTCTCGGCCATGGCATGTGGCCGAGAGCCACCATGTCATCGGTCATGCCACACCACCCACCAACCTTTCCCATTTGCTAGCCAATTTCACTTAGGCATTTTATCATACACTTGGTTGGCAATATCTTAAGTCTTAACTTAGTTCATTTAGGCATTTTATCAAACACCTTGATTGCCAACTTCAATTCATCCACCAATTGATCAAATTGATTAAAACTAACTGTGCCATAATCATAAACACATGTATACCAACCTATTCATGCATTAAAATCATATGGGTATTCATGGAAAATGAAATACCCATGTTCGACCAACCTTAGTTCATGGTGATTTCATGTGTTTCAATGCATAAATCATACACCAATCAACTTAGAATAATTCATAGATTACAATATCTATATTTTGGAAGCTTGAAATTATACCTAGCTTATACTTTTCCTTATGGCCAACACTTCCTTCAATTTTGTCTCTCTCAATATGGTTCCTTGATATCAAATTCCAAAGTATTTTAATCCTCTCTTAATGTGGAATAACTTACATGAAGATCGCAAGTTCCAAATATGTCTCTAACCTAGTGATTTCTAGTGTGAGAAAGCTTGAAATATGGTTTGGTAATGGTTTCTTAGGTTTGTCGAGAGCTTAGGGAAGAAGAAGGCAAATGTGTTGGCTGATTTTTAACTTAAATACTTAGTCACTAAGTCTTAAAATTCAGCCCTTAATTTGGGCTTGAATGGGTTTGGGTCATGGTTACCAAAGTGGGCTTTAAATTGTTTTACTAATGGGCTTTAACTTAACTAATAGGCTTTAACTTTCGACCTCTCGGTTTGGGCCTTCCTCTTAGGCTTTTGGGCTGACCATTTTCCTACCAATTGAGCCTTTAATTTTCTTCATATTGGGCCCACAAATCGGCCCAACAATTCGGCCTAATGGGCTTAAGAAATTCGGCCCACGCTTATTGCACCTTAATAGGCTTTAAAATTTCCAACTTTAGCCCATTACATTTTACCCATCTAATTTAATCTGGATTTTGATTAAATAAATTTTCCTTACTTCAGGGGGTGAATATCTTGTGTTTTAACAAAAAATATTTCTTCCCCACTTTTTAACCTTACTTAGGTTAAATTCTAACCATGGTTAGTTAACTATGGTCAAAGTCCACTTTTTTTAACTGCCATTGACTTTTCTTGACCATTGACCAGATTTGACTTTTTCTCAAAATTTTGAAAGTGTCATATTCCATGGTTTACACTTTCATCTTTATGTTTTGGCCATTTCCAGAAGGTGAATATGCCTAAAACACCTCAAACGGACCATTTCGGACTCACTTAGCCCCTTTTTAGTGTTTGCTCTACTTCAATATGTTCGGGACCAAATCAAACCAACTTTCCTACATGAGCTCTTTATATTTTCTCATTTTAAGTTCTTCTCTTCAGTCAAAATGATTCAGATCCACTCGGTTTAGCCTGTGGCTCTTATTACCCTAATTTAGCTTTTATGTAGCTTATGTGTGTTTAATCACTTTACTTACACTTTCTATCAAGTAAATACCCTTCTTATGATTCAAAAAAATGAAATAGAATGTTTGTACATATAGGAATCATAAGGAATAAGCTACATAAAAAAATCTAGGTCTTACAATCCTCCCCAACTTAAGAAACTTGGTCCTCAAATAGCTGGGGGTGCTTCTCTCGCATCAGGCTCTCTAACTCCTAAGTAGCCTCCTTTGAACTGTGATGCTGCCAGAGAACCTTCACTAACCTGATAGTCTTCGATCTCAAGACCTTCTCCTTCCTATCTAATATCTGAATCGACGTCTCAACATAAGACTTATCCTCTTTGAGCTCCAATGACTCATAACTAATCACAGGTGTTGGATCCGGGTGATACTTTCGAAGCATCAAAATGTGGAAGACATTATGTACGCCTGATAAGTCCGGTGGTAACACCAACCTATAGGCCTTATCTCCTACTTGATCAAGTATCTTAAAAAGTCCAATGTAGCGAGGACTCAGCTTACCTCTCTTCCTGAATCTCGCTATCTAAGATCCCGTATACGTATAATGGTAATATGTGTAATTGGATCAAATAATATGAATGGACTTGTAATGTAAAGTATGATTGATGTAAGTCCATGGATTCAATGTATGTATGTGTAATATAAATTGTAACGTACATATAAGTTTCATTGAGTATGAATACGAAGAAATGAGTTCTAGCAAGTGATGGATGTGATTGAGACTCAAGATGAGTAGTGTGGTAAAATGGAATGGAGTTATGCTTCCATTTAGTTTTATGTAGCATACCTTTGAAAATACAATGAATGCACACAAGTTTCAATGTGCATAAGGTATGAATGGATGCCATTTTCAAGTTATAAAGGTGGATGGATGAGAAAATGGCCATGGCAATAGATTAAGGATGTGTTGGTATGAGTTGCAGCAAGGAAACTGCAGGAAATCTAGAAAACGTGAGGCCCAGATCGATCTCATAGGATGAGAGATCGATCTGGAAGAGCCAGAATGCTCTTATTTGGGCGAAAGAATAGAGCAGATCGATCTCCAATGGAGCCAGATCGATCTCCCAAGCATTCTGTAGTGGAAAGATCGATCCCCAAGCACCCAGATCATCTCCTTAGCTCTCTGTTTGGGACCAGATCGATCTCATGCTTCGACAGATCGATCTCATGCTTCAACAGATCGATCTCATTTCTTCGACAGATCGATCTCAGGCTTAAAAATGCCGTGAAAAAGAGGAATTTTAAGGGACCAGATCGATCTCCTCTTGGACCAGATCGATCTCCTCAAGCTATTTCTATATAAGGAGAGCTGAAAATCTGGAAATCTCGAAAAAACATTTAACCTTACAATCTCAACCCAAAAACCTAACTTTCCCTCTCTAAAATCAACCATTTTCAGTGAGATTTGAAGAGATATCATTAGAGGCAAAGTTGTTCTTATCAAAGAGAAGAACAACATAGTGAGAGGGCATTGTCTCATTTTTGGAATCGAAGGAGTTAAGGGTATTACCATTTGGAGCAAGAAGAGAAATCATATTGGTAAGATTCTAACCCTCAAATCCAAATGCATTAGCTATTTAATTGATTTTGGAGTTGATTGATATGAGTATTGATGGATAAACTACCTAGGAATGTAGTGAAATTGGTGTGACCTAGAAATCTAAAATGGGTATAATGTGAGGATATGTGGGATTGAATGAGCCTATGATTTATGGCATGCTAAAGTTGTTATTGGGGTAATATTTATGATTTTAAACGGTTAAATGAGATTACATTGTGAGTTTGGAGGAATTGTGGAAATGAGTATGTATATGAGTGAAAAATGCCATAGTGAGGGAATTCATGAAATATGAACGCTATGAGCTTTATGTCGATTTGATATCGACTTTGAATAAGTTAATAGGCCTAAGAAGGTCCATAGACCCGAGCTATGGGTAAAGTAATGAAACGAGGCCAAATAAGCTTTAATAGATGCTATAGATTAAATTGACTATAGCAAGCACAAGGGTTGCAATATATGGATCGAATATAATACGGGATACGATTTTGTGCAGTCCCGAAGAGTTCGTTGAAGGCGAATCGAACTGTACGAGTAAGCAGCTAAAGGAAGTGGAATCACGCATCGCGATTCCAGGTAAGGGAATTTTGTAAGTATATAGAGGTAGCTGCTCGTATTTTGTGGGTGTATAGGGCTTTGGAAATGTGCATGGACTTATAGAAATGTGTTTTGATGATGTATGAGATTTGGTGGTTTGAGATGGTTATTGAAAAAGGGATAGTAAGGCTAATAATTGCATAAATCATGTGTTTTGAATGCTTTTACAAAACACAATGCTTTGATTTGAGCAAATAAAAGGATAGGCTGGCTAGTACTTGAATGATGTTGTGAAATAGCCCATATGAGGCACTAAGCATATTATGAGATGTTTTGAATGCATGTGAGCCGCCTATCGCGTGTATGTGATATAATTCGCGTTAGAGCCTCGCTCGCGCTGGATTTCTATGTTTTCACTTGTGTGAAACGTGCTTGAGCTTAGCTCGCACTTTGAATTTGAATTGTGATGATGTTTATAAACCGTACTGGAGCTTACGCTCGTACGTGGATTTGAGTGGTTTTTCTTATGCATATAACTGTACTGGAGCTTTGCTCGTACATGGTTTCTTCATATTTTATGCATAAATGTCGTACCAGAGCGTTGCTCGTATGAAGTGATTGATTTGATGCATGAATTCGCGCTAGAGCGTAGATCGCGTTGGTTTTCACACTGTGGTATGTATGAGGCCATGGTGAGAGATACGGATTAACTCAGGGAACCCAACAGGCCTGACAGACCTCTTAGGTGGGGTGAGGGTGAGGGGCTAGGACCTGACATAATCCATCCAGGGAACCCAACAGGCCTGACAGACCTCTTAGGTGGGGTGAAGGTGAGGGGCTAGGACCTGGATCAGGGAACCCAACAGGGGCGAGCAAGGCCATGAGGGGCTAGGACCTGGTATTGAGGTTACTCCCACGCGCTCTTGAGACTATAAAGGTTACACTTGGTATGGGGTAGATAAGACATATGGCAGGCACCCCCAACCATGTTATGGGTCCGCGGAGTACGATGTACCGTGTATATCACATGGAGTACGATGTACCGCGTGGTGGTTACTTGATTGAGAAAGTCTGGCGGAGAACTAACCCACCTTCGTGCCAGCATGATACCCCGCACACCGAAATCCGTGTGGTATGGGATGATATGTGACGATTGGCCAACGTAGTCACTTGAGATATAGTAACCTGTCTCCTTGCTTGATTTACTTACTACCACATGATTTTAAATCCTAAGTGTGATTGTGATTGTTTAAGGTAGACCCGAAGGAGGGGTCGAGCCTCGTGGATTTGAATTGTGAAATGAAAATGAGGTTGTGATTGTAAATTGATGTGATGTGATTGTATGTGATGAGAAAGAGTTTTATGACATGGGTTTAAAAAGGAGGTTTCTTAATGAATTGCCCTTTTTATGAATTTAAACGAGATCGAGCATGAGATGATTTATACATGATGTTTTACCATGTTTGATATGCCAATTTTACATGACTTTGATACATGATATATATGTATACTCATATGGCATAGTTTTATTCCTCATGCTCCTACCATAAATGATTTATGCATAGCACTATCAGCATGTAGATAGAGTAGTTATCTACCATGCTTGCATTATTGCCTTACTGAGCGTGTGGTTGCTCATCCCACTCTATTTTCCCCCCTACAGAGCGTGCATAGTAGCCCAGTGAGGACTGAGGCGTATTATTTTGGACTCCGCTACATCTCCATCGCTAAGAGGTATATACACAGTGATTTTTTTTGTATCTAAACAATGTAAAAGCACAGTATTCTTTTGAGTTGTACTTATGGGGGATGTAGATGTCAGTAAAACATGTATTCGTATAAGTACACGATTAAATGCACATGTATGACATCATTTTAATTAATTGAGAATGAATGAGATGTGGTAATTATTATTGGCTCACAGCCCAACAGTGTGTGGTGAGTTTAGTTCACGACCGGGTAAGGTAACAGTAAAACGTAAAAAATTTTCAGTGATTTTCGGTTAAAGAGAATGGAATTGGGTCGTGACAGAGATTGGTATCAGAGCTGTGTTGGCCTAATGTGAGTCATTAATAAAACGTAAGAAAGTACATCCCCATAGTACTGTGCTTTTGTTTAGATATAACTGTGTATACCGTGATGGATTGAGCTTAATGAATTATTATAATACAGGAAGTTAGGCACTATGCCAGTTACACGCCAAGGTAGAGGGGCGAGAGCACGTGCTAGAGGCCGTAGAGGTAGGCCTGAGAGCCGTGCGGAGCCACAGACTGAACAGGCTCCATAGAACCCTGCTGAGAGAGCAGGTGATACTGAGGCTCGCTTCGCTAGGTTAGAGCGGAGTATTGAGAGTTTGGTGGAGATAGTCACGCAGGCATTGGGTGCCGGTGATAGACGAGGTCCCGCAGCACAGCCTACTACTGAACATGCAGCTGCAGAGGCGGAGAGACCTCAGACTGCTAAGACAGCTACAGTTACACCACCTCCAGCCCAGGATACAGATTCTCCTATCGCTCCACAGCAGAGCGGTAGTGATGTGGGTTATGACTGCGACTTGAGCAGGTTGCGAGAGTTTCAAGCGCTGAAACCCCCAGTGTTTAGAGGGGTGAAGGACCCAGTGATTACGGAGGATTGGGTGTATGAGATGGAGAAACTATATAGGTTTTTCCGATGCACTTCAGCTGAAAAGGTAGCCTTTGCCGTGTTTATGTTGAAAGGCGAGGCCGAGCATTGGTGGAGGTCCACCGAGGCTATTTTAAGGGCCAAGCACTCTGAGATCTCGTGGGAGATATTTCTAGAGGCCTTCAGGAGACAGTACATCCCAGCTACCGCACAGAGGAAACTGCGGATGGAATTTATGAATTTGGTTCAGGGGAACCGGACTGTGGACGAGTATGAGTCCAAGTTTATGTCATTGGGGAGATATGACCCTGACACGATGGGTAGTGAGACCCGAAAGATTCAGAAGTTCATGGATGGATTGAGATTGGCCATCCGGACTAAGCTAGCTCCCTTCGACATTGTGACTTATGAGGAGGCTGTACATAAGGCTCAGTTGTGTGAGCAAGACTTTGAGCGAAATGCCTCCGAGCTTGGAAGGGTCAGTGTCAGGAAGGACAGAGACCAGAAGAGATCCGGGTTTGGAAGAGTGGCCAAGAGAGGGGGCCAAAGGTTTTTTGAGAAGAGGCCTAAGAACGAGGAGGTGCAGGAGAGAGCTGCTAGACCTCCCATATACCCAGCCTTGACAGCGCCGAGGGGTATAACTATTGGAGGACCACGACCTACCACGGATCAGTGTAGGAGATGTGGGAGATACCATGGGACTAGGCCATGTCAGGTGCCCCCTGTTTCGTGTTTTAGGTGTGGGAGGCCAGGACATATATCGAGGTTCTGTACTGAGATGATTGAGGTTGCCCCACAGAAGGGCAAGGAGCCTGAGGGAGCTCCAGTTGAGACAACAGCCCCGAGGAGGAGGGCTACAGCTGAGGAAAAAGGGAAACAGGCTGCGGGTGTGAGCAGAGGAAGAGTACATGCACTGGATCAGGACACCGCAGATGCTTCGACAGATGTGATAAAAGGTACCATCCGAATCTTTGATTTAGAAGCATTGGTATTATTTGATCCTGGTGCCATGCATTCTTTCATATCACCTTCCTTTGCACATAAATTGTTGAAATATGTGAAACCAACATTGTTGGATAAAATGTTGATGATTTCCACACCCATGAATGATAGTCAATTGACTGAGCATGTATGTAGAGATTGTAAGATAAAGATAGAGGGGAAGGAAATGATAGCCAATCTGATTTTATTGAATATGAATGATTTTGATGTAATTTTGGGAATGGATTGGTTGGCTACCAATCGTGTTGTGATGGATTGTCATGCCAAAACATTGAGGTTTTCAGGATTAGACAATCTTATTGTAAACTTTGATAAAAAGAAATGATATGAAACTAGCATGTTTGTTGTAAATAAAGGAGCATGATTTTAAATGCATATTGCTTAAGAGATAAATTATTTGTTTATGATAAATGTTGAATGTGGAGTGATGGTTTATGTTACTAACGATGGAGAGGATAATGTGAAGGGTTCATTACCTATGTGGTCAATATAGATGAGGCACACCCGGAATTGAAGGACATACCCGTAATTACGGACTACCCTGATGTCTTTCCGGATGAATTACCAGGACTACCACCTGAAAGGGAAATGGAATTTTGCATTGAGTTGGTGCCTGGTACGGAGCCGATATCGAAACCACCCTATAGAATGGCTCCGATAGAATTGGAAGAGCTGAAGAAACAGCTGCAAGAGTTGTTGGAGAAGGGGTTTATTAGACCGAGTGTCTCACCTTGGGGAGCACCGGTTCTATTTGTAAGGAAGAAGGATGGAAGCCTCCGACTGTGTATAGATTACCGGTTGTTGAATAAGGCCACCATTAAGAACAAGTATCCCCTTCCAAGAATCGATGATTTGTTGGATCAGCTCCAGGGAGCCGAAGTATTTTCTAAGATAGATCTGCGCTTAGGGTATCATCAATTGAGGATCAGGAGTGGAGATGTACCCAAGACAGCATTTCGTACCCGTTATGGCCACTACGAGTTTTTGGTGATGCCATTCGGATTGACGAATGCTCCAGCAGCATTTATGGCATTGATGAATGATATATTCAAGCCATACCTGGACAAGTTTGTAATAGCGTTCATTGATGATATTTTGGTGTATTCCAAGTCCAGGGAAGATCATGAGGAGCACTTGAGGATAGTTCTGCAGACCCTCCGAGAGAGAGAATTGTATGCCAAACTCAGCAAGTGTAACTTTTGGTTGGGAGAGATCTCATTTCTGGGGCATGTTGTGTCAAAGGATGGGGTATCAGTGGATCCATCCAAGATAGAGGCAGTTGTGCAGTGGAAACAGCCTAAGACAGTAACTGAGATCAGAAGTTTCCTGGGATTGGCAGGATATTATCGGAGATTTGTAGAGGGTTTCTCCAGACTAGCTGCTCCGTTGACACGCCTCACGCGTAAGGATGTTAAGTTTGTGTGGGATGAGGCATGTGAGAGGAGTTTTGAGGAGCTTAAGCGTCGATTGACGACTGCTCCAGTTCTCACCATTCCTACCAGCTCAGGAGGATTCTCGATGTATACGGATGCATCGCACCAGGGACTGGGCTGTGTGCTTATGCAGGATGGGAAGGTAGTTGCCTATGGATCTAGACAGTTGAAAGATCATGAGAGGAACTACCCGACACATGATTTGGAGTTGGCGGCTGTAGTATTTGCATTGAAAATATGGCGCCACTATCTCTATGGTGAGAAATTTCAGGTGTTCACAGATCATAAGAGCCTTAAGTACCTGTTCTCGCAGAAAGAGTTGAATATGAGACAGAGGAGATGGCTCGAACTCCTGAAAGACTATGATTGTGAAATCATATACCACCCAGGTAAGACAAATGTAGTTGCCGATGCTTTGAGTAGAAAGGGCCTTGGGTTGGTATCTTATATGATGATACAGGAACATGAATTGTTAGAACACTTTGCGAACCTCAGTTTAGATGCAACCCCACCTGGATGAGAGACTATAGATCATGGCTAGTTTGAGACTAGAGCCAGAGTTGATTGGCCGTATTCGGCAAGCCCAGCAGAGCGATCGACGGTGTATCGATTGGCTGAGGCAGATACAGACAGGTGTGGGTATTAATTTTGAGCAGAGTGTTGATGGCTTATTGAGGTTCAAAGGCAGAGTATGCGTTCCCAGGGATCCTGAGATCAGGAGAATGATTTTATCAGAGGCTCACTCATCGAAATATACGATACATCCGGGAAGTACCAAGATGTATCAAAACCTTCGGAAGGTTTATTGGTGGTCTGGAATGAAGAGAGACATTGCTAAATATGTCGCTAAGTGTCTCGTGTGTCAGCAAGTGAAGGTAGAGGCAGCCTCTACCGATACCGACATGGAAGTGGGAGCATGTCACCATGGATTTTGTGATGGGGTTGCCGAGGACCCGTAGAGGTCACGATGCCATATGGGTTATTGTGGACCGGTTGACTAAGTCCGCCCATTTCTTGGCTATGAGAGCTACCGATACACTGAGTCAGTTGGCGAACCTGTATATTCAAGAGATAGTACGGCTACATCGTGTACCAGTGAGCGTTGTTTCTGATAGGGATGCCCGCTTCACTTCCCATTTCTGGGAACATTTTCAGGAAGAGCTGGGGACCCGACTGAGTTTTAGCACCGCTTTTCATCCTCAGACAGATGGGCAGTCATAGAGGACTATACAGACCCTCGAGGATATGTTGAGAGCGTGTGTGCTGGATTTTAGAGGCTCTTGGGATGACCACCTGCAGTTAGCCGAGTTCGCTTATAATAATAGCTATCATGCTAGTATCGGGATGGCACCCTATGAGGCATTGTACGGGCGTAGATGCCGTTCCCCCTTTAGATGGGAAGAGGTTGGTGACAGATAAATTTTTGCTCCGGACTTAGTGCAGCAGGCATCTGAGGACGTCCAGTTGATATGTGAGAGATTACGGACAGCTCAGAGCCGACAAAAGAGTTATGCTGACAAGAGACGAAGACCACTGGAGTTTGATGAGGGTGAGTCGGTGTTTCTGAGGGTATCACCATCGAAGGGTATTATGAGATTTGGTAAGAAGGGCAAGCTGAGCCCTAGAAATATCGGACCCTTCGAGATTTTGGAGAGAGTGGGAGATAAGGCGTATAGATTGGCATTGCCACCGGACTTGACAAATGTCCACAACGTCTTCCACGTCTCGATGCTTCGGAAGTATCACCCGGACCCGGCACATGTGATAAGATATGAGCCGTTGGAGCTCCATGAGAGTATGACGTATGTTGAGAAGCCAGTTTGGATATTGGACAGAAAAGAGAAAGTGTTGCGGAATAAGACAATTCCCTTGGTGAAAGTGCTTTGGCAACACCACACGGCGGAAGAGGCCACGTGGGAATTGGAGAACTTGATACGGGAGAAGTACCCCCAACTTTTTGAAGAGTGACTTGGTTCTAATTTGGAGGACCAAATTCCTTGAAGAAGGGGAGAGTGTAAGATCCGGTATACGTATAATGGTAATATGTGTAATTGGATCAAATAATATGAATGGACTTGTAATGTAAAGTATGATTGATGTAAGTCCATGGATTCAATGTATGTATGTGTAATATAAATTGTAACGTACATACAAGTTTCATTGAGTATGAATACGAAGAAATGAGTTCTAGCAAGTGATGGATGTGATTGAGACTCAAGATGAGTAGTGTGGTAAAATGGAATGGAGTTATGCTTCCATTTAGTTTTATGTAGCATACCTTTGAACATACAATGAATACACACAAGTTTCAATGTGCATAAGGTATGAATGGATGCCATTTTCAAGTTATAAAGGTGGATGGATGAGAAAATGGCCATGGCAATAGATTAAGGATGTGTTGGTATGAGTTGCAGCAAGGAAACTGCAGGAAATCTGAAAAATGTGAGGCCCAGATCGATCTCATAGGATGAGAGATCGATCTGGAAGAGCCAGAATGCTCTTATTTGGGCAAAAGAATAGAGCAGATCGATCTCCAATGGAGCCAGATCGATCTCCCAAGCATTCTGTAGTGGAAAGA
Source organism: Firmiana major (assembly GCA_033439115.1). NCBI lineage: Eukaryota > Viridiplantae > Streptophyta > Magnoliopsida > Malvales > Malvaceae > Firmiana > Firmiana major. The sequence continues at coordinate 35,836,361 of CM065909.1, forward strand.
TCGATCCCCAAGCACCCAGATCGATCTCCTTAGCTCTCTGTTTGGGACCAGATCGATCTCATGCTTCGACAGATCGATCTCATGCTTCAACAGATCGATCTCATTTCTTCGACAGATCGATCTCAGGCTTAAAAATGCCGTGAAAAAGAGGAATTTTAAGGGACCAGATCGATCTCCTCTTGGACCAGATCGATCTCCTCAAGCTATTTCTATATAAGGAGAGCTGAAAATCTGGAAATCTCGGAAAAACATTTAACCTTACAATCTCAACCCAAAAACCTAACTTTCCCTCTCTAAAATCAACCATTTTCAGTGAGATTTGAAGAGAGATCATTAGAGGCAAAGTTGTTCCTATCAAAGAGAAGAACAACATAGTGAGAGGGCATTGTCTCATTTTTGGAATCGAAGGAGTTAAGGGCATTACCATTGAAATCATATTGGTAAGATTCTAACCCTCAAATCCAAATGCATTAGCTATTTAATTGATTTTGGAGTTGATTGATATGAGTATTGATGGATAAACTACCTAGGAATGTAGTGGAATTGGTGTGACCTAGAAATCTAAAATGGGTATAATGTGAGGATATGTGGGATTGAATGAGACTATGATTTATGGCATGCTAAAGTTGTTATTGGGGTAATATTTATGATTTTAAACGGTTAAATGAGATTACATTGTGAGTTTGGAGGAATTGTAGAAATGAGTATGTATATGAGTGAAAAATGCCATAGTGAGGGAATTCATGAAATATGAACGCTATGAGCTTTATGTCGATTTGATATCGACTTTGAATAAGTTAATAGGCCTAAGAAGGTCCATAGACCCGAGCTATGGGTAAAGTAATGAAACGAGGCCAAATAAGCTTTAATAGAGGCTATAGATTAAATTGACTATAGCAAGCACAAAGGTTGCAATATATGGATCGAATATAATGCGGGATATGATTTTGTGCAGTCCCGAAGAGTTCGTTGAAGGCGAATCGAACCGTACGAGTAAGCAGCTTAAGGAAGTGGAATCACGCATCGCGATTTCAGGTAAGGGAATTTTGTAAGTATATAGAGGTAGCTGCTCGTATTTTGTGGGTGTATAGGGCTTTGGAAATGTGCATGGACTTATAGAAATGTGTTTTGATGATGTATGAGATTTAGTGGTTTGAGATGGTTATTGAAAAAGGGATAGTAAGGCTAATAATTGCATAAATCATGTGTTTTGAATGCTTTTACAAAACACAATGCTTTGATTTGAGCAAATAAAAGGATAGGCTGGCTAGTACTTGAATGATGTTGTGAAATAGCCCATATGAGGCACTAAGCATATTATGAGATGTTTTGAATGCATGTGAGCCGCCTATCACGTGTATGTGATATAATTCGCGTTAGAGCCTCGCTCGCGCTGGATTTCTATGTTTTCACTTGTGTGAAACGTGCTTGAGCTTAGCTCGCACTTTGAATTTGAATTGTGATGATGTTTATAAACCGTACTGGAGCTTACGCTCGTACGTGGATTTGAGTGGTTTTTCTTATGCATATAACTGTACTGGAGCTTTGCTCGTACATGGTTTCTTCATATTTTATGCATAAATGCCGTACCAGAGCGTTGCTCGTACGAAGTGATTGATTTGATGCATGAATTCGCGCTAGAGCGTAGCTCGCGCTGGTTTTCACACTGTGGTATGTATGAGGTCGTGGTGAGAGATACGGATTAACTCAGGGAACCCAACAGGCCTGACAGACCTCTTAGGTGGGGTGAGGGTGAGGGGCTAGGACCTGACATAATCCATCCAGGGAACCCAACAGGCCTGACAGACCTCTTAGGTGGGGTGAAGGTGAGGGGCTAGGACCTGGATCAGGGAACCCAACAGGGGCGAGCAAGGCCATGAGGGGCTAGGACCTAGTATTGAGGTTACTCCCACGCGCTCTTGAGACTATAAAGGTTACACTTGGTATGGGGTAGATAAGACCTATGGCAGGCACCCCCAACCATGTTATGGGTCCGCGGAGTACGATGTACCGTGTATATCACATGGAGTACGATGTACCGCGTGGTGGTTACTTGATTGAGAAAGTCTGGCGGAGAACTAACCCACCTTCATGCCAGCATGATACCCCGCACACCGAAATCCGTGTGGTCTGGGATGATATGTGACGATTGGTCAACGTAGTCACTTGAGATATAGTAACCTGTCTCCTTGCTTGATTTACTTACTACCACATGATTTTAAATCTCTAAGTGTGATTGTGATTGTTTAAGGTAGACCCGAAGGAGGGGTCGAGCCTCGTGGATTTGAATTGTGAAATGAAAATGAGGTTGTGATTGTAAATTGATGTGATGTGATTGTATGTGATGAGAAAGAGTTTTATGACGTGGGTTTAAAAAAGAGGTTTCTTAATGAATTGCCCTTTTTATGAATTTAAACGAGATCGAGCATGAGATGATTTATACATGATGTTTTACCATGTTTGATATGCCAATTTTACATGACTTTGATACATGATATATATGTATACTCATATGGCATAGTTTTATTCCTCATGCTCCTACCATAAATGATTTATGCATAGCACTATCAGCATGTAGATAGAGTAGTTATCTACCATGCTTGCATTATTGCCTTATTGAGCGTGTGGTTGCTCATCCCGATCTATTTTCCCCCTACAAAGCGTGCATAGTAGCCCAGTGAGGACTGAGGCGTATTATTTTGGACTCCGCTGCATCTCCATCGCTATGAGGTATATACACACTGATTTTTTTTGTATCTAAACAATGTAAAAGCACAGTATTCTTTTGAGTTGTACTTATGGGGGATGTAGATGTCAGTAAAACATGTATTCGTATAAGTACACGATTAAATGCACATGTATGACATCATTTTAATTAATTGAGAATGAATGAGATGTGGTAATTATTATTGGCTCACAGCCCAACAGTGTGTGGTGAGTTTAGTTCACGACCGGGTAAGGTAACAGTAAAACGCGAAAAATTTTCAGTGATTTTCGGTTAAAGAGAATGGAATTGGGTCGTGACACGCTATACCCTTGGAAGGAGAAACCTTCAAAAAAATAAACTCATCAATTGTAAACTCTAGTGGCCTCCGTCTCCTGTCAACATAACTCTTCTGTCTACTCTGAGTTGTCTTTAATCTCTCAACGATCAACCAGACATCCTCAGAGGCTTTTGTAACCAAATAAGGAGAAAAAATCTTACAGTCAGCCACTTCTTCCCATATAATAGGGGAATGACATCTACGGCCATATAAAGCCTCATACGGTGCCATCTCGATGCTCGAATGATAACTGTTGTTGTAGACGAATTCGACTAGTGGTAAATGATTATCCTAGGAGCCTCTAAAATCCAACACACACACTCTCAACATGTCCTCCAAAGTCTGTATAGTCCTCTCTGACTGACCATCTATCTTAGAATGGAAAGCGATGCTCAAACTCAACTAGGTTCCCATGGCTTCCTAAAAATGTTCCCAAAAGTGGGAAGGGAAATGAGAATCCCTATCCGAAACAATGCTCACTGAAACACCATGTAATCTCACTACCTTGCACACATACAACTCTACCAATGAACTCAGAGTATCGACAACTTCCATAGCTAAGAAGTGGGCTGACTTTGTCAGTCTGTCAACGATCACCCATATCGCATTGTGATTTCTACGGGTCCTCGGTAAACCCATCATGAAATCCATGATATGCTCCCATTTTCATGTCGGTATAGGTAGAGCCTGCAATAACCCTGCAGGCTTCTGATGCTCTACCTTCACCTGCTGAGATATGAGACATATTATCATAAAGTCTGCCACTTCCTTCTTCATACCCGATCACCAGTACACATTTCAGAGGTTTTGATACATCTTGTAACTCCCCAGATGTAATGTGTACCTCGAAGAATAAGCTTCCATTAAAATCAATCTCCTGAGCTTTGGGTCCTTGGGGACACATAATCTACCTCTAAACCGCAGTAGTCCATCAGAACTCAACTCATACTCAGTCACTGTGCCCATCTATATCTGACTAATCATATCAATGTAATACAGATGAATCTGCTAAGCCTGTCTGATCCTGTCCAACAGATCTGATTCCAACCGTAGGCTAGCTATCACACAGTTTGTATCCATGTCAGACGGCACAACACTGAAACTGAGGCTAGCAAACTGCTCTAGCAAATCGTGTTCCCTGACCATCATATACGATACAATCCCAAGGCTCTTGCTACTCAAAGCATTAGCTACAACATTAGCCTTACCCGGATGATAAAGTATCTCACAATCATAGTCCTTCAAAAGCTCTAGTTATCTTCTCTATCTCATATTCAGCTCCTTCTGCGAGAACAGATACTTGAGGTTCTTGTGATCGATAAAAATCTGAAACTTCTCACCGTATAAGTAGTGGCGTCATACCTTCAACGCAAACACTACTGCTGCTAACTCCAAGTCATCGATCATATAGTTCTTCTCATGATCCTTCAGCTGTCTGGATCCATAAGCAACAACCCTCCCATCCTGCATCAATACACAGCCCAGTGATAATTCTATTAAAATAGAATTATTTATACTTAATTTCTGAATTAATTATTTTAATCCTCATATTATTTTATTAATTATCCCCTCAATTTAATTAAAATTCTCATGTTTGTAGACAAATTAAATCCAAATGAATTTCACTCATTTCAGTAGAAAATGGACTGAAACTGAGCTAAAAATGAGATTGGACCACTACCATTTCATCGTGCAAGATGAGTCACCATTCTTCTGGACATATGTGACGCCAAGTGTCCATATTTTATTCACCTTTAAAGGATAAGATCAAAGGACACCTTGTCCACCTCATGGAAGACACAAGCCATGCCACCTTGCACATCCAAGTGGACAAGAAGACAAATAATATGGAAATATCTTCTCCAGAAGCAAATGGTGTGAAGACAAGTGGCCAAACAATGATAACTCATTTAGAATTAAAAATTCCATTTGTACCCCTATTTTAATGTCTATAAATAGAACATGATAAGACAATTGGAAAAGAGGCAGTTTTTTTAGAATTTTTAGGGTAACATTTTTTTAGTTGGCAGCTAGGTTTTCTTTCAAGCTTTTTTTATGTTTTAAGAAGAGGTTCTCATGTTAGCTGAGGCAGCCACCATTACCTAGAATTAGCAAGTTTTCATTTTTTTGGCACATTTTAACCTTCTTTAAATGAAAAGATTACATTTTCATGGTTACTATGTTCTTTCACAATTCTGTTTCTCCATTTCCTTTACTATTCAATCAGGTGTTCAGGGCTAGTGATAGCAGCCACATTGCTCAAACCGTTGCTGTGCTTCCTTCATTGTAGTTACACATCTAGTTTATTTTTACTGAACTGCAAGGCTCTTTTCTTATTTTGATTCACTATTATACTTCTTGCATTAGTTTTCTTCTACGATATCATATGTTTCTACTTCATTACTTTTTACTTCTCGATTTTGTACCGATGATGTTTTATATGCTACTATGGATGGTCTGCTATTGGTCGATGTTGTATGGAGGCTGGTGACAGTAGTCGTTCTCCACTTCTTCTCTGTAAATTTTTCTTTGCTATTTCTTTTACAACAAGAGTAGCATTAATTGATTTGTTTACAAGTATTTCACGTCAAAAAAAGGGGAGAGATCAGGTTGGTGACAGCAGCTTCTATCATATTTCCTTGCTTTTCAATTTTTCACCCTCTGTTTCACGCTTTCAGTTTTAGTTTTCTGTACTTGGTTTCAATTATATAAATTTCTGTATTTAGATTTTGTTTCGTTGAATTTTAGTTTCTGCGGTTCATTTTTCTTTTTGTTTTTGCATTATTTACATTTTCTTCACTGCCATTACGTTTCCTGCATTTTAGTTACGCTTATATCTTGTTGTTTTGGCCCCTGCATTGTTTTTGGTTGCTGCGTTTCTAGACTGGTGCATTGTTGAAGCCATTGCTGCTATCCAGAGGAACTACTGTTTTGAAGCTTGTTGCTTGGTTATAGGGACGTACACTGCTTTGCTTGTAAGCAGGAGTTAGTTCATGTTGGGTTGGAGTAGGAAGGTACTGACCACTATTCCTTGACACATTCGGTTTCATTGTGAGAGGAGGCTTGGCCGTTGTTTCTATCTTGGCTAAAGTTGCTGTTGCCATAGAAAACCGGTGCCACTGTTGTGTTGTGTTCTCGGAGAGGGCAGGAAAGCCATTGGCTTCCTCTGTTCTGCTCTGTTTCATTGCTCCTGTATTGTTCAGTCATCTGTTGGCTGGAGTCGAGGTTGTTGCATGTGAGGGGATGGCGAGAGATTAGCCGGCGACATTGTCTTCTATTTCGCATTCCTGCTAAAGGCTAGACTGGCTGAAATCAGGAAGTGTCGTGACTAGTGCAGACTGCATCATTCTTTTCTGTTGCATGAATAGAAGAAAACTTACTGGGTTGGTGTGTGGTTTCTACAGAAGTTGAAGCATGGTGTTGTGCATGGAGCAGAACAGGTTGGAGCGTGGATGAAAGTACTACTGTCTTGTGTGTTGTTGCTGAAGCAAGGCTGCTGTGCAGGGAATGAAGCAGACGTATGGCTCGGCATAATTGAAGCAAGCAGGACAACATAGGTCTGCAGCTGAAGCAGCTGAAGTGGATGTACTGCACAGAAGCAGGAGCTGGCTGCTGCATGGCTGGTCTGTGCAAAGATGAAGGTGTGGCAGTGATGAAAAGCTATTGAGACGATTGCAAAGTCATAGTTTAATGCTTTGTTGCTTCAGTTTTCTTTAATAATTTTAGTTGTTTTCTTTTACTATTACTTTTTATTAGTCTAATATGTGTCTGATTAGTTTTCATTCATTCAGTAAACTATAATATTTGGATTAGTTTAATATATTAATTTTAGTTGTTATTTTCTATTTTTTTTTTAAAAATTTAAAAATGTCTAGTAATTAGTTTTTAAATTAGTTTAGTAATCTTATATTATTTTTGCTATTATAATTTTATGCATCTTTAGGATAGTTTTCATTTTAAATTTAGAAACTTAAAAAAATATTTTATTTTTCATGCATCACTTAGAGTAGATTTTATTTTGAATTTAGTAAGTTAGTAATTATTTATAGCTTTATAGAATTTCGATTACTAATTTAGGCATTTATGTTTATAATTACACTTAGGGAATCTTTAAGGTTTTGATTTGAATTTTATTTCATTAGACCATAGATTAGATTATTTTGCATTAGATTAAACACATGCAATATTATTTTCATATTAGAATTTTCTAGTTTTATTCATTTGATTTTACACTCTCTTATATTTGCATCTTTAGTCAATTTGCACTAATCAATTCTAGTTTCAGTATTTTTTTTTTTTTGCGTATTATCACTTTTATTTGCTTGGAGCTCTGTAAGTAATTTTTGCTCTATTTTATTTATTTTATAGTTTTCATTATTTTTATTGTCTTCCAATATTTTTTAAATTAAACCTTGTAGGTCACCCTTTTTAATCTCATAATTTGCTAGGATATACTTAGGGTAAAATTAACTGGTACTTAGTTAGGCTAACTGTATTCTCTGTGGGATGATAATCAGGGACTCAATTCCCATTATTACTTGTGCGACTCGTGCACTTGCGGTTTACACGTCAGGTAGGACGCGAACAAGTTTTTGGCGTCGTTGCCGGGGAATCACGCTTAGCCATTAACTAATATCGGTGAAATTATGCTTAGGTATAATTCTAGTTTTGTACATACTTAGGTTGTAAATATTTAGAGCCTTAATTTAGCTTAGTTAATTTTCTCTCTCTAAAAAAATCTTAAAATAAAAAAGAATCATTCCTTAGGACTTCTGAATGTCTGTATGCGTAGAGCCAAGAGCTTTGACTGCTTTCCTTTAGATCCTGAAATAGAAAGAACACTTAGAAAAATCAAGAAGGACTCTAGGAAAATAGTAGCTCCACTGCAAGACAAGATGGCTAAAAATAGAGAGATTAGGACTGTAGGAGACTATATTGTCCCGACCATAGGAGGTCACTACACTGGCATTAGGCACCTGTTGTCCCAGTAAACAACTTTGAAATTAAGCCTTCGATCCTCCAAATGATCCAAACTTTGGTTTAGTTCAGAGGGCTTCCCCATGATAACCCACATACTCACTTAGAGCAATTGCTAGATCTGTGCAATACTTTCAAGTATATGTTTTCTGCATGAAAAAGTACTAGAGTGTTACTCGCTCTAGATTTCCATGATATGCATGGCATAGTACTGGAGCGCAGCTCGTACTCGATTCAAAATATGAATTTTGCATGACATAGTGTTGGAATGTTACTCATACTAGCGTTTGATTTTGGGATATGCATAAAATAGTGTTTGATCGGGGTGTTGACTGAGAGTCAGACTCAAGACGCACACTGTATTTTGATGTGATATACTTGACATGTTAAAGTCGTGATGGTTGCCTCGTTTAGACTGAGTGTCACATGGATGAGATACTTGCACGCGTATTTAGAGACGTGGCATTGATTATCGATTTGAGATAGGGTCCATGGGAGTACGTTGTACCGTGCATGTGACACAGAATACATTTTACCGTGCGGTGTTTAGGGGGGTATGTGCAGTTGTGGAGTTTTTAGCTGATGGTTAGGATTTAACCCACCTTCCGTTACAGCAGTGATGCCTCGCACACTAGGATCCGTGTAGCCTGGGATCACAGTGTTGGATATAGCTATAAACCTCAATATTATTACATGTAGCCACTAATATCGCATGATATATCACTTAGTTTTATAAAGATTCAGGTAGACCGAGGGATTGGTTGAGACCTGATAGATATGTTTTGCTTGATTTAATGTCATATTTTATATGTTTTAAATAAAATGACATGATATGTTTTATAGGCATTATACGAGTTTATATAAAATGCAATGTTTTGCATGAAAGGCCTGTACTTATGAACATAGTATGATTTCAGTATATGTGAGTAAATATTTATACACATTTCATCAGTTTTCCAATTCATGCTCTAACAGTGAAACGAAGAAAAGAATATTTTCAGGAATGGTATTACGAATATGTAGATAGTGTAGTTATATGCTTACTTGCATGATTGCCTTACGGAGCTAGTGAGCTCATCCCTTTCATTTTCCACCTCTCTACAGAGCATTTACAGTATCCTAGTGAGCGGCTAAGGGCTCGTATTACAGTATCTGCTGCATTCCCATCTTGCAAAAGGTATACATATTCGTATGATTTTATATATAAACATGTAACAACATAGTATTGTATATGAATGTAATATCGAGGATGTAAATGTATGTAAATATGTTTGAACTCACTTATAAGATAAAGTAATTACAGTCAATCGATAGTTATATTGACATGTATGTATAATATAGAATGGATGACAAGGTAAGTATGGATCGTGTGACTAATACCGAATCATAACCTAACTGTTGGTGGTTAAAATGTCACGAAAGGAAAAGGGTAAGCAAAAAGCAAAAAATTTATAGTAAATTTAGTAAAAAGAGGTCGTGACACAATAAGGATTGATAGGCCTCGGACCAAGCCCAATAAGAGTTAGAGGGTCCCACAAGCCCAATAAGCCCAAGTGAAATGAATAGTAAAGTGGAAATGGGCTTAAGACAGTGTTAGGACCATTAACATGTAATTAGGCCTAATAAGAGTTGTAAGGCCCATAAATTTCTATGTAATGTTTATGATTTTGGGATGTACGGACAAGTTACATTGTATATGCAGGACTCAACTGTCGGGTTTTATAGAATTTACCTCATCAGATAGATCTCCTAGGGATAAGATCTATCTTTTCCAAGCAGGGGACTTTAGAGATCGATCTGACCTTAAGAAGAGCTCGATCTTTGCTAACCAGAGGTAACTAGAGATTGATCTACCTTGTGGGAGAAAATCGATCTTGTCCAAGCAAAAGCAACATGGGATCGATCTGCTTTGAATGAGAGATCGATCTCCCTCTTACAGAATACATTGGCATTGCATTTCAAGGCAATCAGATCAATCTTCCCTTGAAATGAGATCAATCTGCCTTGCATCTGCAGCATTTTAGCAGTAATTTTCCTAGATTTTCAAAGTTAAACTCCCATTCAATTGCTTCTATATTCATTTTGCATTCCATTCACACTTAGAACTTAAAAACATCCATTTCTTATGATTCATATATAATGTAACTTGTCTGTACATCCCAGAATCATAAACATTACGTAGAAATTTACGGGTCTTACATCTACCCTCAAATTGATGGTCAATCAGAGATAACCATCCAAACGTTAGAGGATATGCTGAGAGCGAGTGGTATGGATCTTAAAGGCTCCTGGGATGATCACCTACCATTAGTTGAATTTGCTTACAACAATACTTATCACTCGAGTATCGGGATGGCACCATATGAGACATTGTATGGTAGAAGGTGTCGTTCCCTTATTGGTTGGGAGGAAGTGGGTGATAGAAAGGCTTTTGCTCCCGATTTAGTATAGCAAGCCTCTGAGGTTGTTCAGCTGATATGTGATAAATTGAGAACAGCTCAGAGCAGGCAAAAAAGTTATGTTGACATGAGACGGAGGCCACTAGAGTTCACTATAGATGACTCAGTATTTTTGAAAGTTTCTCACTCGAAAGGGATTATGGGATTCGGTAAGAAGGGTAAGTTGAGCCCCCAGTTTATCGAACATCTTGAGATACTAGAGTGAGTGGTAGATAAGGCCTACAGGCTAGCATTACCGCCGGAGCTAGCAGGTATTCATAACGGCTTCCATGTATTGATGCTTCAGAAGTACCATCCAGATCTGACCTATGTATTTCGGTATGAGCCATTGGAGCTCATGGATGATCTGTCATATGTAGAGAGACCGATCAAGATACTGGATAGGAAGGAAAATATGTTACGGAATAAGACAAGTTTGCTTGTTAAGGTTCTCTTGCAGCACCATAATTCAGAGGAAGCTACTTTGGAGTTAGAGAGCCTGATACGGGAAAAGTACCCCTGACTTTTCAATGAATGACTTGGTTCTAATTTGGAGGACCAAATTTCTTGAAGGATGGGAGGAATGTAAGGCCCGTAAATTTCTATGTAATGTTTATGATTTCAGGATATACTAAGAAGGTACATTTTATATGAATCATAAGAAATGGATATTTTCAAGTGTTAACTCTGAATGAAATGCAAAATGAGTATAAAAGCAATTTAATGTAAGTTTACCTTTAAAAATTTGGAATGCTGTAGATGCAGGGTAGATTGATCTTAGATGAATGGGAGATCATTCTCATTGCCCTGAAATGTAATGCCAAGGTATTCAGCAAAAAGGAGATCACTCCCTCATTCAAAGAAGATCGGTCTCAAGCTATTTCTGCTTGGATAAGATCGATCTCCTCTCATAAGGCAGATCGATCTCTAGTTGCCTCTGGTTAACAAAGATCAATCTCTTCTTAAGGTCAGATCGATCTTTAAAGTCCTTTGCCTGGCAAAGATCGATCTCATCCCATGAACAAGGATCAATCTCATCTCTTGAGCAGATCGATCTCATCCAAAGAGATAAATCGATCCCCTAGCCTACAAGTCAAATTCTTAAGGAGTTTAAACAAGGGCAGATCGATCTCTCACCCTAGGAGATCGATCTGATGAGGTAAATTCTATAAAACCCGACAGTTGAGTCCTGCATTTCAAGAAAACAACTCATCTTCCTCCATTTTTAACAAGTGACCTAGCTTTCTCACTCTAAAATCGTCACATTCCAATGAGATTTGAGAGAGATTCCTTTCAGCAAAGTTGTTCCTAGTGAGGAAGAGAACAACATAGTCAAAGATTGGAAGCTAAAACTTTGGATTGAAAGAGACAAGAGGTTTTCCCCCAATTTGGCAAAAAGAGGAAAAAGTTAAGCTAGGTAAGATTTCGATACACCATCTTCTAGTATGTTAATCTAGACATTATGATAAGTTGATTAGTGTATGTATTGTTGGTTGAAACATTGATGAACATGCTTAAACAACCATGACCTAGAATGGGCTTAGTGAGAGAAAGTTGAAATGGCATGGAGTTAATGGAGATTTAAGCATGTAGAGATGTTAGTGAGTATGTGCACATAATTCTAAGATAGTTTTGTGAAATACATATATTGGAATAGATGATGATTGAAAATGAGCATAAGAGGTATTTGATGAAATGCCATAGAGAAGGAAATGATGAACTAGAGGCATTATAAGAGTAATGTCGGTTCAATATGAATCAATAGACTCAAGGAGTCTAATGGATTCTCCAAAAATAAATAGTACGATCGAAATGGACGTAAGAGAGTGTAAAGTCCAATAAGATGTAACAAGGCCAAATTGTTGTAAAATGGCCTAATGCATTGATTAGAATGCCATGCAAATGAGAATTAAGTATATTACAATATACTGACATGAGAAGTAAATACTTACAAGAGATATAATTGGAGCCTATAAGACTGGATCACGAGCATTAGAAATCAAGGAAAGTGATTCGAGCGTGATTCGAGGTAAGGGATTTATGCGAGTAGAGATAGCTATACGTATGTTTCTTACATGCTGTGTGAAAATAAATAGGATAAAGTATATTGATATTGGAATATCTAGGTGAAAGCTAAGTAGGAGAAGAAGCTTATAAGCATTAATTGCATGACTTCAATGTTCTTGATTGAAAAGATGTTTTGCAAGTGTTTTGAGAAACAGTAATAATAGACTGGCTCCCGATTTAGTTATTTTACATGAAAAGCATTTAACGAGTGATTAAAGGGAGATTGCTCTCTCACTCATACTTAGTGAATGGAGCCACCTATTTCTTTTCTGTGTGAACCTGTGCTAGAGCCAAAGTGGAAACGGTAGATTTACCAGCCTTGCTCGCACATCATTTTAAATAGGATTTTGAGAAAAGCAAAAGGTGCTAGACCTGAGTGAAGCTATGTGATCCACTCAAGAGCTTGCACTAGATTTTATAGAAATCATGCTAGAGCCATCGAGTACTGCTAAGTGATCTTACTTTGACTATGCTCGCATGTGACTCCCTCAATTTAAAGTGATTTTAAGTAAAACCGTGCTAGAGGCCTCAAGTATGCTGTGTGATCTTCCGTTGAGTTGCTCGCACGTGGTTTTATGGACTTTATTGTGTGATAAGCAAAACCGTGCTAGAGGCCTCAAGTATGTTGTGCGATCTTACGCTGAGTTGCTCACACATGGTTTTATGGACTTTATTGTGTGATAAACAAAGTCGTGCTAGAGGCCTCAAGTATGCTATGTGATCTTACACTGAGTTGCTCGCACGTGGTTTTATGGACTTTACTATGTGATAAGCAAAACTGTGATAGATGGCTTAAGTATGCTGTGTGATCTTACACTGAGTTGCTCGCATGTGGTTTTATAAGCTTGCTGTGTAATGAGTAAAACCGTGCTGGAGTCGTCGTATATTGCTGAGTGATCTTGCATAGACATACTCGTATGTGATTTTGAGACATTAGAAATGGGTGATAAGGATCCACGGGAGCATGTTGTACCATGAGTGTTAGCCACGGAGTACGATGTGCCGTGATATCTTAGTGATTCTATGTGGGCTGAAGGGACGGTTGATCCACCTTCCCAAGCATGGGATTCCCTCATACCTGATCAGTGTTACCTGGAATCTGGACTATGGCCATAAGTCTTTTATCTATGTTATATGACATTTTTCACTACTGTGTGAGGTGACATATGTCCCCCCTGCTGTGTGATATAGGGTGATATGATATCCCATACTATGTCTCATGTAAATTGATTTACTAAGTAATTTGCTAAGTGCAAAGCGATTTATAATTGTGTATTGTGTGAAATAAAAAAAAGAAGCTGTGTGATTCTGTGTGATTCGAGAAAGAAATATGCATGTACCAATCTAGTCAGTTAATGATTTTGCAATTGATGGAAGCTATTTTCAAAGAATGCATATATTTTATAAGGAAAGCGAATGTTTATATTTTAAGCATGTAGATAGTGTAGTTATCTACCTGCTTTCATATGTTCCTTACTGAGCGCTCACCCCCTTATTTCCTCCTCCACAGATTTTACGCAGTAGTGAGTTTACTGTAGTTGTCCCTGTTACGGTGTTCTCTAGTTCTCCAGCAGTACAGAGGTATACACTTATGAGAAAAATTTTGTATCCTGTAAATTAGTGCACAGTAAAGCTATCATTTGTACGAAAGGGATATATAAAATAGAAACTGATGTAAACGTTTCTACACATTTATAAAAGTATGATTTCTGTTTCATTAAATGAATTTAAATTATAAATGGATGAGATGTGATATGGATGTTGACTCACAGCCCAACTGTTAGTAGTAAGTTAAGTCACGGGAAGAGGGTCGTGATAAGAGTAAGCAGGCCCATTAAGTGAAATAGACTATATTAAAAGTGAAATACAATTGAAAAAATGTAATTAACCTGATAAATGGTTATATGCAGCTCCAGAGAATATATTAGGAGCTAAACGGACGATGTGATTTTACAACGTTGGAAAAGGGAGAACATTCCACGTGATTACAGGTAAGGTAATTTTACGGATAGTTAGAGATATCTACACATATTTTCATCAGCATTTACATTCACTTAAAAAGTCTGAGGGTCAGAGAAAGTGAATGAAATTTATAGAGACCCGGTATGGGTAAATTACCATTTTACCTTTATTAAGGGTAAAATTAGGAAAATTAGGAAATGTCCTAAAATGCATGGAAAATATGTTTTTGAGTGTTTTTATTGCTGTTTAGCAGATGCATAGATAGATTGGCCGATGTTTTCATGATTTATACGAAAACAACACAATATGGTGTGAATTTGATTTAACTGAATGAATTTATTTTAAATGAACCATCTATCGAGTTGTGTGAAAACAAATCATATTGGAGCACTGCTTGTACTGGATTTTATATGTTTTCTACATAAATTAATGTCACACCCCGTTTCACGCTTAATTCTTATAATTTATTCATACAATAATGGAGTAGACAATACTCGGATGGTTGGGCACACGAGCCGATACTTATCTTACACACGTGATACACAGTATTCACAGCAATTGATATTGCTTCACTATAATTCAACCGATTACTTTATTCACATATATTATACACACGTACGTTTACATCCCAGTATCCCTTTAAATACATAATTATGCCTCAAAAGTTTCGATACAAAATCAAAATAGGTGTATGCCTTTGCGCACTACGATGTGTGGGCTATCAGCCTCTCAGAAAAATCCTCAGCACTCACTACTGAGGGAACTCTGTGGAGATGATGGGAAAAAGCAGTGAGCTACAACACGCTCAATAAGGAATCATGCAAACAGGTAGATAACCATACAATCTACATGCTCACACTCCATGTCATGTAAAAATACATAATTCCTTTAACTGATCACGCTTTCAGAAAATGGAAAATATGCATTTCTCTTTTAAATCGCATCAAATCAATCGACTTCCAAAATCACATGTATATAAGTGTTTCCAAACACAAAACAATAAGTCAGATGCAAAATCGGATACATAACAAATCAAAATCTCAGAAATAGATCAAATTTTAGATATGGAGATAAGCAGAGCATACAGTAAAGTAACAGGTAGACATATGGCCATAGTCAATGGATTCCATACAATCACTAGCTAGGTGTGCATGAATATCCCCAGATGGCTGAAGGCAGAGGGGGTACTCCACTCATCAGACACAGATCGGAGTCTGAAATCCCAGCATCACGGTACAATGTACTCCATGTTTTCCACACAGTACTACATACTTCGTGAACCCCAATTTCAGATTAGAAGACTGGGAGTGCCCAAAAGATTCGGGGCTTATAATCCCATCTCCAGCTATGCTTGCACTATGTCTCAAAATCACATGCGAGCAAGTCAATGTGACACACAGTCAACACGAGGCTCTAGCACGACATATCAAGTCACATGCGAGGATCAATACAGCCTACATAGCCCACACGACATCTCTAAACACGGTTTATGTATATCACACGATAAAATATAGTGTGAGCAAAACAAGGTTCTAGCACTATGTCATGCGAAAAACATATCAAATCAAGTGTGAGCAAGCTCTAACACTATTTGTTTTCACATAAATCGGATAGATGGCTCAATTCTAATGAAAACAATACTCAAACTGAGTTCAGTATGAAAAACGGTGCAAAACAAAGCAAGAAGGGTAACTTCCCGTATGGTCACCCATCATGGAATTTCTCCCACTCAACCACGTTTAACTTTGGAAAACGTGCAATTTAATGCAGATAGTAAAATCTTAAGCCAGTCTATCATTATACACTTACAAAACAACTTTTCACGATGAAGATACTGAAACATGCATTTCATGCATTTATGCTTTTTCGATAAATTACAGTATAATTTCATCTGTAAATTTGGTCATTTTAAGAATTTTCTATAATTTGGTTTTCAGGTAGATATATCAAAATCTATATACTCTACAGTATTTATTTGCATATTAGTAAGAAATATACGTACAGCTATCCCTAATAGCTTGCATAAATCCCTTACTTGAAAATAGGTTGACTGCAAATTTTAATTCTCGATCTCTCTAGATCACGCAGCCTCTGTGCCTCTGTTCACATCCTCGGGAGCTACAATTTATTATTGATTATATCAGATATGTCTGATAATGTATTTCCCACTTTCCTTACAGTCAAATTGACATATTGGGCTCCACTACTCTTATTGGGCCTTATTACTTTTTATTGGGTCCATTTCTACTTTACTATTCATCCCATCAAGGCTCATTGGGCTTATTAGGCCCATTGACAATTATTGGGCCATCCATGGGACCGATTAGCCTTATTGGTCCGAATGCACATGGGCTTAGCCCATGGCACCTCTCGGCCATGGCATGGTGGCCGAGCACCATCATGCTACCCATGGCCGAATGGCTAGCATCATCACGCCAACTTGCTTGGTGTTCTCTTAGGCATTTTGTCAAACACCTATCATTCATGACTTATGTTCTTAACTTGGTTCTTTATGGCATTTCAACAAACACCTTTGATGCATCCAGGTAAAACTCATCTAATCCAACAAATTGATTTCACAAAACCTTTCCACAATCATGTATACTTGCTAATTATCAAATATATACCAAAGAAAAACCAACACATCCTAATCAAGCAAAATACCCATTTCAGCCATGCTTGACTCATGGTGTTCTAGGTTGTTTTGATCCATGATTCTTACACCAATCAACTCCATATTTATCACATATCAACATACATAAGCTTGGTGTATTGAAAACTCACCTAGTATGAAAACCCCAATTTGGTCGAAACTTGTGGGAGGGATTGACTTCTCCAAATCAGATTCTTGGTTGCTGGTTTTGAACTATGCTATTTTCCTCATCATGGGTAACAACTTTGCTGAAGACAACTTGTTCCAATTATGTCTCTAGGTGGGTGATTTCTAGAGAGAGAAAGCTTTAAAACCATTTGGTTATGGTTTCTTCACTTGGCCGAATGCTTAAGGAAGAAGGTGATGTTGTGTTGGCCTATTTTATAAGCCAAAGACTTAGTCATTAATTCATGAATTCAGCCACCTTAATTGACTCTTAAAATGTTTAGGTGATGGTTACCAAATTGGATTTTGCTACCTTTTATTAACGAGTTTTTAACTTATACTAATGGGCTTTAACTTTCGGCTTTCGGTTTGGGCTTTCCTATTCAATTTATTGGGCTGTATTTTCCTTGTTATTTGGGCCTTCAATTACCCATAATTTAAGCCCATAAATTGGGCCCAAGGTTCGGCCCAATTGGTTTACACATTTTGCCCATTAGTTTTCATGCTTAATGGGCTTTAAGAATTTCAATCCTTGGCCCAACATCATTTCTTTAATTTCAGCCCACTCAATTTATTCCAAAATTGATTTAATTTATTCTCCATATATAATAGGCTGAAAATTGAGTGTTCTAACCAAAAATAACTTTTCCCACACTTTTAACTATGGTTGGGTTAACTTTTAACCATGGTTAGTTCTTTATAGTCAAAGTCAACATTTCCAAGCTAACTTTGACTTTCCTTGACCAATGACCATGTTTGACATTTATCCAAAAATCCAAAAGTGTGGTTTCTCATGGTTAACAGTCCCCTTCTATACGTTTTAGTCGTTTCTGGGAGGTGAAAATGCTAAAAATTGCCCAAACGATTGATTTTGAGCTCGTTTAGGCCCTTTTTGGCCTTTTCATGATTTCCACATTACCAAGACCAAACCAAACCGACTTTCCTTCATGGACCCTTTATATTTCCATGTTCTAAGTTCTTATCTTCAGTCAGAATGGTCAGAATGCCCTCGGTTTAGTCTGAGCTCACCATAGCTCACTTTTCACGTTTTGGTGCTTTATAGGCACTTCTCATTTCATTCTCATTTAAAATGCTGGAATCAACTCTCTTATGATTTTCATAACATATATCAACTGTTTACAACATGAAATCATAAGGAGTACAATGAAAAAGTATGGGTATTATAATTAATGCTGGAGTGTTACTCGCACTAGCTTTTATATGGTATGCATAAACGGGTACTGGAGCGTTACTCGTACTCAAGTTTACATGATTTGTACATGACATAGTGTTGGAGCTTCGCTCACACTAGATTTTATGTGAATGACATAAAAGACCCATGCTGGAAGCCCCGTGTATACTGTGTGTCACATGTATGAGATGCCTGCACGTGAGTTTTGTGACATGGCATTAACTATCGACTTGAAATAGGGTCCATGGAGTACATTGTACCATGTACGGAACGTGGACTATGTTGTACCGTGAGTATTTGGTGTTGTGGAGTTGTGGAGTTGATAGCTAGTGGGTAGGATTTGACCTACCTCTCGTTACAGCAGTGATGCCCCGCACACTAGGATCCGTGTAGCCTAAGATCACCGATATGGGATATGATCATAGTCCTTAAAATTTTCACAGTAGTCGCCACTCTAGCTTGATTATGTCACAGGATTTTATGAGAACAAGGGTAGACCCAAAGTATGGGTCGAGCCTTGATAAATGTTTTATGGTTCTACATAATTGCAATGGTTATGAATTAGGGTAAACTCGAGGTATGGGTTGAGCCCCAATTTACATGTTTTTATATGATAAAATTTCATATTTATATGATTGAAACGAAATGGCATGATCTATTTTATAAGCATTTATATGAGAATGCAAAGTTTTGCATGAATTACCTATGTTTATAAATAAAGCATGATTTTTGTATATACGAGTGTATATATATATATAATATATATATATATATGAATTGCATAAGTTTTATATAAAAAGCTTCATGCCTCAGATGTGAATTGAAATAGAATGATTTAAAGCATGACATTATGTTCATCTAGATAGCGTGATTTTCTACTTGTTGTATAATTACCTTACTGAGCTAGTGAGCTCACCCCTTTTATTTTCCTCCTCTCTACAAAGCATTTATAGTAGATAGAGTACGGTTGAGGACTTGCATTCTGTTATCCGTTGCATTCCCGTCGATCGAAAGGTATACACATTTGTACGATTTTGTATCTGAACATATAACAGCACAGTGATGTAAATGAATGTAATGTTGGCGATGTATTGGTATATAAATATACAGGAGTTAACTTATAAGATAAGAATTATTTGCTGTCAATATATAGTTTATATTGACATGTATGTATGATATAGAATGGATGATAAGGTAAGTAAAGAAAATGGTATTAATACCGAATCACAGCCCAACAAATGTTGGAAACGTCACGAAAGGAAAGGTAAAGAAAAAGCGAAAAATTTCTAGTAATTTTAGGTAAAGGAGGTCGGGATAGGTACAACATACTCCATGTCTCATACACGATACAACGTACTCATGGACCTTATCTCAAGTTAATAGTCAATGCCATGTCTTAAAATGCGCGTTTGAGCATCTCATCTGTGTGACACACAGTCTACACGAGGCTTCCAGCACGGCCTTAAGCATGTTATGTCAAATCTTGTGTGAGTACAACTCCAACACGATAAATGTATATCACATCAAAACACAATACGAGCCTTGAGTGCGATGTTCAGTTGACATCCCGCTCAAACACAGTTTTATGCATATTTCATATAAAATCTAGTGCATGTAACACTCCAGCACTATGCCCTGCATATGTCATATTTAAAATCGAGTACGAGCAAAGCACTAGTACTATGTCATGCATATCATGTGAAATATCATACGAGTAACACTTCAACACTAATTTATGTAGTGCTCATATAAAATCCAGTACGAGCAGTGCTCTAGCACGATTTGTTTTCGCACAACTCGATAGATGGCTCATTTCAAATGGATTATTTCAAATAATCAAAATTAGCACCATAATTATGCTATTTTGTGTAAATCATGAAAACACTAGCCAATCTCTCCATGCACTTGCTAAACAGCATTAAAATTAATCAAAAACATGCCTTTCATGCTTTTTGTGACTTTTTTAGACTTGTAAAAATTTACCCTTAATAGGGGTAAAATTGTAATTTATCCATATTGGGTCTCTATAAATTTTATCATCTTTCTATGACCCTCAGACTTTTTAAGTGAATGTAAGCGACTTCGAAAATACACATAGCTACCTCTAACTACTTGCAAAATTCCCTTACCTCGAATCATGTGGAATGCTCTTCCTTTTCTAACGCTGTAAAATCACTCAATCTGATTCGCTCCCAATATAATCTCTGGAGCTGCATATATCCATTTAACGGGTTAATTACAATATATTCAACTGTATTTCACTTTCACCGGGCTTAATTTAAAGCTTTAGGCCCATTTACTCTTGTTGGGCCCAATTGTATCTTAATGGGCCTTACTTAGTCTTAAGTCCATTTCACTTTACTATTCATTTCATCTTGACCTATTGGTCTTAGTCCGAGACCCATTAACTCTTAATTTTCAGCCTACCATTTGGGTTTGGTATTGGTTTTGGGCTTGGTAACTTTGGGCTTAAGTTTTGGGCATGGACATTTCACTAATGGGCTTAGTTTTGGGCTTTCCATTTTAGGCTTCGGTTTGGGATTTTCTTTTAGGGTTTTGGGCTGAAATTTTCACCACAATTTGGGCTTTTAATTTGCTTAATATTGGGCCTATCAAATGGCCCAACAATATGGCCCATTGGGCTTACACAATTCGGCCCATGCTTAATCCACCTTAATGGGCTTTAAAATTTTCATTAGTTGGCCCATCATTTTCTACCCATTTAATTTAATCCGACTTTCAATTAAATTAACTTTCCATGCTTAAGGAGTTGAAGATCAGGTGTTTTATCTAAAAATACCTCTTCCCCAATTTTTAACCTTGGTTTGGGTTAAATTTTAACCACGGTTAGTTCTTTAAGGTCAAAGTCAACATTTCCAACTAACCTTGGCCTCCCTTGACCATTAACCACGTTTGACTTTTTCCCAAAAATCCAAAAGTGTCAATTCCCGTTGTTAACATTCTCATCTCTACGTTTTTCACATTTTCGAGAAGTGAAATAGCGAAAAACACCTCGAACGGTCCATTTCGAGCTCGTTTAGCCCTCTTTTGGCTTTTCCTCTACTTCAACGTATTCGGGACCAAACCAAACTGACTTTATTCCATGAACCCTCTATATTTTCATGTTATAAGTTCTTATCTTCAGTCAAAATGATTTGAATCCTTTCGATTTAGCCTATGGCCATTTTGGTCCTTAATTGGCCTTTACATGCATTCATAAACATTTTTTATTAAATTTGCACTTCCATGTCAGTAAATACTCTTCTTAGGATTCAGATAACATATCACAAAGTTTATAGCATGTGAATCATAAGGAATATTGTACAAGTTTTGGGTCTTACATTTTTCTTCCTAGGTTTTGGAATAGCAATCTTTCTAGACGTTGTCAACGTTGTCAGGGAGAAGGATATTTTCATGTACCTCATTTCCTTTTAGACTTAACCACACTATACTAATATGGAAATCTTATCATATCGAATATTGGTAATTAAAAAAAATGTAGAAAATAACAGTTTAATGCATTTCATAAACACATGAATTATTACGTATCAAATCATAGAAATCAATAACTCATATGAAGACATTTCATATATGAAAACATACTTCATATACATAAGTCCAAATACTTTCACATGATTCGATAAAACAAAACATAATTAAATCTAATCATATCACGTGCATATTCAATAAAACAACTCATATTCATATATTCCATAAACCAGTCAAACATATACAGGCGCGAATATATTACTGTAGCTATTAGTGAGCCATATCTATCCCAGAAACTAGAGTGTCACCTATGACCATAGATCTTTTTTCTTCAATCCTAGGGATCAGCTAAGATCAGAAACTGTCACGACTACTGTCGGACAAGCCATATTTTTTTGTAAAAGAATAGAGATACTCAGGGTTGTCTCCATATACTCTATTAGGAAATTAAGAGGACAAAATGGCCATACACGATTACTAGGAAATTAAAGAAAAAAACAACCATAATGATTATTGGGAAATTAAGAGAACAAAATGGCCATACACAATAAAAACAGTCAAAAACATAAATAAATATTTGTCTAATAATCGGTACAAAAGGCAGTATATACTTTGTTTCATAAACAATCAACATAAGAAAAATAAGTTATATGCTTTATGTCCTTTCAAAACATAACAATAATGAGATTATAAAGTTGTTCAACATGTAGATAAAATCTATGCAAGCTTTCAAACTTCAGAAGTTCGATGCCATGTAATGAATATAAAACATATAAATCATAACATGGTTCGAAAAATATATAAAACAATTTGAAAACTCATACATAGTATCACATAGTTCTTAGTTTACAAAACTTATAGGATTTACGAAAATTCTACAATAGGATCGTGCAATAATAACTTAATACCCAGCCTGCAAGGAAAAAATAGTTTATATTTCCAAAGCAGTTGATTTATTCGCATTCAGATTACCAATCAATTAGTCGATTCACGCACTTACATAATGAATTTGTACAAATCATGTACAAGGTACAAAACAGATTTCAAAACATAAAAACAGTTGGTATAAGATTAACTCGTAGCTTGCATAATTAACTTACTGAAACCTCACACGAGATTAACCTAACACAGCTATAATCAACAAGCTTCTACCCAAACAAACCCAAAGTGGTCGAATGCTTCACTCACTCTTGGAAGGTCTTTTGCTTCACTATAAAGGCATAGAAACACTTCATATAAGTCCATAAACCACATATGTAAAACCCATAAATTTAAAGATTTAAATCTCTCTAGATATAGCTAAAACCAAAAGTTACACCACTTTAGTATTCTAGCCATAACTTTCTCAAACAATGGAATTTACCTCTCAAATTTTAGTCTGTTATAGAGGAGAGAGAGTGTAACAAGTTTGTAGAAGGAAGCTTTAGCCATAAATGGTTGGAAATGGAAGAAAAGGTGGTGATAAGCTCAGTGGCTAAGTGAAAATGGTGTTTTTCTCACACTAGAATTTTTTTCATCGTTTTTCATGATATTTTTGGCTAATTTAAGCTGGAGACCAACCTTCACATGGTTCATGTTAGTAAGACATGTTCAATTATGTCACGGCCCGAATTACCTAAAAATAAGAGTAAATTTTTCAATTTTTCATTTATTATTCAATTCTTACCTTTCTCTCATCGTGACCATCCTACAAACAGTTAGACTATGATTCGGTGTTAGTCACCTCACACTATTTACCAATCCATTTCCATATTCACATTCATATATCAGAGTTTACTATCCTTTGACTTTAATTAAATACGTACACAATGGTATTTATAACCCTACATCCCCGACATCATATCCGTTTACAGTACTGTGCATTACATATTTAGATACAAAACTATACAAATGTGTATACCTGTCTCTCGATGGGAAGCAGCAGATACCAAGAATGCAAGTCCTCAGCCGCTTACTAATTACTGTGAGTGCTCTGAAAACAGGCGGGGTGAGCAAACCACATGCTCAGTAAGGCAATTATGCAAGTAAGTAGATAGCTCCACTATCTACATGCTCATAATACCATGTCCTTAAAATCCATTTCTTTTCCTTAAAATCTCAAGCACAAATCATGTATTTCATCAATGAATTAGTTTCTAAAACTATTCGTGCATATCGAAATCATGTATCAATAGTATTATGTGACATTATTAAATCATACTTAGCATGAATTAAATCAAAATCATGCATTATTTCATGCGATTTAAAACAAATCATGAGATACAATCCTTTCACGAATTTATCATTAAAGCATGGAAAACTCATCATGCTACTGCATTTAAATCATTTCATTTAAAACGCAGTATAAAATAACCCAAAGGGGTTAATCATCTCATAATTCAATTCATTAAAATTCATTATAAAACTTCGGTTATAAAACCACCCTTCTTTCAGGGTCACATATCATAAAATCATAAAATCGGGGGCCTGACCCCTCCATCGGGTCTATCCTGGTCTATCGACCAATAGTTATATCATGTGACACATGTAGATGACTATCAGTAACAACATAGGGCTGTGGCCATAACCTCATGATCCCTGGCAACACGGTACCTAGTGTGCGGGGTATCACATCTGAAACGGGAGGTAGGTCGATCCTACCTGCCAGAACAGCATAGCATCAAGATTGCGATGGCAAGGCCTGTTGCCTCGTGGCTAATGCCACTTCACTCCAATAATCCCCACGGTATAGCATACTCCACGTGACATACACAGTACAACGTACTCCATGAACCCAAGCTCAATCAGGGGTGCCTGCAATAGGTCTTATCCACCCATACCATCTCTGTCTCAGTATGCACGTGTGAGCATATCATCTCACTGTGACACAGAGTCTACAGGAGGCTCCAACACGGCTATATGCATGTCATATAATTCCCTGTGAGAGTGAATCTCTAGCACGGCTCCATGCATATTCATCATATCAGAAAATCTCGTGCGAGCGAAGCTTTAGCACAGTTTCATAAAAATCAGTAAAATCTGCGTACGAGTAGCACTCCAGTACGACTTAAAAATGAATGAGTTATAAATCCATATAAAATCATGTGTGAGCGATGCTCCAGCATGAATAAATGCTCAAGTAAATCAAAACTTCGTACGAGCAATGCTCCAGTACGACTTATGCATAAATACATCAAATCTCGTGCAAGTTATACTCAAGCACGATTTTTATGCAATATCATATCAAACTAGATGCGAGCTAAGCTCCAGCGTCTCTCATGCATGTCAAATCATAAAAAACTAGTGCGAGCAATTGCTCCAGCACCTTTTTATGCATATCAGGTCAAAACAAGTCAAAAAATGTCAAAGCATGTTAAAACAGTCAAAACAGAGTGCGAGCTAGGCTCCAGCACTTCTCATGCATTTCACAAGAATAAAAATCAGTGCGAGCAACCGCTCTAGTACATTTCATGCATATGATGTCACATAAGTCGGTGCGAGCAACCGCTCAAGCACATTTTATGCACACTCACAAACTCAGATATAGTGCGAGCTATACGCCAGCACTATCTATTTCCATATAAAATTGATAGTTGGCCCATTTTCCAAGGAAATTTCATTTAAATATAAATAACACCTACGTAGTGTTATCTTGTGAAATTTATACAATTACTGACCAATCTACCGATTTCCTTTGATTTAAAACCAAGAAAATTCCTTAAATCAGAAATTACTTAAATCATGCATTTCGTGCATGTCATGCTTTCACCATCCTTAGATGAACTTCCCTCAATAGGGGTAAAATAGTTTTTTCCTATTTCGAGTCCTTAAAATCTTTAAATCATTTTTAGGACCTTTATACATATTCAGGGTATACATACATAATTAGTGTACAGAAAAGCTATTAAAATACGCGTAGCTACCTCTAGCTACTCACACAATTCCCTTACCTCATTTTCTATACAGTCTGACCTTTCCACTGATGACTCGTCACACAGTCCGATTTGCTCTCAATCCAATCTCCGGAACTGCGAATAAATATTCATCAGGTCAAATACAATACAATTCATTGTATTTCATAATTTTCTGGGCTTAATTTAAATCATTGGGCCCGTTTACCCATATTGGGCTCGATTGTACCATAATGGGCCTTAATCGGCCTTAAGCCTATTTTTCACTTACTATTTATATTATCAATGCCTATTGGGGTCATTGGGCCCATCAATATATATTGAGCCTCATTCTAAATTCTCAGATAGCTAAATTAAATATTTATGACAATTTATCACAATTTTCAGAATATAATTCATTAATAAGGAATTTAAATCCGTAATTTATGCAATAAATTTTAACACGCATAACGATGCAAAATTGTCGTAAATAAGGGTTACTTACCTGTGATTCCATGATAATACGCAAATCAAAATTGTCTCGAGCTCTCGTTCTACATCAATTGTCGAGCTACACAATTTAATATTTTTTCGGGTAAATTTTCAGTCGAATATTAATCAAATTAAATATTTTGAAATTTAAATTGGTCAATTCGATCGCTTACCGACTTACCCGTAGCTCAATTACATCACTGAGATTTTTCTCCAATTTTTCCTCGTTTTCTTTTTCCATTTTTTTCTTTTTTTCTTTTCTTTTTGGCTGAACCGATTCAGTCCGGTTCAACCCGGTTCAGGCCTCGGTTCAGTCAGGTTTGGCCGGTTCAGTGCCTTGCCGGCCAGTTCTCCACCGGTTTCTATCGCGAGCAACTCCGCTGGGTCGTCTGCAGCTCGGATCTGTGGTCGATTTTGTCCAAGGTCATCGAAAAGTGGCCGAACCGGCCTGTTCTCCCTTCCGGCGTCACTGGTTTTCCTTTCTTCCTCCGTTGCCGGTGCTGGCCGCCGTTCAACCAGCCAACACTGCCACCAATCACATCGCCTGTGCCTGGGGAATTCTCGTCTAGTGGTGGCCGGGCTCGAATCGACGTCGGTCGCCGAGAAATCCCTTTCTCCCTTTCGGTTCTCTCTTTCTCCTCTCTCACCGCCAATCGTAGCCGTTCGCAGGACCTTTAGGTCGGTGGTGGCTCGGCTCTCGTCGGGCTTTCCTTCGCCGACCTCCCCTGGCCGTCGCCGGTCACTCCGTCGGGAGCAGAGGCTCGACCTTCGTCGTTTCCCAGAAAATCGTGTTTCTCGATTTTCATCTATTTTTTTAATTATTATTTTTTTTATTTCTTTAATTTTATTATTTATTTTTATTATTATTTTAATCAATATTATATTATTATTTTTCCAAAATATCTAAAAAAATTTATTATTTTATTTATTTATTCAATAAATGAATTTATCGGTATTATTTCATCTTTCGGGAAAATTTTTTGAATACTTTCGGGATTATTTTTCGAAGTGAAATTTTCGGTTAATTCCAATAAATTCATATCTTGATCAATTTAACCCGAAATTTAATTATTTCTTCGTTATTGATCAAGATTTCTCAATCCCATATTTTTTATTAAATTTTCTTGTCACGATAAATATCGAATTTTGATCTTTTGACCGTTTTACCCTTCACGTGTTCGAGAATACCATTTCAATCCTTTTTTGCATTTTTTAAATGCACTCAAAAATTTCTATTCATTCCATTTGCTCTTATGATAACAGTCGGGTCTTACAATCTCCCTCAGTTAAGAAATTTGGTCCTCCATATTAGAACCAAATCAAATGGGTCCATAAACAACTCCGGATACGTCTATTGCATCATAAACTGTCATTCTCAAATGACTTTTTTCGGAGTGTAATACTACCAAAGGACTTTAACTAAGGAGATCATCTTAAACCTCAACACTTTCTCCTTCCTGTTTAATACCCGAATCGATTTCATATGTTATACTTTCATTGAGCTAAGCTATTGGAGCTCATATCCGATCACCTATGCTGGGTCCGGATAGTATTTTTGAAGCATCAAAAGATGGGACACATTGTGGATGCCTGTTTATTCAAGTGGTAATGCCAACCTACAGGCCTTGTCTCCCACTTTGTCCAATATCAAAAAGGATTCATCTAACGAAACTCTATTTGCCTTCTTTTCGAATCTCGTTATGTCTTTATGACAAATAACTACCAACAATACTGATTCACTCTCGGTGAATTCCAATGGTTTTCTGTCTCTGGTCAGCATAGCTTTTCAGTCTGCTCTGAGGTGTTCTTAATCTCTCACAAATCAACTAAACATCCTCAGAGGCATATCTTACCAATTCGGGAGCAATTCTCTATCTGTCACCCACTTCTTCTTATCCAAGTCGGGGAACAACTCTCTACGGCCATACAATGCCTCATATAAAGTCATCCCGATACTCGAGTGACAACTGTCATTATTGGCGAATCCAATTAGTAACAACTGATCATCCCAAGAGGTTATCAAATCAATGGCACACACTCTCATCATATCCTTCAGAACCTGTACAGTCCTCTTTGACTGACCATCTGTTCGAGGATGGAAAGCTGTGCTAACACACAGTCGGGTTCCCATAGCTTCCAAAACAATATTCCCAGAAGTTGAAAGTGAAGCGGGAATCCCTATCTGATATCATGCTCACTGGAACGCTACATAATGTTTCACAATTTTCCATACACATATAACTTCGCCTACACACTCAGAGTATCTGGGGATTTCCATAGCCAGAAAGGTGGGTAAACTTAATTAATCTATCGACTATCACCCAGATAGCCTCGTGATTTATCCGGGTCCTTCGTAACCCATCACGAAATTCATGGTAACTTACTCTCTTTTTCATGTCAATATAGGTAGAGGCTGCAATAACTCTGCAGACTTCTCGTACTCTACCTTAATCTGCTGACATACGAGACACTTTTTCACAACTCTACAATGTCGTATTTTCATACCTGACCACCAAATACCTTTTTCAGAGATTTTGACATATTTATTACTTTACGGATACACTGTATATCCCGAAGAGTGAGCTTTTGAGAATAATACTATCTCATCAATTGCGGTCCTAGGGAGCACTTATACTGTCTCTGAACCTCTGTAAGTCATCATCACTTACTGTGAACTCTGTCACTATACCCTTCTCAATCCGACCCACACTATCAACACCATGCCGATCATCACGCTAAGCCTGGCAAATTCGGTCACGCTAAGCCTAGCAAATCCGGTCACTCAAATCTGGTTCTAACCTCAAGCTAACTGTCACAAAATCATCGTCATCATCAGAAGGGATCACATCACTATTGAGGCTCACAACTACTCTAGCAGCTCACGCTCCCTGACCATCATATGTAATACCATCTCGAGGCTCTTTCTGTTCAAGGCATCAGCCATTACAATAGCTTTTCCTGGGTGGTACGATGTTCATAATCATAATCCTTAGAAGCTCTAACCCTCTTGGTTATCTCATATTCTACTCTTTCTGTGAACACAGATACTCGGGGCTTTTATGATCACTGCATACCCAAAATTTCTTACCATTTAAGTGGTGGCGCCATACTTTTAGTGTAAACGCTACGGCTGCCAACTCTAAATCATGGGTCGGATAGTTTCTCTCATGGTCTTTGAACTATCTGGATCCATAATCGACTATCTTCCCATTTTACATCAATACACAGCCCAATTCTTACATACTGAAACCTCTTGAGCTGTTTATTATGGTGAGAATAACTACGATGGTCAGTTTATTACTTCAATAAACTAAAACTTACCGAACTCATTTTCATACTTATCATCCTACTGACATACAATCTTTTTCGAACAAGATGTGTCAACTGAGCATCCAATTTCGAGAAACTCTCAACAACTCGTCTGTAAGATAGTTTCCTGTTGCTACTCATGCTCTTCCCTGGACTTCGAATACATCATAATATCATTGCTAAAGATGACAACTAATTGGTCCAGGTAATGTTTAAATACCTCATCGTAGTTGAGTTCCACTAAATATTTCAATTACCAATATCCTTGACCTATGTACGCATAAACGTATAATGTCATTTCCTTTTTCTTATATTAAAGGCTTTTATAAAATTTTAATTTTTTAAACCTTCATGATTAATCAAATTCTATATTTCTTTATCGTACCAGTAAAGGTACCCAAATTTTTAAATGTATATATATTACGACTGTCACTTTCAATTTATAGGTTATGTGTGCGCTTCTAGATGCTGTCAAATCTTCAGGCAGGGAGATATTTTGAAATACCTTTATTAACCCTCAGACTTGACCACATGGACTGGGTATGGATATATCCACCCCTTATCCTTGGTCGCAATCTATATTCACTACATATCGCTTAATCGAAATTACTTTACATATCAAAGATATTCTTACCTTGCATACGCCTCTTATTCCAATATATCTCGTATTCAGGATCTATCACATCTCAAAACTTATCTCCTTTCATATCTCACTTATAACTACCCCTTTCATTACTTGTCAAACTTACAGTATACTTTTCAGGGGTGAAAACATCACTATCTTAGGATAGCAATCTAAACAGCATTGTTTGCAGCCGAATCAATCTATTCTCAAATATTACTTCAAAATTATTCATATTCCATTAAATAAAATCGGCTGACATCTTTTTTCCCCCATTTTCAACTAACAATCCCTATACCCATATTCAGTTAGTGAAAATCAACTAACTATCATCATCTTACCTAAGGGTACAGGCTTCACATCTTTCACTAGCTTATAAGCAACTGAAGGTGGTATGAATAAATGCGTGGCACCAGGATCAATTAAAATAATTACTTCATTATTCACAACCAGGGTGGTATCTTCCACCACATCAAGAGAAACATCATTAGTGTCCTGGTCCCAGGCATACACTCGCCCTCATCCAACATCTTATTTTCGTGGTAACTACCACACGTCGTACACTATTCACACTTCTACATTGCTCTCACTACTACACTGCTCCGTAGCAGGTCGGGGTCCTCCAATCATAATACCCCTCGTAAGTGTTGAAATTAGATACACTGGGCCTTACCAATCATCTTACCCCGTGACTCAACAGCTCTAAGCTTTTACTAAACTACCTTTTTCTGTTCTGACATCTCTGTCATTCTCTATTCTCTTTTTATCTCAATTTCGGCCCTAACTACCTTTTCCAATCTCAAAGGCGTGCAACTCAAGATCTTATTCACACAACTGTATTCTACGCACTGCTTCGGCATAAGTAGTGATATCTAACAGAGTAATTGGACTCTAATTGACAATCTGAGCCCTTCCATGAACTTTCAGACATCCCGACTCTCACTGTTCATAGTATCGAAGTCATATTTACCCAGGAATATAAACTGAGTTTCATACTCACCAATCAATCAGTTCCTCTGGGTTAGAGTAAAGAATTTTATCTGTAATTTCCTTTAAGTGTCCAGGAAATTCTGTCACCGGAATACATCTAAAATTATTTTTCCATATACATTCTGGATGTCTAACTTTTAAGATGGGTCGAGCAAACATCCACCAATGCTCCGACTCGCCCTCAAATCTCATGCATACTCTGAGCAATGGACTCTCAAAATATTCTCCACACTTCGCTCTAACCTCGCGAAGCGTGTCTTAATACTGTTCGATCTCTTTGTCAAACTCTGTCCGATCTCACTATCGGACTCTGTGGGGCATGCTCATCATCAGCCTCCACTTCAATCTCATCTTGAGTCTCATGTGGCGACACAGTACGACTCTCAGGCCTACCTCTACGGCCTTGAGCTCGTGTACTCGCGCCCTTCTACCATTGCGGATATCAGTTAATGAGTCTATATTCTTTCATTTAAAGCAAAATTCTTAGCTGCACTTCCATCACAATATACACAATTGTATCTAAAAATGCACAGTACATGGGGATGTAAACTTCTTTAACTACTAACACCGACTCATATCAGGCCAACTCAACTCTGATACCATTAAACCTATCACGAACCAAATTACCTAAAAATCAGAATAAATTTTTCGATTTTTCATTTATTATTCAATTCT
Organism: Firmiana major; assembly: GCA_033439115.1. NCBI lineage: Eukaryota > Viridiplantae > Streptophyta > Magnoliopsida > Malvales > Malvaceae > Firmiana > Firmiana major. The sequence goes on from CM065909.1 coordinate 35,868,305, forward strand.
TACCTTTCTCTCATCGTGACCATCCTACAAACAGTTGAGCTATGATTCGGTGTTAGTCACCTCACACTATTTACCAATCCATTTCCATATTCACATTCATATATCAGAGTTTACTATCCTTTGACTTTAATTAAATACCTAAACAATGGTATTTATAAACCTACATCCCCAACATCATATCCGTTTACAGTACTGTGCATTACATATTTAGATACAAAACTATACAAATGTGTATACCTGTCTCTTGATGGGAAGCAGCGGATACCAAGAATGCAAGTCCTCAGCCGCTTACTAATTACTGTGAGTGCTCTGAAAACAAGCGGGGTGAGCAAACCACACGCTCAGTAAGGCAATTATGCAAGTAAGTAGATGGCTCCACTATCTACATGCTCATAATACCATGTCCTTAAAATCCATTTCTTTTCCTTAAAATCTCAAGCACAAATCATGTATTTCATCAATGAATTAGTTTCTAAAACTATTCGTGCATATCGAAATCATGTATCAATAGAATTTTATGTGACATCATTAAATCACACTTAGCATGAATTAAATCAAAATCATGCATTATTTCATGCGATTTAAAACAAATCATGAGATACAATCCTTTCACGAATTTATCATTAAAGCATGGAAAACTCATCATGCTAATGCATTTAAATAATTTCATTTAAAACGCAGTATAAAATAACCCAAAGGGGTTAATCATCTCATAATTCAATTCATTAAAATTAATTATAAAACTTCGGTTATAAAACCACCCTTCTTTCAGGGTCAAAAATCATAAAATCATAAAATTGAGGGCTTGAGCCCTCCCTCGGGTCTACCCTGGTCTATCGACCAATAGTTATATCATGTGAGACATGTAGATGACTATCAGTAACAACATAGGACTATGGCCATAACCTCGTGATCCCTGGCAACACGGTACCTAGTGTGTGGGGTATCATACCTGAAACGGGAGGTGGGTTGGTCCTACCTGCCAAAACAGCATAACATCAGGATTGCGAGGGCAAGGCTTGCTGCCTCGTGGCTAATGCCACTCCACTCCAACAATCCCCACAGTACAGCGTACTCCGCGTAACATACACGGTACAACGTACTCCGTGAACCCAAGATCAATCAGAGGTGCCTGCAATAGGTCTTATCCACCCATATCATCTCTATCTCAGTATGCACATGTGAGCATATCATCTCACTATGACACACAGTCTACAGGAGGCTCCAACATGGCTATATGCATATCATATAATTTCTTGTGCGAGCGAAGCTCTAGCACGGCTCCATGCATATTCATGATATCAGAAAATCTCGTACGAGCGAAGCTCTAGCACGGTTTCATAAAAATCAGTAAAATCTGCGTACGAGTAGCACTCCAGTACAACTTAAAAATGAATTAGTTATAAATCCATATAAAATCACGTATGAGCAATGCTCCAGCATGAATGAATGCTCAAGTAAATCAAAACTTCGTACGAGCAACACTCCAGTACGACTTATGCATAAATACATCAAATCTCGTGTGACTTACACTCCAGCACGATTTTTATGCAATATCATATCAAAACTAGATGTGAGCTAAGCTCCAGCATCTCTCATGCATGTCAAATCATAAAAACTAGTGCGAGCAATCGCTCCAGCACCTTTTTATGCATATCAGGTCAAAACAAGTCAAAACATGTCAAAACAGAGTGCAAGCCAGGCTCCAACACTTCTCATGCATTTCACAAGAATAAAAATCAGTGTGAGCAACCGCTCTAGCACATTTCATGCATATGATGTCACACAAGTTGGTGCAAGCACCCACTCAAGTACGTTTTATGCACACTCATAAACTCAGATATAGTGCGAGCTATACGCTAGCACTATCTATTTCCAAATAAAATTGATAGTTGGCCCGTTTTCCAAGAAAATTTCATTTAAATATAAATAACACCTACGTAGTGTTATCTTGTGAAATTTATGCAATTACTGGCCAATCTACCGATTTACTTTGATTTAAAACCAAGAAAATTTCTTAAATCAGAAATTACTTAAATCATGCATTTCGTGCATGTCATGCTTTCACCATCCTTAGGTGAACTTCCCTTAATAGGGGTAAAATAGTCTTTTCCTATTTCGAGTCCTTAAAATCTTTAAATCATTTTTAGGACCTTTATACATATTCAGGGTATACATACATAATCAGTGTACAAAAAAGCTATTAAAATACGTGTAGTTACCTCTAGCTACTCACACAATTCCCTTAGCTCATTTTCTGTACAGTTTGACCTTTCCACTGATGACTCATCACGCAGTCCGATTTGCTCTCAATCCAATCTCCGGAACTACGAATAAATATTCATCAAGTCAAATACAATACAATTCATTGTATTTCATAATTTTCTGGGCTTAATTTAAATCATTGGGCCTGTTTACCCATATTGGGTCCGATTGTACCATAATGGGCCTTAATCGGTCTTAAGACCGTTTTCCACTTACTATTCACATTATCGAGGCCTATTGGGCTCATTGGGCCCATCCATATATATTGAGCCTTATTCTAAATTTTCAGATAGCTAAATTAAATATTTACGACAATTTATCCCAATTTCCAGAATATAATTCATTTAATGCGAAATTTAAATCCGTAATTTATGCAATAAATTATAACACGCATAACAATGCAGAATTGTCATAAATAAAGGGTTACTTACCTGTGATTCCATGATAGTACGCAAATCGAAGCTGTCTCGAGCTCTCGTTCTACGTCAATTGTCGAGCTACACAGTTTAATATTTTTTTGGGTAAATTTCCAGTCGAATATTAATCAAATTAACTATTTCAAAATTTAAATCTGTCAATTCGACCACTTACCGACTTACCCGTAGCTCGATTACATCACTGGGATTTTTCTCCAATTTTTCCTCTTTTTCTTTTTCCTTTTTTTTTCTTTTTTTCTTTTCTTTTTGGCTGAACCGGTTTGATCCGATTCAACCCGGTTCAGACCTCTGGCTCAGTCCGGTTCGACCGGTTCAGTGCCTTGCAGATCGGTTTTGCATCGATTTTCACTGCCAGCAGCTCTACGGGGTCGTTCGCAGCTCGGATCTGGGGTTGATTTCGTCTAAGGTCGTCGAAAAGTGACCGGTCCGGCCTGTTCTCCCTTCCGGCGTCGGTGGATTTTCATTCTTCCTCCGTTGCCGACGCTGGTCGCCGTTCTACTGGCCAAGGCTGCCACCAATCGCGTCGCCTGTGCCTGGGGAACACTCGGCTAGTGGTGGCCAGGCTCGAATCGGCGCCGGTCGCCGGGAAATCCGTTTCTCCCTTTCGGTTCTCCCTTTCTCCTCTCTCACCGCCGATCGTCACCGTTCGTCGATCCTTTAGGCCGGTGGTGGCTCGACTCTCGTCGGGCTTTCCTTTGCCGACCTCGCCTGGCTGCCGCCGGTCGCTCCGTCGGTGAGAAGAGGCTTGGCCTTCGTCGTTTTCCAGAAAATCGTGTTTCGCGATTTTCATCTTTTTTTTTAATTATTATTTTTTTATTTTTTTATTTTTATTATTTATTTTTAGTATTATTTTAATCAATATTATATTATTATTTTTCCAAAATATTTAAAAAAAATTATTATTTTATTCATTTATTCAATAAATGAATTTACCGGTATTATTTCGTCTTTCGAGAAAATTTTTTGAATACTTTCGGGATTATTTTTCGAAGTGAAATTTTCGGTTAATTCCAATAAATTCATATCTTGATCAATTTAACCCGAAATTTAATTATTTCTTCATTATTGATCAAGATTTCTCAATCCCATATTTTTAATTAAATTTTCTTGTCACGATAAATATCAAATTTCGATCTTTTGACCGTTTTACCCTTCACGTGTTCGGGAATACCATTTCAATCATTTCTTTGCATTTTTTAAATGCACTCAAAAATTTCTATTCATTCCATTTGCTCTTACGATAAAAGTCGGGTCTTACAAATTTTGTTAAAATGAGCCTTGTTTAGGTTAATTTAATGAGATCTATCATATTTCCCTATTTTATCTTATTTTGGTACTTTTCGATTCCTACCGATAGACATCTCAGTATAGAAACTGGCATAAGAATTTAAAAGATTGACATGACTCATTATAGATCCTTGAATCAGTCTAAGAAGTCCAATTGATCAAAGTGAAAAAACAACTTAGGATAAAATCATCATTTTAGAATTATTGAACTTTTTCCGAAATAAAACTAAAACTTACATTTTAAGAGTTCTGAAACTTTATTTGAGGTAAGATATCATCATATTATGATAATCCAAATATGTTTTAGTAAGTGTACACTCTTATGGAGCCCACAAACTTCTCTATACGTAAGTGGCCCTGTTTACACCAAAATAGACATAAAAGGCGTTTCAGTCATTTTGCATTATTCCAAAGTAGTAGAATGATATAGTAAGTAGTAACTTTATAGTTATCATATCTTTCTTTCATGGCTAAATTGAATGACCCTTGTCTTCATCTGCATTTTACCCTTTGTATCCTACTCTTTACTACACCAAGCTTTCATTATAGCTGCCTCACACCTTTACTGCCTTCCTCCAAACTGTTCCTACCCTAGCATCAAACTGTTATATCAAAAAACCTATCGCTTCAATACATTTTCCTTGCTTCATCTTATCTCATCTCTCTTGTCACCTTTATCAAACTTGCATCATTCATTCTATCATCATCACCATTTCCTTCATCACTATTGTTTCTTGCAGATCTACTACCCCTGTTTCTTGCACATCCACTACCTTCTTTTGCTACACCACCATCTCTCATTGTTGCTTGCTTGTTGCATTGTTCCTTAAATAACTTTACACTAATGGGTTTTTCACAACGAGTAAAGTCATTGCAAAATGAAAATTTATTGTTGGTAAAACTTTTTCGCAATGACTTTTAGTCATTGAGAATAAATTTGTTAAAAGAACACACAATGTCACACCCTAAAGGACGCAACTTTACTTATACTTTCACTAAAATATAGTTATTTCTAGCAATTCAACCTTATAAACTTATGTCTTCTTTACTGTGTGAGTACAGCCCTACCATATTTCTAGGTCACAAATTACTAAGTTTGGTTTAAAGCTTTGAACCTAATGTCCCAGTTTATTAACATTTAGAAACAATTCCAAAATAAATCTGGCAGAGTTTTCGCATAAACAAGTATTTCCTCTTCCAACACCAATTTAAACAGATAGCAATAAAATATTCACCAACAGTTTATAACACTTAACAATCTATTTCCACCAATATTTTTAGAATTTTCAAATAACCAGATCTCCCAAAAAACATTGTTTTACAAATAATCAAATATATTTCCCTTGTTTGACATTTTCAAAAATAAACATTCATTTACATCCCGAAAACTTGAATATCGAAAATATGAACATATACAGACTTAGTACGCATCCCATCATAAGTACTAGGACATATTTGTCTGAAAGTAAAGTCATTAAGATGGTAAAAATTATATAATAAGTAAGTTGCGAGTGATCCGAAGTTGGAAACAATGGTACCAGATACTAAAATCAGCAAAAATAAAATCTAGCACTTAACCTGTGATGGAAAATAAGGGGAAGTGAGCTATAAAGCCTAATAAGCTAATTACATAAGTTCAGAATTAATCAAAACATGATGGATACTAGTTCTCAATACATGCATAGAAAACAACATTTCATAATCGAATTTCATATCATAAAATCGTGTATATTATATTATACTTTCCACAACCTTTTCTTTCTAGATTTCTCAAGTCAACAATCTTTTTAGACGCTATTAAAATAATCAAGGGCTAAAGGATACTTTGAAGTACCTCAATTTTCCATTCTGATTTGAGTACACTATAGAGATACGGAAGTTGTATCATTTTGATATCATTAACTAAAAAGGATCTAGGAAACCATAATATGATGCATTCTCATAAAACCAAATTTTGTTCTAATTAAAATACTTAAAACAGATTACTAAAAATCGAAGTCCTATAACTGATATATTATAACTAAAAACTTAAGTTTAATCCGAATTTCGATTAAATAAATTTTTCATACTTGAGGAGATGAATATCTAGTGTTTTAACCAAAAATATTTCTTCTCTACTTTTTAACCTTACTTAGGTTAAATTTTAACCATGGTTAGTCAACTATGGTCAAAGTCAACATTTCTTAGCTAACCTTGACTTTCCTTGACCATTGACCACGTTTGACTTTTTCTCAAAAATTTAAAAGTGTTAATTTCCTGGTTTACACTCTCATATCTATGTTTTGGCCTTTTTTCGGAGGTGAATGTGTCAAAAACACCTTAAACGAACCATTTCGAACTTGTTTAGCCCCTTTTTGGTGTTTTCACCATTTCATCATATTCGGGATTGAATCAAACCGATTTTCCTTCACGAACCCTCTATATTTTGATATTATAAGTTCTTATCTTTAGTCAGAATGATTTAAATCCTTTCGATTTAGCATGTGGCTCTTATATCCCTTATTTGGCCTTTACTTAATTTATATGCATTTTCTTACTTTATTTGCATTTTCATTCTAGTAAATACTCTTCTTATGATTCAACTATCATAATAGAATGTTATATATGTAAGAATCATAAGGAATAAGCTATAAAAATATGGGTCTTAAAAACACCTTATATGTCATCTTCAATTCGTCAACCAATTGACCAAATTGATTAAAACTAACTATGCCACAATCATGTATACATGCATACCAATCTATCCGTGCCTTAAAATCACATGGGTATTCATCGAAACCTATTTACCCATTTTTGGCCAACATGTGCTCTTAGTGATTTTGTGTGTTTTGGTTCATAAAACATACACCAATCATCTTAAATAATTCCTAGATTAACATACTAGAATTTAGAAGCTTGAAAATTCACCGAAATTACCTTTCTCTTCTTAGCCGAAACTTTCAAGGATTTCACCTCCTTCAATATGGCTCCTTAATAGCTAATTCCAAAGTATGTTAATCCTCTCTCAATTTGGAACAACTTTCATAGAGATCACTTGTTCCAAATATGTTTCTAGGTTAGTGTTTTCGAGCGAGATAAAGCTTGAATATTTAGGTTTCCATGGAGTTTCCTTGTTGCCGAGAACTTATGGCGAAGAAGACTAATGTTTGGTTGGTTTTTAACTTAGGAAATTAATCAACTAAATCTACAATTTCAGCCCACCATTTGGGCTTGTCATGGGTTTTGGGCTTTTGCAATTTGGGCTTAAGTTTTAGGTCTAAACTTTTAACTAATGAACCTAGTTTTGGGCTTTCCAAATTGGGCTCTGGTTTGGGCTTTTGGGCTAGAAATATTTCTACCAAGTGGGCATTCAATTGGCTTAATATTAGGCCCACCAAATGGCCTAACAATTCGACCCATTGGGCCTACAAAATTCGGCCCATGTTGAATCCACCTTAATAGGCTTAAAATTTCCACTAGTTGACCCATCGATTTCTACCCATTTAATTTAATCTGGATTTCGATTAAATTAATTTTCCATACTTAAGGAGTTGAAAATCGAGTGTTTTAGCTAAAAATATTTCTTTCGCAATTTTTAACCTTGGTTGGGTTAAATTTTAACCATGGTTAGCTCTTTAAGGTCAAAGTCAACATTTCTTAACTAACCTTGACTTTTCTTGACTATTGATCACATTTGACTTTTTCTCAAAAATCCATTCTCAAGGTTTACATGCTCATCTCTATGTTTTGGTCATTTTCGAGAAGTGAAATAACTAAAAACACCTTGAACGGTTCATTTCGAGCTCATTTAGCCCCTTTTTGGCTTTTCTTATATTTCGACATATTCGGGATCAAACCAAACCAACTTTCCTTCTTGAACCCTCTATATTTTGATGTTTTAAGTTCTTCTCTTCAGTCAGAAGGATTTGAATTCCTTCGATTTATCATGTGGCCATCTCGGCTCTTATTTGCCCTTTATATAACTTATATACCTTTTATCATCTCTTCTGCATTTTTATTTTAGAAAATACTCTTTTTATGATTTAATTAACATAATCGAATGTTTACACATTAGAATCATAAGGAACATAGTATAAAATATGGGTCTTACAATCCTCCACACCATAAGAAATTTGGTTTTCCAAATTAAAACTAAATCAATCCTCAAATAACTGGGGGTGCTTCTCGTACATCAAACTCTCTAACTCTCATGTAGCTTCCTCCGAAGCGTGGTGCTGCCAGAGAACTGAACTAACCCGATCGTCTTCGACCTCAATACCTTCTCCTTCCTATCTAGTATTCGAATCGACTTCTCTACATATAACATATCCTCCTTGAGCTCCAACAACTCATACTGAATCACATGTGTCGGATTCGAGTGATACATCCAAGGCATCGAAATGTGGAAGACGTTATGGACGCCGATAAGTCCGGTGGCAACGCCAACCTGTATGCCTTATCTCCTACTCGATCCAATATCTCAAAGGGTTCAATGCAGCGATCCTCTCTTCCCGAATCTAGTTATACCCTTGGAAGGAGAAACTTTCAAAAATACCGACTCACCAACTGAAAACTCTAGTGGCCTCCGTCTCTTGTCAAGATAGCTCTTTTATCTACTCTGAGCTATTCGTAGTCTCTCTCACATATCAACTAAACATCCTTAAAGGCTTGCGTAACCAGATCAGAAGCAAATATCTTTCGATCACCTACTACTTCCCATCCAATAGGGGAACAACATCTACGGCCATATAAAGCCTTATATGGTACCATCTAGATACTCGAATGATAACTGTTGTTGTAAGCGAATTTGGCTAGTGGCAAATGATCATCCTAAGAACCTTTAAAATCCAGTACATATGCTCTCAACATATCCTTCGGAGTCTGTATAGTCTTCTCTGATTGACCATCTGTCTAAGGATGGAAAGCTATGCTCAAACTCAACTAGGTTCCATGGCTTCCTGAAAATGTTCCCAAAAGTGGGAAGTGAAGCGAGAATCCCTATCCGAGATAATGCTCACTGAAATACAATGTAACCTCACTACCTCGCATACATACAGCGCTGCCAATGAACTCAGAGTATCAGTAGCTCTTATAGCTAGGAAGTGGGCTGACTTAGTCAATCTATCCACAATCACCCAAATAGCATCGTGATTCCCGCGGGTCCTCGGTAAACCCATCACGAAATTCATGGTGATATGGTCTCATTTCCATGTCGGTATAGGTAGAGGCTGCAATAAGCCTGCAGGCTTCCGATGCTCTACCTTCACCTGCTGACAAACAAGACATCTCGCCACATACTCAGCCACATCCTTCTTCATACCTGATCACCAATACACTTTCTGGAGATTTTGATACATCTTGTTACTCCCCGGATGTAACGTCTACCTCGATCAGTGAGCTTTCATCAAAATCAATCTCTTGAGTTCTGGATCCTTAGGAACACAAATTCTGCCTCTAAACCTCAGCAATCCATCATTGTCTAACTCAAAATCTATACTTGTACCCATCTAACTAAGACTAGTCACATCAATACACGGTCGATCACTATGCTGAGCCTGTCGAATTCTGTCTATCAAATCTAGTTCCACTCTCAAGCTAGCTATCACACAGTTAGCATCACTATAAGGAAGGGCTAGCAAACTGCTATAATAACTCATGTTCCCTAACCATCATATACGATACCATCCCAAGGCTCTGTCTGCTCAACGCATCAGCTACAACAGTAGCCTTACCCAAAAGATAAAATATCTCATAATCATAGTGTTTCAAAAGCTCTAGCCATCTTCTCTATCTCATGTTCAACTCCTTCTGTGAGAACAGATACTTGAGGCTCTTGTGCTCAGTAAAAATCTGAAACTTCTCACCGTATAAGTTGTGGCGCCATATCTTCAACGCAAACACTTGACACGCCATAAAGGTATTGTCCGCAAGTGCACGGGTCGTACAAGTAATAATGGGATTTGAGTCCCGAAATTATTGTCCCACAGAGAAGTTGACTAGCCTAATTAAGTACCGGTTAATCTTACTCTAAGTATATTCTAGCAAATTATGAAATTAAAGTGGGTGATCAACTAAGGCTAAAAATTAAAAGTACTGAAAATAATAACACTGAAAACTGAGCAAAAATAAAATCGAGCTAAAAATTACTTACAATACTCCACGCAAGCAACTACCTACAAAAGAAAATTAAAACAATTAATTACACAATCAAAATAAAATGCTAAAATAAAGAACAAAATTAATTAAGCTAAAATTAAACAAACCTAAGGTAAAATGTGAATGTAATTAAACTAACTAAGAAAATGTAATTTAAACTAACTTAAAGTCTAATAAGATAAAAATCTACTTACCTAAAGAAATTCTTAACTTAACTCTAACTAAATGCTAATAAAACAAAATTTAACTAATGCATGCAAATAAATTTAATCTAAATTAATTCTAAATATAACTCATAAAATACTAAGCTAAAAATTAAATTCTAACATGTATAAACTAAAATTAACTTTAACTAAGACTTAAAACTAAAGATTAAATTAACAACTTAAAATATTAAATTTATCTAACAATTACCACTATCCTAACTAATACTAATGAAAACAATCAAAAATGCAATAAACATCAAATTGCAAAGAAGCCATAGCCAAACGTGGCCTTAGATAACATTAAAGTAAAAACAAAGTGGTCCCAATAAGCTGGTACTGTTCACGTTCTTTCACCAAAACATTTCCATGCATTCTCGGTTCCCAGTTGCTGTCTGTTTACTACTGCAGGTGTCCTCTGCACTCAGCTCTCGATTTTGCATGTGTCCTGTTGCTCCAGGTGCAATTAGGTGCTGCTTCAGACGTGGTCTTCAACACCAATCTTCCATGACATGCGTTAGCCAGGTGCTGCTCCCGCTCCCGCTGGTATCTACTGCAACCGACAACGACATGCATTACTGTCCCGCTCCGCTTGTCATCCTGCTGTACCACGAATCTATTAATGGCTTCATTCCCGATCTTCCTTGGTCTTCAACCTACATCCAATCAACCTCAACCCGTGACAAGGAAAATGAAAATTGAAACTGAACAGTAAATAAAAGTTATAACATGGGAGAACAGAGGAGAAACACACAACCTTTCACTACAATATTCACGGTTAAGAGATGCCAATACTAAACATGAAGCAAAGCCAAATTGATGGTAATGTAACTTAGAAGAGAGGCTACTAAAAAAAATTTTAAATTGATAGAACAAATTATCCGAACTGAAGAACTAAATCTAAAAAAAAAACGTTAACAGTAAGAAATAATGAAAAAGAGCATGAACTTTTGGATGTTGAGGTATTTCTTCATTCACAAACAGTGGATCACAAATAAGAAGATTAATGAAACATCAACCGAGACATTTCTAGTAGCCACAGGTTCTTTCCAGTAGCCACGGTTTCATTCTAGTAGCCACGATTTCATTCCAGTAGCCACGGTTTCATTCATTCCTCAACCAAACCGATATTGTTCCACCCTTTCAATATTACCAGTCGATACACAGATTAATCCCAACATATTAGATCAGCAATAATGAATCAGAACATCATGATCGGCATTGATGATTAAAGCTTTGCAAATGATGTGGACTACAACCAAAAAAATATATTAAACTTCTAGCAAGAAAATGATCTGAACGTGTAAAGTAAACTGGATTGGTAAAGAATAATTCTAAGCAACCGAGATATATAAATTTAAAAAGAAGAGATTTCCATAATCAATTCAATTGAATAGAACAGTAGCTAAAATATGGAAGCTAGAAGAAAAAGATTAATCGGCAGAATCATGAAAAAACAAAGAAAGTAAGACTTTTTAAAGTTAACCTTAAAAAAAAAAAAAAAACTATTCTACCCTATTTTTCCACCCCTTTACAATTACCATCATTTTCTATTTATATACACATTTAGGGGTACAATTGTAATTTTTCCATCCTATATGAGTTGGTATTGTTTGGCCACTTGTCTTCACACCATTGGCTCCTTGAAAAATAATATTTCTATGTCATCTGTCTTTTTGCCCAATTGGATGTGCTAGGCTCGTGTTGTCCGCGTGGTCCAATCTCGATTTTAGCTCAATTTCGATTCATTTTCTATCGAAATATTCAAAATTCATCCGGATTTAATTTATTTGCAAACATGAGAATTTTAATTAAATAAAGGGGATAATCAACAAAATAAATCGGGGATTTAAATAATTAATTAGGAAATTAAACACAAATAATTCTAAAAATATAGAATTATCACACTCCCAAACTTGAGTTTTTGCTTGTCCTCAAGCAAAACAAAATAATTGTAGGAATGACACGTACCAAACACAATAATTTCTCTAATATTATCCTCAAAGAATAAGTACAGACTATGATCTTAAAGATTCACAATTACAAGTCCAACATTCAAAATTATTCAATCATAAGTCCTAACCCGAATTGGACTCCTCGTGAGTGTGTGCAATATGTCAAAGTCACTTCACAGTACCTTATCCGGATCAGATTATGTAATCACAGTGAATGCAAAGTCAATGATATGTGATCATTTCCATAAGTTTGCTTTTCACTTCTCTCTCCACTAATGTAGTCGCACTTAATTAAAGATCAATAGGACTTCATTAAGCTTGTAATGTAAGGCTAGGGCTAAGGTATGATAAAGTCAATTTAGGTTTAATTACCCCTTAACATGCATTACTTTCAAGATCTTAATGTAAGAGCTCAAATTTATTCCCCCAAACTTATTTATTTCACTATACATTTTATTCTATTTTTGTATTTTTCTTCTTTCTTCTTTTTCTTTTTTTTTCATTTTCTTTTTCTTTCATTTTCTTTTCATTTTTTTTTTCATTTTTCATTTTTTTGAACATTCACTATCACCAAATACCCATATGTACAAAGCTCAAAATATATCCCAATGACTTTCATGCTTTCGAGGTAGGGGATAGGAACAAAGTATTTAAGCTAAGGAAAATTATAAGCAGGTGTATTTACAGAGAAAGGCTTATTTAGCCTAGATTGGTGACTAGGGATAAAGTATGTACAGGGATGGCTCGAAACGCTCAAACGATCCAAAGATGGCCTAAATCATCTCCCTAATTAAGTGTGATCTAATATTTCACCTCGAGATTAGATCAAACAAATTCTAGAATATGATACAAAAAATCAACTAAACAAATGTAATCCTAAGACCACATAATCTTTCTCTAAATAAATATACAGATTCATGACATGACATGTGCGTAAGATGAAGAAATCACAATCAGAATCATGACAAATTCAAGAATTCAACTTCATGCTTTTCCTATAATCATGCTACATAGTCAATCAAAATCAGACTTAATCATGGGGTCAAATCATCGAAATATGGGAAAACTACATACTAAGTACTAAATCATCCCAAAATCAAACAGTTTAAGCTCAAATTTTCGAAAAAGTTTTGAAAATTTTTTTTTCAATTTTGCCCAAATTTTTGAAAAATGCTCAAGTGATATCCCCTCCCCCAAACTTAAAGTGCACAGTGTCCTCAGTGTGCAGATAATATAAGAATTGAAGTTCATAAATAGAGTACTCCCCTTTCTGATGATGATGAACAATTGAAGCTTGATTGAAAAGGTAATTCTAGAAAAGACATCTGCAAAATAAACAAAGAAAGAAACAACAGAAAAGAAAATAACTCTACAAAAAGTGAAAAAGAAAAATGAAGCTAAGTAGCAAGATCAGAAGTAGGAGGGTCAGCTAAAGTGGTCACAGAATGCTGACGATCAAACCCTCCCTCAAAATAGTGTTTTAGTCTGCCCCCATTAACCTTAAAGGGTTGATTTAGGGTCTCATCCATAATTTCAATGGCTCCATGAGGGAATACTTATGTAATGGTAAAGGGACCTGACCACCTAGACTTAAGCTTTCCTGGAAACAGCTTCAAGCATGAATTAAACAACAGAACCTGCTGGCCTAGCTCGAAGCGTCTCTCCTTAATTTTCTTATCATGCCATCGCTTAGTCTTTTCCTTGTAAAGCTTGGCATTCTCATATTCCTGCAACCTGAACTCATCTAACTGATTAAGTTGTAGCAGCCTCTTCTCCCTTGCTGCCTCTAAATTGAAATTCAGGTTCTTAAGGGCCCAATAGGCCTTGTGTTCTAGCTCTACTGGTAGATGACAGGCTTTACCATAAACAAGCTGATAAAGGGACATTCCTAAAGGTGTTTTGAAGGCTGTCCTATAGGCCCAAAGTGCATCTTCTAACCTAATGGACCAGTCCTTCCTACTTGGGTTCACTGTTTTCTCCAATATCCCCTTAATTTCCCTATTGGACAACTCTACTTGACCACTCGTCTGTGGGTGATAAGCAGTGGCTACCTTATGATTGACCCTATATTTCTTTAACAGCTCATCAAAACTTCGATTACAGAAGTGGGATCCTCCATCACTAATGATAGCCCTAGGTGTGCCAAATCGTGTGAAAATATTCTTCTTTAAAAACCTTCCTACCACGTTGGCATCATTAGTCGGTAAAGCCATCGCTTCAACCCATTTCGATACATAGTCCACAGCCACTAGAATATAGAGATTGCCATATGAAGGAATAAATGGTCCCATGAAATCAATACCCTAGACATCAAAGAGTTCTAGTTCGAAAATATTAGTCAGAGGCATCTCATTTCTTTTGGAAATATTTCCTACCCTCTGACATCTATCACATTTCAGCACATAGTAATGGGCATCCTTAAATAAGTGGGCCAGTAATATCCAGATTACAAAACCTTGGCTGATGTCCTCTCTCCTCCAAAATGGCCTCCATAATAAGAAGAATGGCAATGTCTAAGTATATCCTCTACTTCTTCCATGGGAACACACCTTCTCAAAATCTGATCTTTACATTACTTGTATAGGAAGGGTTCATCCCAAACATAATACTTGACATCACTCAAAAAAATTTTCCTTTGTTGGGCAGTCAAATTAGGTGGCATCACATTGCTCACTAGATAATTTACAAAATCAACATACCAAGGCAACCTGGAGTGCCAGAAAGTAAATAGCTGCTCATCAGGAAAGGATTCATTAATAGTTGTACCATCTTCTTTATGTCCACTCTCTAATCTAGATAAATGGTCAATAACCTGATTCTCCGTACCTTTCCTGTCCCTAATCTCCAAGTCAAACTCCTGTAGTAGGAGAATCCATCGAATTAGCCTCGGCTTTGCATCTTTCTTGGAGACTAAGTATTTAATGGCAGCATGATCAGTATATACTACTACCTTAGTACCAATGAGATAGGAGCGAAACTTATCAAACGCAAATACCACAGCTAACAGCTCCTTCTCGGTAGTAGCATAGTTCATGTGGGCCTCATTAAGTGTTTTACTTACGTAGTAAATAGCATAAAAGACTCTTCCTTTTCTTTGTCCTAGTACAGCCCTGACAACATAATCACTTGCATCACACATAAGCTCAAAAGGTAAACTCCAATATAGAGCTATGATTACAGGGGCTGTAACTAGTTTTTCCTTCAAAGTCTTAAATGCTTCTAAGCATCTCTCATCAAAGCAAAACACAGTGTCCTTCCCAAAGAGATTACATAAAGGCTTAGATATCTGAGAAAAATCCTTAATGAACCTTCTGTAAAATCCTGCATGGCTCAGGAAACTTCGAATTCCTTTTACAGTGGTAGGGGGAGGTAACTTCTCAATAATTTCCACCTTAGCCTTATCCACTTATATCCCCCTAGCAGAGATTTTGTGCCCTAGCACTATACCTTCTTTCACCATAAAGTGGCATTTCTCCCAATTAAGCACTAAGTTTGTTTCTTCACACCTCCTCAGCACTAGTGCTAAATTCTGCAAACATAAATCAAAGCTATCCCCAAATACTGAGAAATTGTCCATGAAAACCTCAAGAAAATCCTTCACCATATCATGGAATATGGCCATCATGCAACGCTGGAATGTAGCAGGTGCATTGCATAGGCCAAAAGGTATTCTTCTAAAAGAAAAGGTCCCATAGGGACAGGTGAAGGTAGTCTTTTCTTGGTCTTCCGGGGCTATAACTATTTGATTGTACCCAGAGTATCCGTCCAGCAAACAGTAGAATTCGTGACCAGCTAATCGATCTAACATTTGGTCAATGAAGGGTAAAGGGAAGTGGTCTTTCCTGGTGGCCTTGTTGAGTTTCCTATAATCCATACATACTCGCCAACCAGTGACAGTCCTAGTGGGGATGAGCTCATTATTTTCTTTTTCGATCACTGTCATCCCTCCTTTCTTAGGGACACATTATACTGGGCTCACCTAGGCACTGTCAGAAATGGGATAGATAATCCCTGCATCTAACCACTTAATGATCTCCTTCTTGACAACTTCTTTCATTATAGGGTCCAATCGACGCTGGTGCTTTATGGATGACCTATACCCCTCCTCTAATAGTATCTTATGCATACAAATAGAGGGACTAATACCCTTAAGGTCAGAGATAGACCAGCCTATAGCCTTCTGATGCTCTCTTAACACTTGTAGTAATTTTGCTTCCTGATCACTAGAGAGAGAAGCAGATACTATTACTGGTCGTGTGGAGGATTCACCTAAGTAAGCATACCAAAGGTGTAAGGGCAAAGGTTTGAGTTCTAATGCTGGAAGATCACTGGTGGATAGAAAGATATTTGAAACTGGAATAGATGAAGAGTCTAGTGTCTCAAATTGGGCAATTTCCTCAAAAAGAGTGACCTCTAATAACTGTAATGTCTCGTAGACCTCATCATCATCTTCACTGTATTCTCTAAGATCAACAGATTTCACTAAGGAGGCTTCTAAAAGGTTTAAAGGATGTGTCTTGGAAAACTCCTCAGTGATGTCCTTATCTACTAAATCCATCCTAAAACAACCATAAGAGTCATCAGGGAACCTTGGAGATTTGAACACATTAAGCTTGACTTCTTGATCTTGAACTCTCATTGTTAACTCCCCCTTTTGTACATCTATTAAAGTTCTACCAGTTGCTAGGAATGGCCTGCCTAGTTTAATTGGGACTTCCCTGTCTTCCTCCATGTCCAACACGATAAAATTCATAGGAAAAATAAACTTGTCCACTTTTACTAAGACATCCTCAATGACCCCCTTCAGATATTTAATTTATCGATCAGCCAACTGGAGAGTCACTGTGGTGGGCTTAGCATCCCCTATTCCTAACTTCTGATAGATAGACAATGGCATCAAATTTATACTAGCTCCTAAATCGTACAGGGCTCTACCAAAGAATAAATTTTCAATAGTGCATGGTATGGTAAAACTCCCTGGATCCTTGAGCTTGGGGGGTAATCTCCTCTGGATAATAGCGCTACATTCCTCCGTTAAGGCCACCGTCTCATAATCTTCCAATCTTCTTTTCCTAGAGAGGATGTCCTTCATAAACTTCACATAGCTTGGCATTTGCTCTAAGGCATCTGCGAAAGGAATGTTGATGTGAAGTTTCTTAAAAACCTCAAGGAATTTTGCAAATTGTTGGTCCAGTTTTTAATTTTGAAATCTTTGAGGAAAAGGGACTGGTGGTCTAACAGGAGGAGATGTAGTGGAAACTTTTATAGCATCAGAGGATAAAGAAGGTTGTGACAAAGAAACAAGTAAAGGTGAAGAATTGCCTGGCTTTGTTTCCTTTGCAGCTTGATCTTTTGATTCTTGCTCCTTTTGAGCTGCTTCACTTGAACCAATGGGTTTTTCAACTATGGGCTGGTCAGGTCTGGACTTAACAGGGGGAGTTACTAGCTCTCTGACACTCCTAAGGGTGATGGCTTTCACATGTTCCTTCCCTTCCCTTTGCCTAACAGGATTGGCTTCGGTGTTACTAGGAAAGGTCCCCTAAGTACGTTTACTAAGAGCATTTGCTATTTGTCCTACCTGAACCTCTAGGTTCTTAATTGAAGCTGCTTGATTTTGTAAGATTGTTGTGAACATTTCCTCAAGTGAGGGTTTCTTATCAGCTGCTGGTAAATGCTGGGGTTGTGGTGGTGGTTGATGGACGTGGGATGGATGGGAATGGTTAGGTGGATGATGTGGATACTGTGGTGGTGGGTGGTGAGGAAATTGATGCTGTGGTGGTACCTGAACCGGTGGAGCTTGAAAACCCAGGGGTCCTACTGGTCTAGAATTAAAGGTTTGCCCTTGGTTTTGGCTCCATGAAAAGTTAGGATGATTTCTCCACTCTGGATTATAGGTGTTTGAAAAAGGGTTGTTCTGTTGCTTAGGGGCAACGTACTGAACCGATTCTAAGTTAAGTGGACATCTATCTACAGCATGGGTACCACTACACAGATCACAAGAGAGAAAAGGACTTTGGACAGAAAACACATGGTTAGGATTGTTGGAAGGATTAGATTGGGTGCTGAGCGACTCCACCTTCTTTGTAAGATTGGCGATTTGAGAAGTCAAGGTGGACAGAATGTAGAGCTCATATGGAAATTGCCTTTCTAAGGACCATTGATAGTTGTTAGCTGCCATCTTATCTAGCAGCTCATAAGCCTCCTCCTCTGTTTTGCACATCAAGTCTCCACCCGAAGCAACGTCCACTATGGTCATATTTTGGCTTGTAAGTCCATTGTAGAAGGTCTGGACTTGCAGCCATAGATGTAGGCCATGGTGAGGGCACTTCCTAAAAAGCTCTTTATATCATTTCTATGCCTCGTAAAGGGATTCATAGTCGTACTGGGCAAAAGAGGATATATCGCTACGGAGTTTGGCCATTTTAGAGGGAGGGAAAATTTTGGCTAGAAATTGGTGGGCTAACTCGTCCCATGTAGAAATTGATCCTGGAGGCAGGGAGGTCAACCAGTGTCTCGCCCTATCCCTAAGTGAGAAGGGGAATAGTCTGAGTCTAAGCGCATCATCAGATAATCCATTGTGTTTGAACGTGTTGCACAAGTCCAGGAATTACCCAAGGTGAGCATGTGGGTCATCGTGTGGAAGCCCACTGAACTGTAAAGAAGTCTGGATCATCTGAGGGATGGAAGGCTTAATTTCAAAATTATTAGCAAGGACAGCTGGTGGCCTAATGCCGATATAATATCCTTCAATCGTCAGCATCGCATAATCTCCAACGGTCCTACTTTCCTTATTTTCAGCCATCTTGTTTTGCTGCGGAGTTATAAATTTCCTAGAATCCTTTCAAATTTTCCTAGGAGTTCATTCAATTTCAGGATCTAGAGGAAAGTAATCAAAACTCCTGGCTCTACGCATGCAAACATCAAAAAGTCCTTAAATTTTTTTTTGATTTTAATTAATTATAAGAAAATTAACTAAACTAAACTAAGGATCTAAATATTTACAAGCTAGAATTACACATAAGCATAATTTTACCGATATCAATTAACGACTAAATAAAACTTTCCCGACAACGGCGCCAAAAACTTGACATGCCCAAAGGGTAGTACCGCAAGTGCACGGGTTGTACAAGTAATAATGGGATTTGAGTCCCGAGTTATCATCCCACAGAGAAGTTGACTAGCCTAATTAAGTACCGGTTAATCTTACCCTAAGTATATTCTAGCAAATTATGAAATTAAAGTGGGTGATCAACTAAGGCTAAAAATTAAAAGTACTGAAAATAATAACACTAAAAACTAAGCAAAAATAAAATCGAGCTAAAAATTACTTACAATACTCCACGCAAGCAACTACTTACAAATGAAAATTAAAACAATTAATTACGCAATCAAAATAAAATGCTAAAATAAAGAACAAAATTAATTAAGCTAAAATTAAACAAACCTAAGGTAATATGTGAATGTACTTAAACTAACTAAGAAAATGCAATTTAAACTAACTTAAAGTCTAATAAGATAAAAATCTACTTACCTAAAGAAATTCTTAACTTAACTCTAACTAAATGCTAATAAAACAAAATTTAACTAATGCATGCAAATAAATTTAATCTAAATTAATTCTAAATTTAACTCACAAAATACTAAACTAAAAATTAAATCCTAACATGTATAAACTAAAATTAACTATTAACAAAGACTTAAAACTAAAGATTAAATTAACAACTTAAAATATTAAATTTATCTATCAATTACCACTATCCTAACTAATACTAATGAAAACAATCAAAAATGCAATAAACATCAAATTGCAAAGAAGCCATAGCCAAACGTGGCCTTAGACAACATTAAAACAAAAACAAAGTGGTCCCGATAAATTGGTACTATTCACGTTCTTCACCAAAACATTTCCAAGCATTCTCGGTTCCCAGCTGCTGTCCGCTTACTACTGTAGGTGTCCTCTGCACTCAGCTCTCGGTTTTGCATGTGTCCTGTTGCTCCAGGTGCAATTAGGAGCTGTTTCAGACGTGGTCTTCAACACCAATCTCCCATGACATGCGTTGGCCAGGTGCTGCTCCCGCTCCCGCTGGTATCTATTGCAACAGACAACGACATGCATTACAGTCCCATTCCGCTTGTCATCCTGCTGTACCATGAATCTATTGATGGCTTCATTCCCGATCTTCCTTGGTCTTCAACCTACATCCAATCAACCTCAACCCGTGACCAGGAAAATGAAAATTGAAACTGAATAGTAAATAAAAGTTATAACAGGGGAGAACAGAGGAGAAACACACAACCTTTCACTATAATATTCATGGTTAAGAGATGCCAATACTAAACATAAAGCAAAGCCAAATTGATGGTAATGTAACTTAGAAGAGAGGCTACTAAAAAAAAAATTTAAACTGATAGAACAAATGATCCGAACTGAAGAACTAAATCTAAAAAAAAACGTTAACAATAAGAAATGATGAAAAAGAGCATGAACTTTTGGATGTTGAGGTATTTCTTCATTCACAAACAGTGGATCACGGTGAAGAAGATTAATCAAACATCAACCGAGACATTTCCAGTAGCCACAGGTTCTTTTCAGTAGCCACGATTTCATTCCAGTAGTCGCGATTTCATTCTAGTAGCCACGATGTCATTCATTCCTCAACCAAACCGATATTGTTCCACCCTTTCAATATTACCAGTCGATACACAAATTAATCCCAACATATTAGATCGGCAATAATGAATCAGAACATCATGATCGGCATTGATGATTAAAGCTTTGCAAATGATGTGGACTATAACCAAAAAAATAGATTAAACTTCTAGCAAGAAAATGATTTGAATGTGTAAAGTAAACTGGATTGGTAAAGAATAATTCTAAGCAACCAAGATATATAAATTTAAAAAGAAGAGATTTCCATAATCAATTCAATTGAATAGAACAGTAGCTAAAATATGGAAGCTAGAAGAAAAAGACGAATCGACATAATCATGAAAAAACAAAGAAAGTAAGACTTTTTAAAGTTAACCTAAAAAAAAACTATTCTACCCTATTTTTCCATCCCTTTACAATTGCCATCATTTTCTATTTATATACACATTTAGGGGTACAATTGTAATTTTTCCATCCTAGATGAGTTGGCATTGTTTGGCCACTTGTCTTCACACCATTGGCTCCTTGAAAATAATATTTCTATGTCATCTGTCTTTTTGTCCAATTGGATGTGCTAGGCTCGTGTTGTCCGTGTGATCCAATCTCGATTTTAACTCAATTCTGGTTCATTTTCTACCGAAATATTCAAAATTCATCCGGATTTAATTTATCTGCAAACATGAGAATTTTAATCAAATAAAGGAGATAATTAACAAAATAAATCGGGGATTTAAATAATTAATTAGAAAATTAAGCACAAATAATTCTAAAAATATATAATTATCAACACTACTACAACTAACTCCAAATTGTGGGTAGGATAGTTCTTCTCAAGGTCCTTCAGCTGTCTAGATCCATAAGAACCTACCTTCCCATCCTACATCAACACACAGCCGAGTCCCTGGTGCGAAGCATCTGTTTATACAGAAAAACCTCCGGAGCTAGTAGGAATGGTGACAACGCTTCAATTCTTCAAAACTCCTCTCACAATCATCGTCCCACACAAACGCAACATTCTTCTAAGTGGGACGAGTCAACGAAGCAGCTAACTTCGAAAATCTCTCTATAAACCTTCTATAATAACAAGCTAAACCCAAAAAACTCCTGATGTCTGTGATTGTCCTCGGCTGTTCCCACTAAACTACAACCTCTATCTTGGATGGATCTACTGACACATCATCCCTCGATAAAACATAGCCTAAAAAAGCAATCTGCTCTAGCCAAAAGTCACACTTATTCAGTTTAGCATACAACTCCTTCTCTCGGAGGGTCTGTAAAACAACCCTCAGGTGCTCCTCGTGTTCTTCCTTGGATTTCGAATATACCAAGATGCCATTGTCATGACCCGTGACCTCTACTTCTATCCATAAGCGCCTAAATTAATGCGAAAATGTTTTAAAGTGAATTAACCTTGGCTAGTATTTATTATTATAACTTTCGAATCTTTTCTTGTAGTTTCGTATCCGATATAGGTTTAAATCTTTTAAACTATTAGTTAAAGGGTTTTATTAAAAGTCCTAAATCTTCCTAAAAATTTCGACAATATAACAGCTACAAATGGACCTAACCCATCCTGCAAACAAGAGCATTAAGCAACCCATATCCTCAATACCATTTCATGCAAATGAAATGATCTCAACAACCCTAGCTATCCAAAACTATCAATCATGCTTTCCAAATCATAACAACAGTCACTTCATATAAACCCAAGTAGCTAAGTGTTAACAATAGCATCATCACTAAGGTTTGAATTCTTTAACGAAATTTTTTTATATTGTTCGTAGGTCTCATATTAGAAACAACACCCCGAAATCAACCAATACATCCCATATGACTATACTTAAGCTCGTACGTACATACAAGTCTGAAACAAGGAAGAAAAAACTTTACTCTTGTTGCGTATACCTAAGCACAATAGTCATGCACTTAGCACTAGAAATCGACAAATCCCAAGTGGAATCACCCACGAGCAAATCTAAAATATTTGGAAGTAAATGGGCGAGCAACCATGTGAGATCCGCAATTTTTGTATGATATTCCTTATGATTTCCAAATTGTATGACATTATTATATGTTAATGGATTCATAAGATGGTTGATTCGGACATGATAAATGTGGATGGAACGAAATAAATTACGTAAAATCGAATATGGATAAATCGGGAAAACAACGAAGCAATAAGTTCGTTTAAGGAATTTAATTGAGTTGACTAAAAATAAGGAATTGAATATAGGGAAAAGATTACGCATTGATGAAGAAAGTCGATTCAATTTAGTCCCAAACACGTACAAGGGTAAAATGGTCAAAATACCAAAATTCGGTATAAATTTGATAAGTAATTTTTGTTAAAATATGAAATTTGCGAAATCTGGATCAGTACCAAGAAAAATTGTTAAATTCGAGGTCGATTGATCTAGATATTAATTTATTGAAATTTACAGGAATTAATTCGAAATTAATTGAGATTCTTAATTCAAAAAAATTTCTCAAAAATAATCAAAAAAATATACCGGGAAAGACGAAAACAGACTGAGAAATCCATTTATTGATTAAATGGATAAAATAATGATTTTTAACATTTTTTTTGGATATTTGGATTATTTTAATATATTTTATTGATTAAAATAATAATAAATAAATTAATAAATAATAAATGAAAAAAAAACGAAAAATCTGAAAAACAAATCGAGGAGAGAGAAAGTGAAAAACGAAACCCACCGACCCGATAGCAACCCGACACCCTCCGACGAGCCACCTGCGTCTGACGAGCCAAGCCAACAGTCGGAGACGAAAGAGGAGAGTCCGACGAGTCTATTGGTACCGGTAACGCGCGCCGACGGCAGCTATTTTCGGCGAATCAACTGACGGAAGTTTCGGGGAGAAATCACCTCTGTCCCGACGAACGGCGGTGTCTAAGCGCCGATTCAACCTCGCAGAATGATCCCTAGGCCGAGGCGGTTCTGTTGAACCCACTGGTGGCCGACGAGACGGTCGGGATTGTCGGCGACGGTGAAATGCCTAAAACGGCACCGTAGCCAGGAAAGGGAGAAAAAAAAAGAAAAGAAAAAAAAAAGAAAAAGAAAAAAAAAGGGAAAAAGGAAGAAAGTGTACCCGGGGAAGACTTGAAATTCAGGTAAGTGACCGAGTAGTCGAGATTGACCTGTCGATAAATCTCGAGAATTCAATTTAATATTATTTTATTGGAAAATGACCCGAAATTGCATAATTGTGCAGTGTCACTACAGAGCCCGAACGAGAGCCGGTTTAGCTGCGATTTTTGTACCCCGCATCGTATTTAGTAAGTACATTTTAATTACGATAATATGAGTCCTTAAATGCAGAGTTAAGATTATTTTACGAAATTTGCGGATTAATTTTTGCATAAAAGGAATTTTATTCAAAATTTCAACGTAATTATCGTAAATAGTATCTGGTCTATCCACTGAGTTTGGAACGAAGTCCGATGATTATTGATAAACCAAATGAGCCCGATAAAAATCGAAAAAAGGGATTTTAAACGTGGACACGGGCTGAAAAAGGGGTTCGAGGCTCATTAAAGTGCAATCGGGCCCAATAGAGTAAAACGGGCCCAGAGCTTTAGATTCAATCAGTAAGAGTGAAATACTGATCTGTATATTTGAACTGAACCCATATGTGGTTATATACAGCTCCGTAGACGAGCGAATTGGATTGAGAGACTTGGTACGGTCGAGTCGGGATAAGCTCGTGCGTGATTCCAGGTAAGGGAATTTTTTAAACACTTAGAGGTAGCTGTACGTAGTTTCGAGGGGATTTACATTACGTTAAATTCAATAGGCTACCCGAAAACAGAATAATAATTTTTACGAAAAAATATGGAAATAGTGCCAAATTATTATTTTACCCCCAGTTAGGAAAATTTCAAAAAGGGTAGTAAGGCTATGAAATTGCATGAATTTCATGATTTTAATGTTTTCATGATGATATTGCTTTAATTCAAGCAATTTATGGATAGGTTGGCTATTTTTTGCATGTTTTAAGTGAAAAGGCACAGGTTAGGTGCCAATTGATATTTATTTAACATATTGAGCCACCTATCAGTGTTATATGAGTTGTAATCGTGCTTGAGCACTGCTCGCACTGGATTTTATATTTTAACTCATACACAGAGTGCTAGAGCCTTGCTCGCACTATTTTACAGATTTATTCCATATGACTACCGTACTGGAGTTTTTCTCGTACGAGGTTTTCACTGAGTTTTTATACATATCCGTACTAAAGCAATGCTCGTATGTGGATTTGAATTGAATTTATAATCAGTTTAAGTCATACTTGAGCGCTGCTCGTACGCAGATTTCATTGATTTCTATGAAACCGTGCTAGAACTTCGCTCGCACGAGGTTTTCAGATATCATGAATATACATGGAGGCGTGTTAGAGCTTCACTCGCACAGGAATTTATATGACATGCATATAGTCGTGTTGGAGCTTCCTGTAGACTGTGTGTCACAATGAGATGATATGCTCACACTTGCATACTAAGACATACTTGACATTGGTGGATAAGACCTATTACAGGAACCACTGATTGAGCTTGGGTTCACGGAGTACGTTGTACCGTGTATGTCACGCGGAGTACGTTGTACCGTGAGGATTGTTGGAGTGAAGTGGCATTAGCCACGAGATAGCAAGTCTTGCCATCGCAATCCTGATATTATGCTGTTCTGGCGGGTAGGATGACCCACATCCCATTTCAGGTGTGATACCCCACACACTAGGATCCGTGTGCTAGGGATCATGAGGTTATGGCCATAGTCCTGGATATTTTTGATATAGTCGATTACATGTCTCACATGATATAACTATTGGTCTTAATAGACTAGGGTAGACTCGAGGGAGGGGTCAGGCCCCGATTTTCTTATGATTTCAATTGAGATTTGATTATTCCCATGAAGGGATTTTATGAAACTTTCATTAATTTGTAACCCTGTGAGAATGGTGATTTTATAACGGAGATTTGAAAATAAAGAATTTTGTTGAAATGGATTTTGATTGTGAGTGTATCATATTTTGACCCAGATGAGGTATTTTATAACGTGTTGATTCATTGAGCATGAGATGTTTTCACATTAGAATTATTCCATGTTTTTAATATGCCGATTTCCTGTTTTAGAACAGATGATATTATATATATGGCATATCATTGTTTTTACCTCATGCTCTCATATATCCTGATTTCTTATCAGCATGTAGATATTATAGCTATCTACCCATTTGTATTATTGCCTTACTGAGCATGTGGAGCTCACCCTTTCATTTTCCACCCACTTTCAGTGTTTCCACCATAGAGATAGTGGGAGTAGAGAGTAGACGGCATAGCTGATATCTTTGTTTCCCATCGATTGTTAGGTATACACCATGTACAGAATTTTGTATTAGTATGCTTACAGCACAGTATTGTATATGAAAGAATATTTGGGGATGTACATATAGAATCATGTGATGTATAAAACATACCGACCACTCTATTATAATATGATTGATGTAATTATATTTATATTACGTGTGATATTTTAATGGTTAAAAAAGGTATATCGATATTGATTCACAACCCGACCTGTTAAGAGGAATATGTCACGAGGAAGTAAGAAAGATTTTCCAAAAGCGAAAAATTTATACTGATTTTGGGTAGTATTGGGTCGTGACAAACCACACGCTCTGTAAGGAAAACATATAACTGAGCTAATAAAACACCAATTAAGCGATTTATAAATATTTTCTCCGTTTAGAAAAAATATGCACTTTGTAACATAATGCACAAGCTTTATTTGGGTCATTTTACGTGCTTTTCAAAACTAAAGATTTCACAAAGCTTACACTCAATAGTTCATAAATCAATAGTATAGATTTCAAAACCCGAAAACCTTGAAATCTGGTAGTATTATTCATATTGGAAACGAGTATAGTAAATCAAAACATATACATGGGCTTCCATTAAAATATTCAACACAAATAGGAGATGTGGCGCAATCTTAAACTTGTCATGGAATTTAATTATGCAATGTAAACACCTATGGCCATAGTGACTACCGCCCTATCCTAGACTGATCAGGTCTGGACTAGGGTACTGAAGATGGGATCAAGGCCTCAGTAGTAGGTAGTTAGCACTGTAGGGAAATCATGCAGAACCTCCTACTAGTGCTACTTAGAAAATCTCAATGCCACAAAGGCATCTCCGTGAAGCACTTGGTACTGTAGGGCAATCACCAACAACCTCCTACCATTGCTAGAGATGGCTCTCACGTCCCATAAGTTCAATGCCATCTAGGCATCCCTGTGAAGCACTTGGCACTATAGGGCAATCACCATGAACCTCCTATCAGTGCTAGAGATTGCTCTCACAGGATAAGACTGCCACAAAGGCATTTTTTGGGAATTTGCCAACATTCTCAAAGTTTACATCAATAGGTGGACGATAAAATTATGAAAATCATTTCCTTTCAACATCAAGTTCATATAAAAATGCACCAATAATTTTAGAAATTATGAAATTTTATCGTAAAGCATGCTAATTTCATTCTGTACACTAACATACTTTCCTTAAATCATAATTGAAAACAGCCCACGAAATCAAGTCATAAACATCATGCATAGATGCGCAAAATAGTAAAATCGGGTAATAAAACGTTGTATTCATTTGGGTTTAGCTATTTTCTTTTGACACTAAAATCAGTACATTTAATTTAAACATCATTTTTACTAAGCCTAGAAACTACCAACAAAGTTTTGGAGTTGGTGAAAATCAGGTACGGTAGGTGTTTAGTTTAAAACAAATCCTAATTAGTCAACAACCTATGGTTTCTAGTAAAGTTAGCTTAACCGAAGGTATCCTACTAGCTACGAGCTATATAAATCCCTTACCATAAAGGCGATGTGTACTATCTACCCTTCTCGCCTTAGGCACGCATTTATGTGCTTATGTCTCCTTTTCGTTTGCCGTACCCTTCGAAGGGATATTTGCTGCAAAATCCATGAATACATCAAGGTAGCATCAGTATCTGTTTTCATTCGATTTAATATCAATTTACACAAATCTGATTACACAACCATTAACTAAATACTGATTTCATCATAATTCACTTATAAATCCCATTTCTTTCTTCATAATGAAATCCCCAAATTTCTTAATCTCAAGATTCCTCCAAGTGTTTTTAAATCTGAAATCGACAACTTAATTATACTTAGAATTATTTCCAAAATACTATTATATACTTTACTAATTCCATTAAAATGAAACCAACTTATTTTATTATCCTTTTGTATTAAGCTTAATATCTAAATATGAATTCAGCTTAGGTTTGACATAATTATTTATTTATCACTGTTAGTTCCCATTACTAGATAAATTAATGGAACACTTTAATTAGACTTGCCACGATATTTTGTTTATTAAATTTTATATTCCTTTTAACCTTATAAGAACTCATTTATATATTAACCATTTTTTGGAAAATAACTTACATTATTTGATTAAGTTTAAACTAAATTCTCAATTATGATAGATTAATCCTACCCTTCCAAGGTGACTGAAACCTTATTTCTACTCCAACTTATGGGCATTAAATTTCTAATCATGCTACACTACAAATATATTATTCATAACACAATTTAATTACTTCAAACCTTGGATTCTTAATTTTACTATTTTTCTCTAAATTTCCCAATTTGCCGACTTCAACTCTTTATGCCCATTACATGATTTCAACAAATTAATTTTTCAATTCTTAACAATTTTTATCCACCTTTCAGTTTCCAAATCTAAGTATCAAAACCCTCAAATTTTGTCAAATTACAAGCCTTAATTTCTTAATTTTTTTTCCAAAACCATAATTAAATTTGCTTCTACAACAATAAAAATTCTATAGTACAATTTGTATAGTAATTTAACCACAAAAAGTTTTGGTTTTACCTAAAATTTACTGGTACACCAAGGGAGAAGCAGAAAAAATAAACATGAGCTTTTTCAGCTTTCCTGGATTTTTTTTCTAGGTTTTGAGGAAAAGGAAATCAAAGGTACAGGGGAAGCTATTGGTTCAGTGGGACCTCCGGTGCTGTTATGGTCGTCGGTGGTGAAGTGAAAGACGGTAGGAAACCAGGGAGAGGGAGAGAGGATGGCGCGAAAGGAAAAATGCAGGGGGGATCTATTTTCGAGAAATGTTAAGGGAAGAGGGAAGGGTGTCGTTGGAGGGGTGAATGACAAAGGGGGGTTTGAAGCGGTAAGGGAAGTGAAGGTGAGGGAAAGGGGATCGGTACCGACGAAGAGCAGAAGCAAATAAGGGGATTGGGGTTTCTGTTTTGCAGGGGTAGAGGGGAATGGGGTCACGCGGTGGCAGGAGGGGGTTCGGTTTGGAGGGAAGGATGCTTTCGTTGGCTTTGGGTGAGAGGTTCAGTCACCGACGGTCAGGGGAAACTGGTAGGGAAGGGAAAGGGGAGAAAAAAATTAAAGGGGAGGTGTGGCTGGATCGCGCAATAGGGAGAATTCCCTGTCACGCGATCTCAATTATGATTTCTTTTTTTTTTCCGTTCTGTTTTTTTTCCTGTTTGTTTTTTTTTGTTTTTTTTTTGTGTTTAATTTACAAATATACATATATTTTAAATTAAATTTTTAATTTACCTAAATAAATATTTATTTTCAATTTACCTAATTAAATATATATTTCCCATTTACCTAAATAAATATACCCTAACACATGCATAAAATTCAAATTTTGTTTCTAAATTATAAAGTCAAATTTCCAATTTAACTAAATGAACTAATTTACGCATCAATATAAAAAAATGACTTAGTATTTAATTCACGGTCTTACATTTCTCGCCACCTTATGGAATTCAGTCCTCTAAATTCTCGAGCCACGTCAGAAAAGCTGTGGGTATCTCTCTCACATCAAGGTCTCCAACTCCCATGTCGCTTCCTCAGTAGTATGCTGTTGCTAGAGAACTTTGACAAGAGGAATGGTTTTAGATCTCAGGACTCTATCCTACCTATCCAGAATCCAAATCGGTTTGTCCTCGTAGCTCAAATCTTTTCCTAACTCTAAAGGTTCATAGGCAATGATATGTGAATGATCGGGTTAGAATTTACGGAGCATGGACACATGGAATACATTATGCACCTCAACTAGCTGGGGTGGTAAAGCTAGTCGGTGTGCTACCTCAGCAACAAGCTCCAATATCTCTAATGGTCCTATATACCGAGGACTCAACTTGTCCTTCTTCCCAAATCTCATCACACCTTTTGTCGAGGAAACTCTTAAGAAAACATGATCACCCTCTTCAAACCTCAAATCTCTTGTCCGATGATCTACATAATTTTTCTGTCTATCCTAGGCCGTCTTGAGCCTTTTACAAATCATGCTAACCTTCTCGGATGCTTGCTCAACCAAGTCTGGGGCATAAATCTTCCTGTCACCGACATCTTCCCAACCAATCGATGATCTACACCTCTGTCCATAAAGAGCTTCATACGGGGCCATTTCATTACTTGAGTGGTAATTATTATTATGTGCAAGCTCTGTTAATGGCAAATGGTCATTCCATGAGTCCTTTTAAAATCCTGAGTACATGCTCCAAATTTCATATTGGCATGGGTAAAAGTTGTAATAACCTCTAGGCTTCTGGTACTTTACTTTAATCCGTTGACATATAAGACATTTAGTCTAAAATTCAATTACATCCTTTATCGTACCTGATTATCAATGTACCTTTAGGAGGTCTTGATAAATCTAACTATTTTTCGGATGGGAAGTATATCTTTATGGATGAGCCTCTGACGACATTAATTTCTTTAACTATAGATCATGGGGTACACAATTCTGCTTCTAAATCTCAATAAATCATCACTGCCGATACCAAATCTATTTTTGGACCCTTTGATATCTAACTAGCCATATCGATACAGTATTTATCATTACGCTGAGCCTGTATGATTTGATTAATCCAGCCCAATTTTCAACTCTTAGGTTAACTACCATATAGTAAACATCAGTATCAAAAGAACCACATCCAATTTGAGGTTCGCAGAACATTCCAACAGTTCGCTTTCCCTGACAAATTATGCGACACCATGCTGAGTTTTTCCCTTTTTCTCAAGGTGTCAGCTCTAGCTATTTCTTTTCCTTGTGTTAAATTGCTTTTGTGAAATTTAAAACTTTCATGATCAGTAAAATTCTATAATCCTTCACCACACAAGTAATGGTATCCTAACTTCAAGTGCAAATATTACAACTGTCAGTTTCAATTTATGGGTTATGGATCTAGGTACTTCTAGACGCTGTCAAGTCTCTCAGGCGAGGAGGTATTTTTGAAATACCTTTATCAGCCATCAAGCTTGACTACATAAACTGATTATGGATACAAGGGTTCAAGGTTCAATCCTAATAGAAAGTAGGATATCATAATTTATCGCAATTTGACATTTATCCTTTAGTCACCACTCATTCTTCATTCACGTCGCTCGATCTGAATCATTTCACATACCCAACAATATTTATACGCTGTGTACATCTCTCATTCCAATTATAATCATGTATCCAAAATTTATCACACTTCAAAAATTGTCTCATTTCATAAATCAATTATAACAAAACTCTTTCCTTATTCTAATTAAGTCTCGCATTCGATATATAAGCACATACAATTTACAATCTTAGATTCGATACGTAATTCATATTCCAAGTCTCTTTATACCCCAACTCTGAATCATCTTAACAGTTTTAGGGCTTTCCCACTGATCTACAACTTTTATTTTGGGAGAATTTGATTGGTATCCATTCTTGATACCTCATGACCTATAAGACTCTAGATTTCCTTAGTAAGTAACGCTAGTACACTCTAAAGTGGCTCACTAGGTCTAATAATCCTCTTATCATACAATCCTTGTAATTATTTCCTCAGCTCCTCTAATTAAATCGAGCCATTCAGTATAGAGGTTGACTATCAGCTCGGTACCAAATACTAAATCATTTCAAAACTTCGTCTTTCTACCTGATGTAATTTTGATAGGTCATCCGAGTATGTGTTAGAAAACTCCAAATAATAGAATTCATATCAAGATCACAACTCCAAACGCCAATCACATACATCATATAATCTCATTGATTCCACAATCTCTTCAAAATTTAATACATACTCTAGATCACCAAATATATAAATCACTCATGAATTATTAGTTTAACCACAATATGAATTATACTATGCATTTAAAGCAGCTCAAATTATCTTCACAAAACACCTCTCTATAATTTGAAATACTCAATCAAAATGAACTTCCATAATAGGATCTTACGGTAATAATTACCTCAACCTTTATGCATACACAACACATAACATATGCCATATACCATTAAACATTATTCGGATTAATCTCATATTATACCTCAATTTTTTTGAAACCCTTATCACAAATTAATCACTCTCATCATTAACAAATTAATAGCACTCTATAAAGAAGTCTAAATATTGTTTTTCAACTACTTAAATAAATATAAATTCATATCCTCAAATTAAAATGTTTTTCTCTTTCTTTCACTAAACCAAAATCACTTCAAATTAAGCAATTATCCTCTTTAAATATAAGATTGATCCAGGCAATAAAAAGTCTTACGATGTACAATGATAAATTTTTTATGCTGATGATTTTCAAATACTGCCTAAAATCTACGTTCTTCCCACATAACATATCTGTGCACTTGATATTGAACCATTGATCCATATTCTATAGTTCATAAGATTTCACTAAAATATAATTTATTTCTTCACCTTCCTTTACAAGGTGACACCCGACTCAGATATTTAATTTCATCTTTCAAAATTAAAAACTTATGAATTCAAAGTCTTGGAGACGATGAAACCTCTAGAATCGGATACGGATTCTCCTTTCGCTACACAGTAGAGCGGTAGTGATTTGGGGTATGACTACTAATTGAGCAAACTGCGAGAGTTCTAAGCATTGAAAGCCCCAGTGTTCAGAGGGGTGAAGGACCCAATTTTCATGGAGGACTGGGTGTATGAGATGGAGAAACTATATAGGTTTTTTCGATGCACTTCAGCAGCGAAGGTTGCCTTTGCCGTGTTTACGCTGAAAGGTGAGGCAGAGCATTTGTGGAGATCCACTGAAGCTATTTTGAGGGCTAAACACTCCGAGATTACATGGGAGATATTCTTAGAGGCCTTCAGGAGACAGTACATCCTAGCCACCGCACAAAGAAAATTACGGATGGAATTCATGAATCTGTTTTAGGGGAACCGTACTGTAGATGAGTATGAGTCCAAGTTTATGTCCTTGGGGAGATATGACATGGACACGATGGGTAGTAAGACCTGGAAGATACAGAAGTTCGTGGATGGATTGAGATTGGCCATCCAGACAAAGCTAGCTCCCTTCGACATTTTGACCTATGAGGAGGCTGTACATAAGGCTCAGTTATACGAGCAAGATTTTGAGCGGAATGCCTCCGAGCTTGGGAGAATTGGTGTTAGGAAGGATAAAGACTGGAAGAGATCTGGGAGGGATAGAGTGGCAAGGAAAGGAGGCCCAAGGTATTTTGAGAAGACACCTAAGATCGAGGAGGAGCATGAGAGAGCTACTAGACCTCCCGTGTACCCTGCTTTGACTGCACCGAGGGGTATGGCTTTTGGAGGACCACGACCTACTACTGATCAGTGTAGGAGATGTGGGAGATTTCATGGGACTAGGCCCTGTCCAATAACCCCTATGGTGTGTTTCAGATGCGAGAGACCAGGACATATAGCTAAGTATTGTCCCGAGAAGATCGAGATTACCCCACAGAAGGGCAAGGAGCCAAAGAGAGCTCCAGTTGAGACCGTTGCCCCAAGGAGGAGGGCCACAGCTGAGGAAAAAGGGAAGCAAGTAGCGGGTGTGAGCAGAGGAAGAGTACATGCACTGGATCAGGACACCGCAGATGCTTCGACAGATGTGATTAAAGGTACCATCTGAATCTTTGATTTAGAAGCATTGGTATTATTTGATCCTAGTGCCACGCATTTTTTCATATCACATTCCTTTGCAAATAAATTGTTGAAGCATGTGAAACCTACATTGATGGATAAAATGTTGATGATTTCCACACCCATGAATGATAGTCAATTGACTGAGCATGTATATAGAGATTGTAAGTTAAAGATAGAGGGAAAGGAAATGACAGCCAATTTAATTTTATTGAATATGAATGATTTTGATGTAATATTGGGAATGGATTGGTTGGCTACCAATCGTGTTGTTATGGAATGCCATGCTAAGACATTGATGTTTTCAGGATTAGATAATCTAATTATAAACTTTGATGAAAAGAAATTATATGAAAAGAGTATGTTTGTTTTTGTTGTGGCGTCTTAGCTCAGCCGGTAGCGACCCACTCAACCGTATTTTTCGCTTTGAGCCTCGCTTTTAAGGCCCCGCCCTCACGATTTTATCGCGTCCTCAGAAACAATTGGTATCATCTTTGTCAGAACAAAGACTTTAAGGTCTTGGGTTCGAACCTCTGAGGACACGATAAAATCGTGAGGGCGGGGCCGTAAAGGTGGGGCCCAAAGCGGACAATACGGTTGAGTAGGTCGCTACCGGCTGAGCTAAGACACCACATGGAACAATCGGTATCATTTGTGTAAGAACAAAGATTTAAGGTCTTGGGTTCGAACCTCTGAGGACGCGATAAAACCGTGAGGGCGGGGCCGTAAAGGCTGGGCCCAAAGCGGACAATACGGTTGACCGGCTGAGCTAGGACGCCACAATAAAAACACGCGTTTTTGTTGTGGCGTCCTAGCTCAATGCCATTTTTGTTGTGGCGTCCTAGCTCAGCAGGTACCGACCCACTCAACCGTTTTGTCCGCTTTGGGCCCCGCTTTTACTACCCCGCCCTCACGGCTTTATCGTGTCTTCAGAGGTTCGAACCCAAGACCTTAAAGTCTTTGTTCTGACAAAGATGATACCAATTGTTCTACTGGGAACAATTGGTATCATTTGTGTAAGAACAAAGACTTTAAGGTCTTGGGTTCGAACCTCTGAAGACGCGATAAAGCCGTGAAAGCGGGGCCGTAAAGGTGGGGTCCAAAGCGGACAATACGGTTGAGTGGGTCGCTACCGACTGAGCTAGGACAACACGACAAAATGCACATTTTTTGTTCTGGCGTCTAGCTCAGCCGGTAGCGACCCACTCAACCGTATTGTCCGCTTCGGGCCTCGCCTTTATGGCCCCGCCCTCACGGTTTTATCGCGTCCTCAGAGGTTCGAACCCAAGACCTTAAAGTCTTTGTTCTTAGTTGGGTTTTAGTTTTGTTGTGCATAATATTAAGAATAAAAAAAAAGTGCTCCAAGTGGCGCACGAAGAAAACATGTATAGACATGAGAGAATCTGACATTTAATGAAAAGGGCATATGCGTAATTAATGACAGAGAGAAACCCCTATAAATAGGGGCCAGGTATGATTCATAAACCAAATCTGAGAACTTCAAACAAAAACTATGCCAAACTCTTTGACTTAAGCATCAGAGTGCAAACGCAGGGGAGAACCCCTACGTTCCTCTGATCTTCTTCTTTCTTGCAGAAGCTCTAGGCAACACGTGGCAGGGATCCCGAAGAGAAGACATCAGCGATTTGTCACCATTGTTTCAGGTAACAACAATTGGCATCGTCTGTGGGAATCGAAAGAAAAAAAAACTATGGTACGAACACGTTTGAGAGGGACTAGAACCGATGAATAATACAAAAAAATCAAAATTCGAAGCCAAAACAACATTTTTTGGGGAAAAATCTCGGGCAAACCGCCTTTGGCTGTTTTTCATCACGTAGATCTTGAAAAGTTACATGGATTCATAAAACAATTCACCTCAATCGGACCACGGACCATAAAGTTATGGCCTTCCAAAGTTTCGAACACAAGGAGAGACTCTGTCGCGCACTCTGCCGCAACTCTGTCGCACTCTCTGCGTAACTCTATCACTTTGTTGCCACTCTGACGCCCCATCAACACTCTATCGCGCACCTTATCGAGCACTCTGTCGCTCTGTTACCACTCTGCCGCAGACTCTGCGCACACTCTATCACTCACACAGCCTTGCGAGAGTCTGCCACACACTCTGCCGCACAAGACTCTGTCGCACACACTCTGCCGCGCACACACTGCTACGCGAGAGTCTGCCGCACACTCTGAGGCGCGAGACCCTACCGCTCTACACTCTGCCGCACAAGACTCTACCGCGCACACCCTACCGCGCGAGAGTCTGTCGCACACTCTGACGCGCGAGACCCTGCCGCCCTACACTCTGCCGCACACCCCACCGTAGACTCTGCACACATTCTGTCATGAACCTGTCGCACAAGATTCTGTGACACACCTATCGCGCAATACTCTAACGCACACACTCCTGCGCAAGACCCTATTGTGCACTCTGTCGCGCGAGACCCTACAGCACAAAGGTGAGACTCTATCACACACTCTGTCGCGTGAGACCCTGTCGCACATGGCGACACTCTGTCGCACACTCTGCCGTGCACCTTGCCGCGTGAGACTTGTCGCGCACTCTGCCGCACGAGACCCTGCCGCGTACTCTACCTAGCGAGAGACCCTGTTGGGTACTCTGCCGCCCGAAACCTTGCTGCATGAAAGACTATGCCACGCACCCTGTAGCGCAGATTTAGATTCCTGCCGCAGGGCTGATGGAGCACAACCCTACGATAAATTTTCAGAACCCTGTTGCAGGGATCAGTACTCAAGACCCTGTCGTCAGGGTGAAGGAGATAAACCCTGCCGCAAAGTTTGATATGAATTCAAAGTTCATCGTTCTGGGGAGCAGGGGAGGCCAAGCCCTCCCTCAACAAAAAAGAAGGCAGCAGTCTAATGGTCAGAACAGCCTGAACTCCTTAGTCTATTTCGAAGATTCAATGCCAAATCTTGGAATGAGAGGTGTTAAAAGAAAGCATCTAATGCAAAGACACGGGAGAAGGAGTTTTCATTCCAATGACTCAAACTCTTCTAATACCAAGGAAAGGGGAGAACATTCGACCCGAGAATCAGAGAAGAATATGGAAAAAGTCATAGAAAGGATTCTGGAGAAGAAAAAGTTGGTGAATCCTATATTGTCTTAAGATTATGGACAAGCTATTGCCAAAGAAGTTCAAGATACCATATATGGCTACTTATGCTGACAAAACCGACCCATATGACCATATGTAAAATTATGAGTCTCCCTTGATACTTCATGGATGGGAGGATGAAATAATGTGTAGAGCCTTTTCGCTCACGCTAATGGGGCATACCTTGAAAGAAGGTTCCATCTCGTCTTTTGATCAGTTACGAAGCGAGTTTTTGAAAGCCTTCATGATCAATACCTAGTGAAAAAAGGACGCGACCTACTTGCTTACACTCAAGCAAGGAAACAAGGAGTCGTTGAAAAGTTATGTTGATCATTTTTGGGATACGACTCTAAAAGTGAAAGATCTACAAGTTAGAGTAGCTATGGCAGCAATGCTACAAGGAACAAAAGTTGAAATGCTATAAGAGTCCCTTGATCAACCTATAACCATCTTAGATTTATGTGCTCGAGCAAATAAGTATGTAGCCCAAGAGGATGTAATGAAGATGGTATAGTCACGAGAAGTGAAGGAAGAAAGAAAAAGAGAGAGATGTACCTGAAAGGAGCTCTTCTAGACCTGATAGATTGGATAAAGCTCCCAGGCTTAGGTACGAAAGCTATGCTAAGCTAAACGAGCCCTGTGCTGATATTGAAGGGACTAGACTGTTAGAATTCCCGAAGAAGAAAGTAGAAAACGTAGGCCAACACATAGATACCTACTGTGACTTCCATTTCGCTCATGGTCATTTTACGGAAAGGTGCAGAGAACTAGTGGACCAGTTGGAAAGGTTCGCAAAGGGAAGATTAATCGTTTCCTTTGGAGAAACGAAAGAGCTCATTACCCTCCTCGAGATCGAAGGGATAATCACCCACAAAATAGGAAAAACAGGCCAAGAAATGAGGAAGAAGCTCGACCAAATCTCAGAAGGTAACCGATAAGATAATGAACCAACTGGACCAGCTATAAATGTCATAGCAGGTGAAAATTCAATGGCAGAAAATTCCTCTATCTCTTGTAAAACTTACGCGAGGCAAGCGTATCAAGTTCATGCTGTTATGGAGGAGAGAGTGGATGAAGAGCCTATTATGTTCACCTCAGCAGATCGGGGAGATAATATCATCCCCCACAATGATCTCATGGCTATCTCAGCAGTGTGATGAAATAGTTAATCGAATCTTGGTAGACAACGGAAGTTTGGGGAACAGGTAAAGGTAGTCGGGAAAGCCCAAAACATGTAACTCAACAAGTGTTATTTATGGTCGTAAAGTCAACTTCGACTGTTTATAACATAATTCTAGGAAGACCTCTATTGAATGCCATGAGGGTTGTCATCTCTCCTTGCTACCTGTTAATAAAATTTCATACCCCCAATGGAGTTGAACAAGTGCAAGGGGATCAAAAGAAGGCTTGTACATGTTATATCGCCTCTACTACATGCAAAGGAATAGAGAGAAATGAGGCATTATCTATAGTTGACCTTCCAAAACCCCAACTTGTTGAAGATCTGGTGTTGATAAAGTCGCACATAACCTATGCTCTGAAAGAGAATGAAATTCAGAGCTAATCGAGAAAGTCACATTAAATTAGACAGATGATTGGGCCCAACACCCGTAACCTTAAATTTTTGCAAGGAGGACATGTATTTCAAGTCACATGAAATTATACTGGAATTAGCCATTTACATTATGTTTCCTTTATATATTTTTACATCTTCACATTATTATCTGATTATTTTGAATATGTTGTCACGAGATGCTTTGAATAGATGAAATTTCTCTATTCTTATATTTATCTTACTGATACTCATAAATATGAATCTTGTGACAGAAAACAGACGAGCCGTAAGAGCCTGAGGCGCAATAGCGTCACTGTGACCAGGCGTGAAAGACAGATGAACCGTAAGAGCCTGAGGCGCAATAGCGACACTATGGTTAGGTGTGAAAAACAGACGAGCCGTAAGAGCCTGAGGCGCAATAGCGTCACTGTGGCCAGGCGTGAAAAACAAATAAGCCGTAAGAGCCTGAGGCGCAATAGCGTCACTGTGGCCAGGCGATGAGGACAGAAGGCGTAAGAGCCTGAGGCGCAATAGCGTCACTGTGGCTAGGCGCTGAAGACAAAAGCTGTAAGAGCCTGAGGCGCAATAGCGTCACTGTGGCCAGGCGTGAAAAATAGACGAGCCGTAAGAGCCTGAGGTGCAATAGTGTCACTGTGGCTAGGCGATGAGGACTGAAGCCGTAAGAGCCTAAGGTGTAATAGCGTCACTGTGGCCAAGCGTTGAAAACAGATGAGCCATAAGAGCCTAAGGCGCAATAGCGTCACTGTGGCCAGGCGTGAAAAATAGATGAGCCGTAAGAGCCTAAGGCACAATAGCGTCACTGTGGCCAGTCATGAAAAACAAACGAGTCGTAAGAGCCTGAGGCGCAATAGCGTCACTGTGGCTAGGCGTGAAAGACAGACGAACCATAAGAGCCTGAGGTGCAATAGCGTCACTGTGGCCAGGCATGAAAAACAGACGAGCCGTAAGAGCCTGAGGCGCAATAGCGTTACTGTGGTCAGGCGTAAAAGACAGACGAGCCGTAAGAGCCTGAGGTGTAATAGC
This sequence comes from Firmiana major, assembly GCA_033439115.1. Lineage (NCBI taxonomy): Eukaryota > Viridiplantae > Streptophyta > Magnoliopsida > Malvales > Malvaceae > Firmiana > Firmiana major. The sequence continues at coordinate 35,907,966 of CM065909.1, forward strand.
GTCACTGTGGCCAGGCGTAAAAGATAGACGAGCCCTAAGAGCCTGAGGTGCAATAGCGTCACTGTGGCCATGCGTAAAAAATAGACGAGCCGTAAGAGCCTGAGGCACAACAGCGTCACTGTGGCCAGGTGTGAAAAACAGAAGAAGCCGTAAGAGCCTGAGGCGCGATAGTGTCACTCTAGCCAGACATTGGAAACGAACAAGCCGTAAGAGCCTGAGGTGCGATAGCGTCACTGTGACCAGGCGTTGGAAATGAATAAGCCGTAAGAGCCTGAGGTGCGATAGTGTCACGATGGCCAAGCATTGAAGACAAATAAGCCGTAAGAGCCTGAGGTGCGATAGCGTCACGGTGGCCAGGCGCTGAAGACAAATAAGCCGTAAGAGCCCGAGGTGTGATAGCATCACGATGGCCAGGCATCTGAAAAGATTTGCCTTAAGAGCCAGAGGCGCAAAAGCGTCACGGAGGCCAGACATTTGAAAACAAGAAGGCCATAGTGCCAGAGGCGCGAATGGGTCGCGACAGCCAGACATTAGAAAAAGATTTGTCATGGTACGAGAGACGCGAATGCGTCACGGCGGCCCGCCATCAGGAAAAGATTTATATAAAAGGGCTTGAAACGAAATATGCGCGAGCTAAGCCACGAAGAAAAACTGCAAAAGCTTGAAGTGAAAAATGCACAAGGTAAGCTAAGCACTCAAATAAGCAAAAAATGCGCGAGGTAAACTAAACACTCCGATGAAAATTTGACTTCAGAATGTAACGTAAGGACTTGACATGAGGTTACGATGAGAACATATGTACTCTTCCGCAAGGTTATACCTAGCGAAAGAGTGGGGAGCAATTATTGTGCATGATATTAAGAATAAAAAAAAAGTGCTCCAAGTGGTGTACGAAGAAAACATGTATAGACATGAGAGAATCTGACATTTAATGAAAAGGGCATATGCATAATTAATGACAGAGAGAAACCCCTATAAATAGGGGCTAGGTATGATTCATAAACCAGATCTGAGAACTTCATATAAAAACTATGCCAAACTCTCTGACTTAAGCATCGGAGTGCAAACGCAGAGGAGAACCCCAACATTCCTCTGATCTTCTTCTTTCTTGCAGAAGCTCTCGGCAACACGTGGCAGGGAGCCTGAAGAGAAGACGTCAGCGATTCGTCACCATTGTTTCAGGTAACAACTATTTTAAATGAAAGAGTATAATCCTAATATATGATATTTGAGAGATGAATTCATTTGTTTATGTTGAATGTTGATGTAATGACTTGCGATACTAACGGTGGAAAGAATAATGTGAAGGGTTCATTGCCTACATGGTCGATATAGATGAGGCACACCCGAAATTAAGGGACATACCCATAATTACGGATTATCCTGATATCTTTTCGGACAAATTATTAGGACTACCACCTGAAAGAGAAATGGAATTTTTCATAGAGTTAGTGCCTGGTACCGAGCCGATATCAAAACCACCATATAGAATGGCTCCAATTGAGTTAGAAGAGCTGAAGACACAGCTGCAAGAGTTGCTGGAGAAGGGGTTTATTAGACCGAGTGTCTCACCTTAGGGAGCACCGATTCTATTTGTAAGGAAGAAGGATGGAAGCCTTCAACTGTGTATAGACTACCGGTTGTTGAATAAGGCCACCATTAAGAACAAGTACCTCCTTCCACGCATAGATGATTTGCTGGATTAGCTTTGAGGAGCCCAAGTATTTTTTAAGATAGATCTGTGATCAGGGTACCATCAGTTGAGGATCAGGAGTGCAGATGTACCCAAGACAGCATTTCGTACCCGTTATGGCCACTACGAGTTTATGGTGATGCCATTTGGATTGACAAATGCCCCCACAACATTTATGGCACTGATGTACCTGGACCAGTTTGTGATTGTGTTCATTAATGACATATTGGTATATTCCAAGTCCAGGGAAGATCACGATGAGCACTTAAGGATAGTTCTGCAAACCCTCCGAGAGGAAGAGTTATATGCCAAACTCAGCAAGTGTAACTTTTGGTTAGAGCAGATCTCATTTCTGGGCATATTATGTCGAAGGATGGGGTATCGGTGGATCCATCCAAGATAGAGGCAGTTGTACAGTAGGAACAGCCCAAGACAGTTACTGAGATCAAAAGTTTTTTGTGATTGGTAGGGTATTATCAGAGATTTGTAGAGGGTTTCTCCAGACTAGCTGCTCCATTGACATGCCTCACACGTAAGGATGTTAAGTTTGTATGGGATAAGGCCTGTGAGAGGATTTTTGAGGAGCTTAAGCGTCGATTGACCACTGCTCTAATTCTCACCATTCCTACTAGCTCATGAAGATTCTCGGTGTATACGGATGCATCACATCAGGGATTGGGCTGTGTACTTATGCAAGATAGGAAGGTAGTTGCCTATGGATCTAGACAGTTGAAAGATCATAAGAGGAACTACCCGACCCATGATTTGGAATTGGCTGTCATGGTATTTGCTTTAAAAATATGGCACCACTATCTCTATGGTGAGAAATTTCAGGTGTTCACAGATCATAAGAGCCTTAAGTACCTGTTCTCACAGAAAGAGCTGAATATGAGACAGAGGAGATGGCTCAAACTTTTAAAGGACTATGATTGTGAAATCATGTACCACCCAAGTAAGGCAAATGTAGTTACTGATGCTTTAAGCAGGAAAAACCTTGGGTTGGTGTGTTATATGATGATACGAGAGCATAAATTGTCGGAACACTTTGCGAACCTCAGTTTATATGTAACCCCACCTGTATAGGAGAAATTGGATATCATGGCTAGTATGAGATTAGAGCCACAGTTGCTTGGCCGTATTCCGCAGGCCCAGCAGAGCGATCAACGATGCATCGATTGGTTGAGGTAGATACAGACAGGTGTAGGTAGTGATTTTGAGCTGAGTACAGATGGCTTATTGAGGTTCAGGGGCAGAGTATGTGTTCCTGAGGATCCTGAGATCAGGAAGTTAATATTATCATAGGCTCACTCATCGAAGTACACGATACATTCGGGGAGTACTAAGATGTATCAAAACCTTCGGAAGGTTTATTGGTGATCTGGTATGAAAAGAGATATTGTCGAATATGTCACTAAGTGTCTCGTTTGTCAGCAGGTGAAGGCAGAGCATCAGAAGCCTGCAGGATTATTGCAGCCTTTACCGATACCGACTTAGAAGTAGGAGCATGTCACCATGGATTTTATGATGGGGTTGTCGAGGACCCGTAGAGGTCATGATGCCATATGGGTTATTATAGACCGGTTGACTAAGTCCACCCATTTATTGGCTATGAGAGCTACCGATACACTGAGTTAGTTGGTGAACCTGTATATTCGAGAGATAGTATGGCTACTTGGTGTTCCAGTGAGCGTTGTTTCTGATAGGGATGCCTGCTTCACTTCCCATTTTTGGGAACATTTTCAGGAAGTGTTAGGGACCCGACTGAGTTTTAGCACCGTTTTTCATCCTCAGACAGATGGGCAGTCAGAGAGGACTATACAAACCCTCGAGGATATGTTGAGAGCGTGTGTGCTAGATTTTAGAGGCTCTTGGGATGACCACCTGTAGTTAGTCGAGTTCGCCTATAATAATAGCTATCATGCGAGTATCGGGGTGGCACCCTATGAGGCACTGTATGGACGCAGATGTCGATCCCCCATTAGATGGGAAGAGGTTGGTGACAGACAGATTTTTTCTTCGGACTTAGTGCAGTAGGCATCTGAGGACGTCCAGTTGATAAGTGAGAGATTAAGGATAGCTCAGAGCCGGTAAAAGAGTTATGCTGACAAGAGACAGAGACCACTAGAGTTTGATGTGGGTGAGTCGGTATTCCTGAGAGTTTCACCTTCAAAGGGTATTATGAGATTTGGTAAGAAGGGTAAGTTGAGCCCTAGATATATCGGACCCTTCGAGATTTTGGAGAGAGTGGGAGATAAGACGTATAGGTTGGCATTGCCACCGAACTTGGCAAATGTTCATAACGTCTTCCACGTCTCTATGCTTCGAAAGTATCACCCGGACCCGGCACACCTGATAAGATATGAGCCGTTGGAGCTCAATGAAAGTATGACATATGTTGAGAAGCCGATTTGGATATTGGACAGAAATGAGAAAGTGTTACGGAATAAGATAATTCCCTTGGTGAAAGTTCTTTAGCAACATCACACGGTGGAAGAGGCCACATGAGAATTGGAGAACTTGATACGGGAGAAGTACCCCCATCTTTTTGAAGAGTGACTTGGTTCTAATTTGGAGGACCAAATTCCTTGAAGGAGGGGAGAATGTGAGACCTCGTATATGTATAGTTGTAATGTGTGTAATTGGATCAAAAAAATGTGAATGGACTTGTAATGTAAAGTATGATTGATGTAAGTTCATGGAATCGATGTACATACATATAATATAATTTGTAATGTAAATACAAGTTTCATTGTGTATCAATATGAAGAAATGAGTTCTTACAAGTGATGAATGTGATTGGAACTCAAAATGAGTAGTGTGGTAAATGGAAGGAAGTTGCATGAATATAAATGCTTCCATTTAGTTTTGTATAGTATTCCTTTGGATATACAAGGAATGTACACAAGTTTAAATGCGAATAAGGTATGAATAGATGCCATTTTCAAGTCATAAAGGTGGATGGATGAGAAAATGGCCATGGCAGCAGATTAAGGATGTTTTGGTGTAAGTTGCAGCAAGAAAACTGTAGAAAATTTGGAAAATATGAAGGCCAGATCGATCTCATAGGATGAGAGATCGATTTGGAAGAGCCAGAATGCTCTTATTTGAGCAATGGAATAGAGCAAATCGATCTCCAATGGGGCCAGATCGATCTCCTAACCATTCTGTAATGAAAAGATCGATCCTTAAGCATATAGATCGATCTCCTTAGCTCTCTAGTTGGGAGCAGATCGACCTCAACCAGATCGATCTCCTGCTTAAAATGTCGTGAAAAAGAGGGATTTAAGGGGACCAGATCGATCTCCTCCTAGTGCAGATCGATCTCCTCAAGCTATTTCTATAAAAAGGAGTGCTAAAATCTAAAAATTTTGGGAAAACAACATCACCCTTCCATTTTTCACCCAAAACCTAAGTTTATCTCTCTAAAATCAACCATTTTCAGTAAGAATTGAGGGGAGGCCATTAGACACTAATTTGTTCATCTTGAGAAAGAGAACAACATAGTTGGAACCCAAAATCTCATTGTTGGTATTGAAGGAGCTAAGGGCATTGTCATTTAGAGCAAGAAGAGAAATCAGATTTGGTAAGCTTCTAATACTCCAGCCTAAGTACATTGTGTATTTAATTGATTTTGGAGTTGATTGGCATGTATATGGATGATAGAAATCATCTAGAAAGCAATGGAACACATATAACATAGAAAATGGAATGAGTCTAGAGTGAGAAAGTGTGATTGAGTATGTTGATGATTTATGGATTACGATAAGCTGTTATAGAAGTAATATGAATGATGTGGAGTGCTTAAATGAAGCCACATTGTGAATTTGGATGAGTTGGTGATTTGTGGGAATTGCTAAGTTGTCAATTGAGTAATGTGGATGATTTGTAATGGGTAAATGAAACTACATTGTGGGTTGAGTGGAATTAGAAAATGAGCACCTGTAGTGTTGATGGAAAAGCCATAGTGAGGAAATATATAGGCCTAAAGGAACACTATGAGCTTAATATGGGTTTAATACCAATTCATTATGAATAAATAGGCCTAAAGGAATCCATAGACTCGAGATATGAATAGAGAAATGAAATGGGGCCTTATATGAGATGATAGAAGCTATAGAGTGAATTGACCATAGCAAAACCCAAAGGTTCTGTGTAATAGATTGAAATAATGCGAAATATGAATTTGTGCAGTTTCGGAGAGTTGTTGGAGACGCAATCGAACTACGCACACGTAAGCACCTTTAAGGAAATGGAATCACACGTCGCGATTCCAGGTAAGGGAATTTTGTGAGTATATAAAGGTAGTTGCTCGTATTTTGTGGGTATATACGGTGTTGTAAATTTGCATGATGGTTTGGAAAAGTCGTTGATGATGTATGTGAACAATTATGAGTACGTATATTATTTATTTTATATGGATGTATAAAAAGGGATAGTAAGGCTAATAATTGCATAAATCACGTGTTTTGAATGTTTTCACAAAACTAAATGCTTTGATTTGAGCAAATAAAAGGATAGGCTGGCTAGTACTTGAATGATGTTGTAAAATAGCCCATGTGAGGTGCTAAACATGTTTTGAGATGTTTTGAACGTATGTGAGCCGCTTATCTTGTGTATGTGATTTAATTCACGCTGGAGCCTCGCTCGCGCTAGATTTCGATGTTTTCATTTGTATTAAATCTTGTTAGAGCCTAGCTCGCATTTGGTATTGATGTTCTCACATGTTTGAACGTGCTGGAGCTCAGGTCGCACCTTGATTTGGAAACTATGATGATGTTTATAAATCGTACTAGAGTTTCTGCTCGTACATGACTTTCGAGTGGTTTTTCTTATGAGCATAACCGTACTAGAGCTATGCTCGTACGTGGTCTCTTTATGATAGGATGCATGAGTCGTGCTAGAGCCTTGCTCGTACAAGTTTGCATATTGTGATACGTATGAGGTCATGAAAGTTGGTAAGATCCTCAAGCCCTACATCCTTAAGCCCGAGGAGGCAAGGAAGCTCTGTTAGGCGAGGAGGCTCTGTTCGGTCGGGAGGCTCTCTTACGGTAAGATCCTTAAGCCCTACATCCTTAAGCTAACATCCTTAAGCCCGAGGAGGCGGGGAGGCTCTGTTTGGTGGGGAGGCTCTCTTACGGAAGGATCCTTAAGCCAACATCCTTAAGCCCTGGAGGGGCGGGGAGGCTTTGTTCGACAGGGAGGCTCTCCTACATGGGTACAGAGGGATCCTTAAGCCAACATCCTTAAGCCCTGGAGGGGCAGGGAGGCTCTCCTACATGGATATAGAAAATCGTTGGTATGGGGTAGGTAAGACCTAGGAATGGCACCCCCAATCATGATATGAGTCCGCGGAGTACGTTGTACCATATATATCTAATGGAGTACGATGTACCGCGTGATGATTATGTGATGAGAAAGACTGGCGAGGGATAATCCACCTTCATGCCAGCACAATACCCCGCGCACCTGGATGCGTGTGGTTTGGGATGATTTATGATGTAGTTCGTCCATATAGACACTTTTGATATAGTGACCTGGTTTTTATTACATATGTGTGATTGTGATTGTCCAAGGTAGACCCGAGGGAGGGGTCGAGCCTTGTGGGATTTGATTTGTGAAATGGTAATGATGTTTGTGATTGAGAAAATGGTTTGTGATGGGATTGTATGTGTTTGAGAAAGAGCTTTATGATGTGATTTAAAAAAGGATGTTTCAAGTGAATTTCCCTTTTTATTATTTGATTTGACAATTGAGCATGAGATGGCTTGTACATGATGATTTACCATGTTTTATTACGTCAATTTACATGATTTAAATACATGATATATGTATACGCATATGGCATAGTTTTGTTTTCATCATGCTCCGAACTATAAACGATTTATGTATAACACTATCAGCATGTAGATAGAGTAGCTATCTACCATGCTTGCATTATTGCCTTACTGAGCGTGTGGTTGCTCATCCCTCTCTATTTTCCCCCTCATACAGAGCGTGCATAGTAGCCCAGTAAGGACTGAGGAATGGTATTTTGGACATCTGCTGCATCTCCATCACTCAGAAGTATATACACAGTGATTCTTTTTTGTATCTAAATAATGTAAAAGCACAGTAGTCATTTGAAATGTAATTATGGGGGATGTAGATGTCAGTAATCATATTTTGTATAAGTAAACAATTAACTTCGAATGTATGACATCATTTCATTAAATTGTGAATAAATGGTAAGTGATGGTTATTATTGACTCACAGCCCAACTGTATGTGGTGAGTTGTTCACAATCGGGTAAGGTAACAGTAAAACGCAAAAAATTTATTGAGATTTTCGATAAAAGGGAATGAAAAAGGGTCGTGACACCTTGCCCTTCTGTGGGGTAGTCTCAATCATCTCTGGACAATACCTCGCGATATGTCTTGGTTTCCCACATCTATAACACACAACAGGGGTCATCAAACAAGGCATGATACAATGAAATCTACCACATCTCTTACACTGCTCGGTAGTAGGTCGTGGTCCTCCAATGACTATACCCCTCGGTGAAGCTAAAGTTGGGTACACAAGAGGTTTTGCAGCTCTCTCATGCACCTTCTCAATCTTTGGCCTCTTCTCAAACAGTCTCTGGCCTCTTCTCCTGACCACTCTATCAACCTCAGATCTCTTTCGATCACTATCTCTCCTACCACTAACCTTCCCAAACTCGGAGGCATTCCACTCAAAGTCTTGCTCACACAATTGTGCCCCGTGAACTGCCTCCTCATAAGTGGGGAATTCAAACAGAGCTAATTTATTCTGGATGGCTGGTCTCAATCTGTCCATGAACTTCTGAACCTTTCGAGCCTCACTGCTCATCGTATCCAGGTCATACCTCCCCAAGGATATGAACCTCGATTCATACTTATTAACTGAGCGATTCCCCTAAACCAAATTCATAAACTCCATTCGCAGCTTCCTCTGTGCAGTGGCTGGAATATACTGCCTCCTAAAGGCCTCCAAGAATATCTCCCATGTAATATCGGAGTATCGAGCTCTCAGAATAGATACAGTGGATCTCCACCAGTGCTCTGCCTCGCCTTTCAGCATAAATACGGCAAATGTAACTTTCTCAGTCGATTTACATATGAAGAACCCATACAACTTCTCCATTTCATATACCCAATCCTCAGCAACAACCGGGTCCTTCACTCCTCTAAATACTAGAGGTTTCAACTCTTGGAATTGTCATAACCTACTCAACTCACAGTCATAACCTGAGTCACTTCTGCTCTACTACGGAGCAATGGGAGAAGTTGTATCCTGAACTGGGGGTGGTGTAACAGTCCCTGTAGTCTGAGGTCTCTTTGCCTCCGCAGCTGCTTGTCCTGTAGTAGTAAGCTGCATGGCTGGACTTCGTCTATCACTAGCTGTCACGACCCAATTCTATTCTCTTTAATCAAAAAGCACTAAAAATTTTTCGCGTTTTACTGCTACTTTACCCGATCGTGAACTAACTCACCACACACTGTTGGGCTGTGAGTCAATAATAAACATCACTTATCATTCGTTCACAGTTAAATAAAACGATGTCATTCATTCGCATTAATCATGTACTTATACAAGGACATGTTTTACTGACATCTACATCCCCCATAATTACATCTCAAAAGAATACTGTGCTTTTACATTGTTTAGATACAAAAAGAATCACTGTGTATATACCTCTTAGCGATGGAGATGCAGCAGAGTCAAAATAATACGCCTCAGTCCTCACTGGGCTACTATGCACGCTCTGTAGGGGGGAAAATAGAGTGGGATGAGCAACCACACGCTCTGTAAGGCAATAATGCAAGCATGGTAGATAACTACTCTATCTACATGCTGATAGTGTTATGCATAAATCATTTATGGTAGGAGCATGAGGAATAAAACTATGCCATATGAGTATACATATATATCATGTATCAAAGTCATGAAAATTGGCATATAAAACATGGTAAAACATCATGTATAAATCATCTCATGCTCGATCTCATTTAAATTCATAAAAAGGGCAATTCATTTAGAAACCTCCTTTTTAAACCCACGTCATAAAACTCTTTCTCATCACATACAATCACATCACATCAATTCACAATCACAATCTCATCTTCATTTCATAATTCAAATCCACGAGGCTCGACCCCTCCTTCGGGTTTACCTTAAACAATCACAATCACACTTAGAGATTTAAAATCATGTGGTAGTAAGTAATTCAAGCAAGGAGACAGGTTACTATATCTCAAGTGACTACGTTGGCCAATCGTCACATATCATCCCAGACCACACGGATCCCGGTGTGCGGGGTATTATGCTGGTACGAAGGTGGGTTAGTTCTCCGCCAGACTTTCTCAAATCAAGTAACCACCACGCGGTACATCGTACTCCATGTGATATACACGGTACATCGTACTCCGCGGACCCATAACATGGTTGGGGTGCCTGCTATAGGTCTTATCTACCACATACCAAGTGTAACCTTTATAGTCTCAAGAGCGCGTGGGAGTAACCTCAATACCAAGTCCTAGCCCCTCATGGCCTTGCTAGCCCCTGTTGGGTTCCCTGATTCAGGTCCTAGCCCCTCACCCTCACCTCACTCAAGAGGTCTGTTAGGACTGTTGGGTTCCCTGAATGGATTATGTCAGGTCCTAGCCCCTCACCCTCACCTCACTCAAGAGGTCTGTTAGGCCTGTTGGGTTCCCTGAGTTAATCCGTATCTCTCGCCACGGCCTCATACATACCACAGTGTGAAAACCAGCGCGAGCTACGCTCTAGCGCGAATTCATGCATCAAAACCAATCACTTCGTACGAGCAATGCTCTGGTACGGCATTTATGCATAAAATATGAAGAAACCATGTACGAGCATAGCTCCAGTACAGTTACATGCATAAGAAAAACCACTCAAATCCACGTACGAGCGTAAGCTCCAGTACGGTTTATAAACATCATCACAATTCAATTTCAAAGTGCGAGCTAAGCTCAAGCGCGTTTCACACAAGTGAAAACATAGAAATCCAGCGCGAGCGAGGCTCTAGCGCGATTTATGTCATACAAATGTGATAGGTGGCTCATATACAATTTATCAATCCCGGCAATTCGGGTTTAGCACTCACAAATGCTTTTCCACAACAAAAATACAATACTAGCCGACCTATCTACAAGCTTGCTTAAAACCAAGCAATTCGTTTTGAAAAGCATCAAAACATTAGATTTATGCAATTATTAGCCTTACTATCCCATTTCATAAAATCCACTTCAAATCCAAAACCACGCATATACTCATCATCATTCACGAATACCATCAACATTTATTTGAGCAATCATGCATTTCATAAAACACCCGATATTCACCCACAAGTTCAAAGTACGAGCAGCTACCTCTATATACTCACAAAATTCCCTTACCTGGAATCGCGATGCGTGATTCCACTTCCTTAAGCTGCTTACTCGTACGGTTCGATTCGTCTTCAACGAACTCTTCGGGACTGTACAAAATTGTATTCCGCATTATATTCGATCCATACAATGCAACCCTTGCGCTTGCTATATCCAATATAATCTATAGCCTCTATTAAAGCTTATTTGGCCTCGTTTCATTACTTTACCCATGACTCGAGTCTATGGATCTTCTTAGGCCTATTAACTTATTTTGAATCGATATTAAATCGACATTGAGCTCATAGTGTTCATATTTCATGAATTCCCTCACTATGGCATTTATCACTCATATACATACCCATTTTCACAATTCCTCCAACTCACCAAGTAATTCCATCTAACCATCTAAAATCCTAAACATTACCCCAATAACAACTTTAGCATGTCATAAATCATAAGCTCATTCAATCCCACATATTCTCACATTATACCCATTTTAGATTTCTAGGTCACACCAATTCCACTACATTCCTAGGTAGTTTATCCATCAATACTCATATCAATCAACTCCAAAATCAATTAAATAGCTAATGCATTTGGATTGGAATGTTAGAATCTTACCAATATGATTTCTCTTCTTGCTCCAATTGGTAATGCCCTTAACTCCTTCAATTCCAAGAATGGGAAAATGCCCTCTCACTATGTTGTTCTTCTCTTTGATAGGAACAACTTTGCCTCTAATGATCTCTCTCCAAATCTCACTGAAAATGGCTGATTTTAGAGAGGGAAAGTTAGGTTTTTGGGGTTGAGATTGTAAAGTTAAGTGTTTTTCTGAGATTTCCAGATTTTCAGCTCTCCTTATATAGAAATGCCTTGAGGAGATCGATCTGGTCCAAGAGGAGATCGATCTGGTCCCTTAAAATCCCTCTTTTTTCACGGTATTTTTAAGCCTGAGATCGATCTGTCGAAGCATGAGATCGATCTGTCTAGGCCTGAGATCGATCTGTCGAAGCATGAGATCGATCTGCTCCCAAACAGAGACCTAAGGAGATCGATCTGGGTCCATTGGAGATCGATCTGCTCTATTCTTTCGCCCAAATAAGAGCATTCTGGCTCTTCCAGATCGATCTCTCATCCTATGAGATCGATCTGGCCCTCATGTTTTCCAGATTTCCTGCAGTTTCTTTGCTGCAACTCATACCAACACATCCTTAATCTATTGCCATGGCCACTTTCTCATCCATCCACCTTTATAACTTGAAAATGGCATCCATTCATACCTTATGCACATTGAAACTTGTGTGCATTCATTGTATGTCCAAAGGTATGCTACATGAAACCAAATGGAAGCATAACTCCATTCCATTTTACCACACTACTCAACTTGAGTTTCAATCACATCCATCTCTTGCCAGAACTCATTTCTTCATATTCATACTTAATGAAACTTGTATGTACGTTACAACTCATATTACACATACATGCATTGAATCCATGGACTTACATCAATCATACATTACTTTACAAGTCCATTCATATTATTTGATTCAATTACACACATTACCATTATACATATACGGGGTCTTACACTAGCACCCAACGCTTGCGTGACTATCTCTACAAGCTCTCACTACTATGCTCTATCCTAACGAAGCATGCCTCAAGTTCCTTTGGTCTCTCAACAGGGTCCTGTGGAGCCTGATCAGTTTGTGGCTTCGTACGGCTCTCATGCCTGCGCCTACGGCCTCTAGCACGTGAACTCGCCCCTCTACCTCAGCAGGTGATAGGCATAATACCTAATTTCCTGTATCCATACCATTTATTAGTCTTATTCTATCTCAGTATACACAGTTATATCTAAACAAAAGCACAGTAATATGGGGATGTAACTTTCCTACTTATTAATATCGACTCATATCAGGCCAATTCAATTCTGATACCAATCTCTGTCACGACCCCTTTTCATCTAAAAATCACCATAAATTTTTCACTTTTTCACTTCTGTTCTCGGTCGTGAACAACTCTCACCAATAACAGTTGGGCTATGAGTCAGTATTAATCATCATTTACCAATCATCTTTCAATAAATCAAGAGCAAACACATACATTTGAAAATTTAAGTTATGTATTTATACAGGTTTGCTAACACTTACATCCCCCATATTACAATTCAAAATGATTACTATATTGTTACATGTTTAGATACAAAAAGATTTTTGTGTGTATACCTCTTAGCGATGGAGAGCAGCAGATATCCAGATACAACTCCTCAATCCTTCACTAAACTACGTGTGCGCTCTGTAGAGGGGGACAATAATAAAGATGAGCAACCACACGCTCAGTAAGGCAATAATGCAAGCATGGTAGATAACTACACTATCTACATGCTTATAATGTTATGGCATAAAAATCATTAATATCCAGAGCATGAAGAAATATTAAAACTATGCCACATACATATATCATGTACTGAAAACATGAAAATAGGCATGTAAACATGGAAAATTATCATGTAAAATATCTCATGCTCATCATAATAAAACTCATCAGTTTCATCACAAATCATGGATTTCATCATAAATCATCCCCTCGGGATTAACACCTTGTCAAAATATTAGTAAAACTCACCACAAACAACTTATCATCATTTAAAAACATCCCATAAGGTTCGACCCCTCCCTCGAGTCTACCCTGGATAACACAAATAATTGTTCAGTATATAAAACCATGTGATATCATGTGAGACAGGTGGTCACTATATATATAATCGAGGACTTTGTTGGTCAACTATGTCCCTATCATCCCAGACCACACGGATCCCGATGTGCGGGGCATCATACTATAACGGGAGGTGGGTTAAATCTTACCCGCCATAATATAAATCTACATCATAACCTCATGGTACATCGTACTCCATGTGATATACAAGGTACAACGTACTCCGTGGACCCATATCACAGTTAGGGGTGCCTTTCGTAGGTCTTATCTACCTCATGCCATGTATAACCTACTCAGTCTCAAGTGCACGTGCTAGCATCTCATCCGTGTGACTAACAGTCTACACGAGGCATCCAGCACAGCTCGTACGAGCATCTCATTTGTGTGACACAAAGTCTACACGAGGCATCCAGCACAACTCATTACATATCGCAGTGTGAAAAGCCCAGTGCGAACAAAACTCTAACACGATTCCATGCATCATTATTAAATACTCTCGTACGAGTAAAACTCTAGTACTATTTTATGAATAATAATTAATGAGAAAATCACGTACGAGCATAGCTCCAGTAAGGTTATATGTATAAGAAAATTAATGAAAACTCAGGTACGAGCAAAAGCTCCAGTACGGCTTGTAAAACATTACAACTCAAAATATGGTGCAAGCTAGGCTCCAACACATGTCATGCATATTAAAACATCAAAATCCAGTGCTAACGAAGCTCTAGCATGATTTAACTCACATAAATCTTATAGGTGGCTCTATTTCAACAAAACACGTTCAAACCACAGTTAGCACCTGACTCGTGCTATTTCACAAAAGTATGAAGTTAATAGCCAGCCTATCTGTAAATTTTGCTTAAATCAAAGCAATGTGTTTCATAAAAATATCAAAACATGATGTTTCATGCAATTATTACCCTTATTATCCTTTTTGTAAGATTCAATTCCAAAACCAAAATCATCTATATCTGAAATTGTTTGCTCAAACCATTATTTCTTTTCTAGGTAACAACACAAATTAAATACCAATAATTACCCTCAAAATATGTGCAGCTACCTTTAGATACTTACAAAATTCCCTTACCTGAAATCGCGTCAAGTGATTCCACTTCCTTAGAGCTGCTCGATTGTGCAGTTCGATTCGCTTCCAATGAATTCTCTGAGGCTGCACGAAATTACTCATCACATCAATTTAATCTGAACTAATACAATTCTTGTGTTTATTATATTCGATTCGACTTATTAGGTTCATTAACGCTTGTTAGGCCTTACTTTCTCTTAAGCCTTTTTTTAATTGTATTATTCATTTTTCAGGAATCTATTGGTTCTACCAAGCTTATTGGTTCACACTAAATCGACATTAAGCTCATAATGCCTTTAGCTCATCATTTCCTTCACTATGGCAATTTATCAGACACCTCTTATGCCTATTTCCAATCATCATCCATTCCAACATATGGATTTCACAAAGTTATCTTAAAATCATCTATACATGCTTACTAACATCTCTACATGTTTAAACCATCATCCACTCCATACCATTTCAACTTTCTCTCATTAAGCCCATTCTAGGTCATGTTTGTTTAAGCATGTACATGAACATTTCAGCCAACATTATATACATCAATCAACTCATCAAAATGTCTACATTAACATATTAGAAGATGGTGTATAGAAATCTTACCTAGCTTGACTTTTTCCTCTTTTTGCCAAATTAGGGAAAAACCTCTTTTCTCCTTTAATCCAAAGTTTCAAGTTCTAATCTTTGACTATATTGTTCTCTTCGTCACTAGGAACAACTTTGCTCAAATAGCTTTTTCCTTAAATATTTTTTGGAAGGTAAGGATATCATATAGTGAGAAAACTAGGTTGTTTTTGGTTAAAATGGAAGGTTTTGGGATTTCTAGGGAAGAAGGCTCGAAAGTCAGGTCTCTTTTATAGTAATTGCGTTATGAGATCGATCTCCAATGGTGGAGATCAATCTCCCTTTGCTTAAATTCCTTTAGAATTTGACAATGTAGGCTGGGGGATCGATCTGCCTCTTGGATGAGATAGATCTGCCTCTTTGAAGAAATGATCGATCTGCTCATTGGTAGAGATCGATCTTGGCCAGGAAAAATCACTTAGAGATTGATCTGGCTTTAGGAAAAGATCGATCTTTGCTAGGCAGAAGCAATTGGAGATCGATTTGCTCTTGCTAAATCAAGTGGGGATCGATCTGTTCCTTACAGAATCACATGGGGATCGATCTGTTTGAATGAGAGATCGATCTGCTTGAATGAGGGATCGATCTCCTCTTTACAGAATACTTAGTACTCTATTTCGAGACAATGAGATCGATCTTTCTTGCATGTAAGATCGATCTAGCATTCATCCTGCAGTATTTCAGCTGCAATTTTCCATATTTTCAAAGGTAAACTCACATTCAATCACTTCAATACCTATTTTGCATTTTATTCACACTTAACACTCAAAAATATCTAATTTTTATGATTCATTTATTATGTAACTTGTCTGTACATCAAGGAAATCATAAGATTACATAGAAATTCACGGGTCTTACAGCTCGCACTAGATTTTTGGAAATCATGCTAATGTCATCGAGTACTGCTAAGTGATCTTACTCTGATTATGCTCGCATGTGACTCGCAAGATTTAAAGTGATTATAAGTAAAACTGTGCTAGATACCTCAGGTATGCTGTGTGATCTTATGTTGAGTTGCTCGCAAGTGGTTTTATAAGCTTTCTGTGTGATGAGTAAAACTGTGCTAGATGCCTTAGGTATGCTGTGTGATCTTACGCAGAGTTGCTCGTACATGGTTTTATAAGCTTATTGTGTGATGAGTAAAACCATGTTGGAGCCGTCGTGTATTGCTGAGTGATCTTGCACAAACCTACTCACACGTGATTTTGAGACAATGAAAATGGGTGATAAGGATCCACGGGAGCACGTTGTACCGTGAGCGTTAGCCACAGAGTATGATGTGCCGTGATATCTTAGTGATTTTGTGTGGACTGAACGGATGGTTAATCCGCCTCCCCAAGCATGGGATTCTCACACACCTGATCAGTGCTGCCTGGAATCCAAACTATGGGCATAAGTCTTTTATCTGTGTGATATGACATTTTGTTGCTACAGTGTGGGGTGACATATGTCCTCCCTGCTGTGTGATACAGGGTGATATGATATCGCATACTATGTCTCATGTTTATCGATTTACTAAGTGATTTGCTAAATGCAAAGAAATTTCTAGGTGTGTACTGTGTGGATTGAAAAAGAAGCTGTGTGAATTTAAAGAGTATGTTGTGTGGTTCTGTGTGATTTAAGAAAGAAATGTGCATATACTCATCTAGCAAATTAATGATTTTGCAATTGATGGAAGCTATTTTCAAAGAGTGCATATGTTTTATAAGGAAAATAAATGTTTATATTTTAAACATGTAGATAGTGTAGTTATCTACCTACTTTCATATTTTCCTTACTGAGCGTGTTAGCTCACCCGCTTATTTTCTCCTCCACAGATTTTGCGCAGTAGTGAGTTTACTGTAGTTGTCTCTGATATGGTATTCTCCAGTTCTCCAGCAGTATAGAGGTATACACTTATGAGAAAAATTTTGTATCCTGTAAATTAGTATATAGTAAAGCTAGCTTTTGTACGAAAGGGATATATATAATAGAAGCTGATGTAAACATTTCCGCATATTTATAAAAGAGCAGTTTCTATTTCATTAAATGAATTTAAATTATAAATGGATGAGATGTGGATATGGATGTTGACTCACAGCCCAACTATTAATAGTAAGTTAAGTCACGGGAAGAGGGTCGTGACATACATTTACATCCTCGATATTACATTCGTTTACTTTACTATGTTGTTACATGTTTAGATACAAACTTATACGAATATGTATACCTTTCGATCGATGAGAATGCAACGAATACCGGAATGCGAGTCCTCAGCCGCTCACTAGTTACTGTAAATGCTCTCTAGAGAGGGGGAAAAAGAAAGGGTGAGCTCACTAGCTCAGTAAGGCAATTAGGCAAGCAAGTAGATAAATACACTATCTACATATTCATTATGCCATGCCTTAAAGTAATCTTTTCATTTCACATTTGAAGCATGAATGTTGGTGTAAAACTTATGCAATGTGTATATATTTACTTGTATATACGGAAATCATGCTTTATTCATAAATACAGGCATTTCATGCAAAACATTGCATTTTATATAAAATATAATGCCTATAAAACATATCATGTCATTTCATTTCAATCATATAAAATCTGGCATTTCATCATGTAAAAAAAATCTATCAGGTCTCAACCCATCCCTCGGGTCTACACTGATCCATAAACATTCACATTTATATAAAACCATAAAATCATTTATTGAGGCTCGACTCATCCCTTGGGTCTACCCTAGTTCGTATAAAGCTATGTGAAATAATCACGTGAGACTGGGCGACGATTGTGATAAGATCGAGGACTATGGTCATATCCCATACTGTGATCCCAAGCTACACAGTACCTAGTGTGTGGGGTAAAACGCTGCAATGGGAGGTGGGTCAAATCCTACCTACCAGCCCACATCTCCTCAACTCCGAATATCTCTTCAACACCAAATACTCATGGTACAGTGTACTACGTGTCCCATAGACGGTACAATGTACTCCATGGACCCTATCTCAAGTCGGTAGTCAATGCCATGTCTCAAAATGCGAGTGCGAGCATCTCATCCGTGTGACAGTCTACACAAGGCATCCAGCATGGCCTTAAGCATGTTATGCTAAATCTCATGTGAGTACAACTCCAACACAGTTTTATGTATATCATATCAAAATACAGTGCGAGCCTTGAGTGCGACGCTCAGTTGACACCCCACTCAAACATGGTTTTATGCATATTTCATATAAAATCTAATGTGATTAACACTACAGCACTATGCATAAGTCATATTTAAATTCGAGTACGAGCAACGCTCCAGTACTACACCATGCTTATCATGTGAAATCTAGTGCCAGTAACACTTCAACACTAATTTATGTAGAAATCGTATAAAATCCAGTGAGAGCAGTGCTCCAACACGATTTGTTTTTACACAACTTGATAGATGGCTCATATCAAAGGGATTATTTCAAATAATCAAAATCAGCACCATAATTGTGCTATTTTTGTGTACGTCATGAAAACACTTACCAATCTTTCTATGCTTCTGCTAAATAGTAGTAAAAACACTTGAAAACATGCATTTCGTGCTTTTCGTGACTTTTCTCAACTTTTGAATTTTTACCCTTAATAGGGGTAAAATTGTAATTTACCCATATTGGGTCTTTATAAATTTTATTCTCTTTCTATAACCCTCAGAGTTTTTAAGTGACTGTAAACGACTCTGAAAATACACGTAGCTATCTCTAACTACTCGTAAAATTCCCTTACCTCAAATCGCATGGAATGCTCTTCCTTTTCCAACGCTGTAAAATCACCAAGTCTGTTTCGCTCCCAATATAATCTCTAGAGCTGTATATAACCATTTATCAGGTTAACTACCATATATTCAACTGTATTTCACTTTCACTGGGCTTAATTTAAAGCATCTAGGCCCATTTACTCTTATATGGCCCAATTACATGTTAACAGGCCTTATTCAGTCTTAAACCCATTTTCACCTTAATATTCATTTCATCTGGGCTTATTAGGCTTATTGGGCCCATGTGAGATCTGAGAATTTCAGACATATTTTATTGATGTAATAATAATTTGAAGTGTAATTTATTGAGCTAAGTGAATTGGGGAATGATAATTGGAGATTTATATGTTAAGTGTTAAAATAAATGTGAAACTATGAGGACAGATCGATCTGGGAGAAGGAGAGATCGATCTGGTGAGTTATAAATGACAAAGAAGGAGAAATTTAAGGAGCAGATCGATCTGGGAGAAGGAGAGATCGATCTGGTGAGTTAAAAATGACAAGGAAGGAGGAATTTAAGGAGCAGATCGATCTCCAATGGAAGAGGATCGATCTCCTTATGAATCTGTTTGAGAGAAGATCGATCTCATGAGGAAGAGATCGATCTCCAAATGATTCTGTTTGGGAGAAGATCGATCTCCTCAAGGAGCAGATCGATCTCATAAAGCCATAAAGAGATCGATCTCACCCCTCGACAGATCGATCTCCTAGGCATAAAATTGCCCAGATCGTCCCCAAAATTCAAACGCAGATCGATCTCACCCCTCGACAGATCGATCTCCTACCCTCAGCCTATATAAGGAACCCATGTTTTTCTCCTACAAACTCACTTTCTCTCTCTTCCAACACCATTTCCATCAAAAACCTAACTTCTCACTCATCCAAAACACCCATTTCCGGCCAAATCAAGAGTTGTGGCAAGAAGGAAAGTTGTTCCTCATCAAAGGGAGAACAACATACTTGGAAATCGAAGAACAAATCGGATCGAGGTGTGGGTTGTGCGTCTCACAAGCTTTGGGTAATTTCTAAACCTCAATCTTGATATTTGAGATGATTTTGATGATATTGGTGGTTGTCATTGCGTTGAAATAGCTGAGAAATGATTAGGGATTGATGAAATTGCAATGTAGTTGGAGTAATGTTGATATTTGGTAATTTTGGTAATTTTGAGAATTTGTGCTATAAATGGAAATATAGACAATGTGGTGAATTAGCGTAGATGATTTAACATGAGAAACGTAGAACGTTGAGATGTTGTGAATGAGAGTGTAGTTTGGGGTAGAGTTACGAGAATCAAGAGATTTGAGGTGTTATGAGCAATTATGCTCGATTTTTTAGAATGGAGGTTTATGAGATAATTGAGTATTGATGTTTTAACATCGTTTGGACAGCTCGGGAGTTCCAGAGTGGAATGCGAGGCTAGTCCGTGATACGGGGGAAACGATTGCACTATACGAGATGCAAAGAGGTAAGGGAAATCTAAACCATTTGTGTATGTGATTTGTAAACTATTATAGCATGATTTGTGGTTTATAAAACAAGCATGTTGAGTTTTATGTTGAGATTTAATTGCACACGATTTTTATAACCGGTTGGAGCCCAATGTTTTTATGAGTTTATAACTGGGCTCTACGTTAAGGCAATATCGAGATTTGAGAAATGTGTGCGTGCTTTGCCGGTTGGAACTCGATTTTATTATGTTTTGTGTTGAGTACAAAACGATTTTCAAATGAGATTTATGAGAGAAAAACCATTATGAGTTCTACGTGAAGGCAAACCAATCTTGTGTGATAAGACTTAGGTGTGTAATTTTGAGTACACACCGGGCATTGCTCTGGTAGCATGTAAGCCCGATTCTTCTCCGTTCTGGTAACGTGAGAATAACCCATTCTGTGGCTGTGCCACGTATACTTAGTGGCCGTTGCCACGTGTGAAACCCTATTTGGTGGCCGTTGCCACGTGAGAAACCCCATTGGTGGCCGTTGCCACGTGAGAAACCCCATTGGTGGCCGTTGCCACGTGATACCCCATTGGTGGCCGTTGCCACGTGATACCCCATTTGGTGGCTGTTGCCACGTGAGAAACCCTATTGGTGGCCGTTGCCACGTGAGAACCCCTAATTAGTGGCCGTTGCCACGTGAAACCCTACCCAGTGGCTATTCCACGTGTGAAATTAAATCAGTGGCTATGCCACGTGTGTTTAGTGCCTGCGCCACGTGCATTACTATTTCAGTGATTTTATCACGTATTTGAGAAAGCGTTTATCGCGTCATTTTCACATGCTTTGTTATTGCTCTAGAGTGAGCCTTTTTACTTCATGTTTTCACATGACTTGAGACATGAGCATGTCGTTTTGAGTACTATCATGCTATGGTTTTCAAATGAGTTTTACATACAAATAAATATTTTGTGATGTGCATTTTGGTTTATGAAATGAGTTCCTTACCCCCCTTACTGAGGGATTTAGAAGCTCACCCTGTTTTCTCCCCCCCTCCCCCCCCAGAGTTCTTCAAGTGAAAAAGGATCTCCCTGCGACGTACGGAGTAGTGGCTAGTGGAGGATTCGAGCTCCAGGCCATATATATTGTATCTTGAGGTATATTTTATCTTTTCATGTACCCAGACTATTATTGTAATTGTAGACACTTGATGTATAACATTGTATGGGATGTATTAGGATTAATTAACTTGTAATCGAGAAATGGGTATATTACAATATTTATTATATCATGATGAGATCCTGAGGAATGATACTTATGATGATGTATGACACTGCACAGGAATGCACCTTTAACTGTGAATTAATGAGTAAAAAGTTTTAAATTAGCCCTATTTTCCGCACTTCCGGGGAGTGACAGAGTTTTCTTGGTATCAGAGCTTAGGGTGTCTAGTACTGTCAGTGTCAGTTAAGTGAAATAGAATACATCCCAAGTGTCTGTAATAGTCTGGTCATGAACTGAAATTGAGGATTGAGATTTCAATCGATAGTGATATGTACGCGCAGGAGACGAGTTGAGATAGAGAATGAGTAAACGACGAGGTCATTCGAGGAGGCAGGCAGAGTCCCCTCCGCCACCTGTCCCACAACCAGAGAGTCCTAACTCTCGATTTAATCAGATTGAGACTGATGTGAGGCTAGGTTTTGAGCAGATGGCAGCGTTGTTCGCGCAACACTTTGGAGTTAATGCCTCAGATACTACCCCTACACCACCACAAGGACCTCCCATACCCCCAGTGCCTCCCGTCACTCAGCCTGAGGATAGAAGTATGGTCCGACTAAGGGATTTTCTGAAGATGAATCCACCCGCATTTAAGGGAAAGAAGGATCCTACAGAGGCTGAGGAGTGGTTGACGGAATTGAGAATTATATTTGATTTTCTGGGGTGCACCGATGCTGAGAGGGTCAGTATGAGTGCCTATATGCTGAAGGGGAGAGCTCGAGATTGGTGGGGTACTACCCAGGGTATTTTGATGTCCCACCATGATGTGATTGGTTGGGAAGAGTTTCAGACAGCCTTTAGGACCCAATATGTACCACGAGCCGCCCATAGAAAGAAACAGGCCGAGTTTTTGAGTTTGGTACAGGGTGACATGTCTGTGGATGACTATGAGAGCCAATTCACAACGCTATTGAGATATGACCCACAGACCTTCAAGAGTGAAGAGCTCCGCACAGAGAAGTTTGTGTATGGGTTGAAGCTCGTCATCAGAGATAGATTGATAGGGCTATGTATTACTGAGTTTGGAGATGCTCTGAGACGAGCACAAGAGATTGAAAGAGGAATTGAGATGGTACAATCCCAGAATGAGCTCAGAGCGGTGAATAGAGATAAGGGCAAGAGGCCAGCGATTTTCCAAAGAGGCTCGGAGAGGTTCCTTCAGAAGAGGAAGGATTGAGGTACAGAAGGGCAGATTAGAGAGACCCAGAGGTTACCCTAATATTAGAGAGACCCCTCGAGATGTCAGGCCTGAGACAAGGTTTTGTAGAGATTGTGGCCGAATGCATTAGGGAAGTTGTACTGGGTCGATCCATGGATGTTTTAGATGTGGAGACATGGGTCACATGGTGAAGGATTGCCCTCAACCTCAGAAACCACATGTCTTGGAGCCCACTAGACAACAGCCTCAGAGAGTGGACCCCCGGAGACGGGCCACTGCGGCAGAGAAAGGGAAGAAACCTGTGGCACAGGGACGTGTGTTTGGCCTGGATAAGGAGACCGCAGACACTTCGGCAGAAACTATAAGAGGTACACTCTCTAAATGTAATCATAAGGCTCATGTGTTGATTGATTCAGGATCCACGCATTCGTTTATTTCTGAGCATTTTGCATGTAGATTAAACTTGAAGTTTGAACCTCTAGAATACATACTACATGTGAATACCCCTATGCGTGAATCCCAGAGAACTGAGTTAATCTGTAAAGGATGTGAAATAAAGGTGGGAGATAGAGTGATGTTAGCAGATCTAATCCTGTTGAATATTCATGGGTTTGATGTAATTCTGGGAATGGATTGGTTGGCGACCAATCAAGTGAGTTTAGACTGCTACACTAAGATTGTAACTTTCTCCCTACCTGAACCTTACAGTGTACGATTGAGATATTGAGGAAATGAATATGTGGAATTCTAGTAAGTAATTTGAGAATTTTGATATTATTTTGGAGAATATTAAATATGATTATTCATGTGAAGGTTATGAGACACTCATCTCAGACGATGAGCGGGAACATCCGAGAATTGAGGATATACCTGTGGTTTGCGAATTTTTGGATGTTTTCCCAGATGAATTGCCAGGTTTACCACCAGAGAGAGAGCTGGAGTTTACCATTGATTTGGTACCAGACACTCAGCCGATCTCTAAACCTCCTTATAGGATGGCATTAGTGGAACTTGAGGAATTGAAGAGACAACTACAGGAGTTATTGGATCAAGGGTTTATTAGACCCAGTGTTTCGCCGTGGGGAGCACCAGTACTATTTGTTAAAAAGAAGGATGGTAGTCTCAGATTATGCGTAGACTACCGGCTGTTGAATAAAGCCACGGTGAAGAATAAATACCCACTGCCCAGGATTGATGATCTACTTGATCAGCTAAGAGGGGCCTCAGTCTTTACTAAGATTGATTTGAGATCGGGCTATCACCAATTGAGGATCAAGGAAGAAGATATTCCAAAGACGGCCTTTAGGACAAGGTATGGCCATTACGAATTTCTGGTGATGTCCTTTGGATTGACGAACGCCCCTGCAGCATTTATGAGATTGATGAACGAGATGTTCAGAGACTATCTAGATAAATTTGTGATAGTCTTTATTGATGATATCCTGGTGTACTCTCGATCATATGAGGAGCATGCACAACATTTGTGGTTAGTACTACAGATACTCCAAGATAAGCAATTATACGGAAAGCTTAGTAAGTGTGAGTTTTGGCTGAACCGGATAGCTTTCCTTGGTCATATAGTCTCAGAGGAAGGAGTATCAGTGGACCCAAGCAAGGTGGAGGCTGTGCTTAATTGGGAGAGGCCGAGGACAGTTACTGAGGTACGAAGCTTCCTTGGTTTAGCATGGTATTACAGAAGATTTGTGGAAGGATTTTCCAGGATTGCCGCCCCTTTGACTAAGCTCACCCGCAAAGAGACTCCATTTATATGGACTGATCAATGTGAGCTCAGTTTTCAGGAATTAAAGAGGAGGTTGACAGCGGCACCTGCGCTAACTATTCCTGAGGGATCAGGAGGATTTTCGGTGTATAGTGATGCATCTCATCAAGGATTGGGGTGTGTGCTTATGCAGCACGGAAGAGTGGTCGCATATGGATCGCGACAACTGAAAGACCATGAGCGGAATTACCCCATGCATGACTTGGAGTTAGCCGCTGTGGTATTTGCTTTGAAGATCTGGCAACACTACTTATATGGGGAAAGATTCCAGATCTTCACTGATCACAAGAGTTTGAGATATCTCTTTGATCAGAAAGAGTTAAACATGAGACAAAGGAGATGGATGGAACTCCTTAAAGATTATGACTGTGAGATTCTTTATCATCCGGGTAAGGCGAATGTAGTTGCTGATGCCCTGAGCAGGAAGAGTATGATATCCGCTATGATGATCAGGGAATGGGATTTGTTAGAGCAGTTCGCCGAACTTCGGATTAGAGTTAAAGAGGTAGAGACTGGATTTTTGGCTAGCCTGCGGATAGAGCCCAGGATCTTGGATCAGATTAGAACTGGGTAGCGCAGTGATCAGAGATTGATAGATATGGTTAGCCAAGCTGAGCAGAGTTCGCAGTCGGATCTCACCATCAGTGAGGATGGATTGTTGAGATTCAGAGGACGAATTTGTGTACCGGACGATGATACCCTGAAGAGACAGATACTGAGACAATCCCACTGCTAGCGATACACCATGCACCCAGGGAGTACTAAGATGTACCGAGACTTGAGAAAGGTGTATTGGTGGAGTGGTATGAAGCGAGACGTGGCAGAGTACGTGGCCAGGTGTTTAGTATGCCAGCAAGTGAAAGCTGAGCATCGAAAGCCCGGAGGACTACTACAGCCCTTACGTGTACCTACATGGAAATGGGAACATGTCACTATGGACTTTATTATGGGTTTACCGAGGACCCGAAGAGGGCGTGACGCGATATGGGTTATAGTGGATAGATTGACTAAGAGTGCCCACTTCCTTGCTATCAAGAGCACAGATACTGTGGATGCCTTAGCTGAGCTGTATGTCAGCGAGATAGCTAGATTACATAGGGCTCCAGTGAGTATTACTTCTGATAGAGATTCCCGGTTTACTTCCAGATTTTGGACCCATTTTCAGGAGTCCATGGGATCTCGATTGAGTTTTAGTACCACCTATCATCCTCAGACAGATGGTCAGTCAGAGAGGACTATTCAGACCCTGGAGGATATGTTGAGGGCGTGTACGATGGATTTTAATGGATCATGGGATGATCACCTGCCCCTAGCAGAGTTTGCATACAATAACAGCTATCATGCGAGTATTGGAATGGCACCTTTTGAGGCTCTATATGATAGGAGGTGTAGATCCCCTGTAGCTTTGGAAGAAGTCAGTGACAGAAAGATAAATGCTCCCGAGCTTGTTGAGCAAGCGTACAGAGTGTGAAACTCATATGTGAGAGGTTACGGGCTGCACAAAGTAGACAGAAAAGATACGCGGATGTGCGTAGACGGCCACTCGAGTTTGAAGTTGGTGATGCAATATTTCTGAAAATATCACCGAGTAAGGGTATCATGCGATTTGGGAAGAAAGGGAAATTGAGTCCTCGATACGTGGGACCATTCGAGATTCTTGAGAGAGTGGGAGAGGTAGCTTACAGATTAGCATTACCCCCACAGATGTCCGGAATACACAATGTTTTTCATGTGTCTATGTTGAGAAAGTACCACCCGGACCCTTCTCATGTTATAGAGTATGATGAGATGGACATACAGGAGGACATGAGCTACACTGAGGAACCCGTCCGGATTCTCGATAGAAAGGAGAAGGTACTGAGAACCAAGAGCATCCCATTAGTGAAAGTTTTGTGCAAACATCACTCAAGGGAAAAGGCAACGTGGGAACTAGAGAGTCTCATGAAGGAGAAGTACCCCCATCTCTTTAATTAGTTGAGTTGAATTTGGAGGACCAAATTCTTTTAAGGAGGGGAGGATGTGAGATCTGAGAATTTCAGAAATATTTTATTGATGTAATAATAATTTGAAGTGTAATTTATTGAGCTAAGTGAATTGGGGAATGATAATTGGAGATTTATATGTTAAGTGTTAAAATAAATGTGAAACTATGAGGACAGATCGATCTGGGAGAAGGAGAGATCGATCTGGTGAGTTATAAATGACAAAGAAGGAGAAATTTAAGGAGCAGATCAATCTGGGAGAAGGAGAGATCGATCTGGTGAGTTAAAAATGACAAGGAAGGAGGAATTTAAGGAGCAGATCGATCTCCAATGGAAGAGGATCGATCTCCTTATGAATCTGTTTGAGAGAAGATCGATCTCATGAGGAAGAGATCGATCTCCAAATGATTCTGTTTGGGAGAAGATCGATCTCCTCAAGGAGCAGATCGATCTCATAAAGCAATAAAGAGATCGATCTCACCCCTCGACAGATCGATCTCCTAGGCATAAAATTGCCCAGATCGTCCCCAAAATTCAAACGCAGATCGATCTCACCCCTCGACAGATCGATCTTCTACCCTCAGCCTATATAAGGAACCCCTGTTTTTCTCCTGCAAACTCACTTTCTCTCTCTTCCAACCCCATTTCCATCGAAAACTTAACTTTCTCACTCATCCAAAACACCCATTTTCTACCAAATCAAGAGTTGTGGCAAGAAGGAAAGTTGTTCATCATCAAAGGGAGAACAACATACTTGGAAATCGAAGGACGAATCGGATCGAGGTGTGGGTTGTGCGTCTCACAAGCTTTAGGTAATTTCTAAACCTCGATCTTGATATTTGAGATGATTTTAATGATATTGGTGGTTGTCATTGCGTTGAAATAGCTGAGAAATGATTAAGGATTGATGAAATTGCAATGTAGTTGGAGTAATGTTGATATTTGGTAATTTTGGTAATTTTGAGAATTTGTGCTATAAATGGAAATATAGACAATGTGGTGAATTGGCGTAGATGATTTAACATGAGAAACGTAGAACGTTGAGATGTTGTGAATGAGAGTGTAGTTTAGGGTAGAGTTACGAGAATCAAGAGATTTGAGGTGTTATGAGCAATTATGCTCGATTTTTTAGAATGGAGGTTTATGAGATAATTGAGTATTGATGTTTTAACATCGTTTGGACAGCTCGGGAGTTCCAGAGTGGAATGCGAGGCTAGTCCGTGATACGGGGGAAACGATTGCACTATACGAGGTGCAAAGAGGTAAGGAAATCTAAACCATTTGTGTATGTGATTTGTAAACTATTATAGCATGATTTGTGGTTTATAAAACAAGCATGTTGAGTTTTGTGTTGAGATTTAATTGCACACAATTTTTATAGCCGGTTGGAGCCCAATGTTTTTATGAGTTTATAACTGGGCTCTACGTTAAGGCAATATCGAGATTTGAGAAATGTGTGCGTGCTTTGCCGGTTGGAACTCGGTTTTATTATGTTTTGTGTTGAGTACAAAACGATTTTCAAATGAGATTTATGAGAGAAAAACCATTATGAGTTCTACGTGAAGGCAAACCAGTCTTGTGTGATAAGACTTAGGTGTGTAATTTTGAGTACACACCGGGCATTACTCTGGTAGCATGTAAGCCCGATTCTTCTCCGTTCTGGTAACGTGAGAATAACTCATTCTGTGGCTGTGCCACGTATACTTAGTGGCCGTTGCCACGTGTGAAACCTTATTTGGTGGCCGTTGCCACATGAGAAACCCCATTGGTGGCCGTTGCCACGTGAGAAACCCCATTGGTGGCCGTTGCCACGTGATACCCCATTGGTGGCCGTTGCCACGTGATACCCCATTTGGTGGCCGTTGCCACGTGAGAAACCCTATTGGTGGCCCTTGCCACGTGAGAACCCCTAATTAGTGGCTGTTGCCACGTGAAACCCTATCCAGTGGCTATGCCACGTGTGAAATTAAATCAGTGGATATGCCACGTGTGTTTAGTGGCTGCGCCACGTGCATTACTATTTCAGTGATTTTATCACGTATTTGAGAAAGCGTTTATCGCGTCATTTTCACATGCTTTGTTATTGCTCTAGAGTGAGCCTTTTTACTTCATGTTTTCACATGACTTGAGACATGAGAATGTCGTTTTGAGTACTTTCATGCTATGGTTTTCAAATGAGTTTCACATACAAATAAATATTTTGTGATGTGCATTTTGGTTTATGAAATGAGTTCCTTACCCCCCTTACTGAGCGATTTAGAAGCTCACCCTGTTTTCTTTCCCCCCCCCAGAGTTCTTCAAGTGAAAAAGGATCTCCCTGCGACGTACGGAGTAGTGGCTAGTGGAGGATTCGAGCTCCAGGCCATATATATTGTATCTTGAGGTATATTTTATCTTTTCATGTACCCAGACTATTATTGTAATTGCAGACACTTGATGTATAACATTGTATGGGATGTATTAGGATTAATTAACTTGTAATCGAGAAATGGGTATATTACAATATTTATTATATCATGATGAGATCCTGAGGAATGATACTTATGATGATGTATGACACTGCACAGGAATGCACCTTTAACTGTGAATTAATGAGTAAAAAGTTTTAAATTAGCCCTATTTTCTGCACTTCCGGGGCGTGACAGCCCATTAACCCTTAGTTGGCTTTATCCGAGGCCCATTATCTTTATTGGGCTGAAACCACTTGGTTTGGCCCATTACACCTCTCGGCCATGGCCATGGTGCCCGAGAGCCATGCACGCCACCATGACCGAGAGTCACGCCAACCATCACACCATCATGCCATTTTTGCTAGCCATTCACTTAGTTATTTTATCAAACACTCACTATGCATGCCTTAAGCCTTTAGTTTTGTTCATTAAGGCATTTTATCAAACACCTTTGGTACCAACCTTAATTCACCAACCAATTTATCAAATTGAATGAAACTAAGCATGCCATGATTATGTATAAATGCTTACCAATCTATCCATGCCTTAAAATCACATGCTTTCACATCAAAACACAAATACCCATTTTCGGCCATCACTTGTTCATGGTGATTTTGTGTGTTTTGAACCTTAAAACATATATCAATCAACTTAGAATAATCCCTAGATAAACATACTAGAAGTTGGAAGCTCGAAAATTCACCTAGCTTATTGTTCTCCACTTGGCCGAGACTTGTGGGAATTTTTAGGTGGTTGAATTCAGTTGTTTAGGTACTGGTTTTAGACTATGTTGTTCTCCTCATCATGGGTAACAACTTCTATGAAGATAACTTTTTCCAATTTGGTTTGTAGAAGGGTGAAATCTAGAGAGAGAAAGCTTAACTAGTTTAGGTTACTTAGCAAAAATGGTGGTTGTTTGGTGAAGAAGATGATTGTCGAATTTTCCTTTGCTCTTAAGACATAATTTGATGTTTAATTGGTCTTAAATTTTCAGCCCTTGAAGTCGGCTTAAGGGTTTGGGCTTGAACCATGGGTTTGGGCTTTAACCATTTAACTAATGGGCTTGGTTTTGGGTTTTCCAATTGGGCTTTCGGTTTAGGCTTTTCTTTTGGGATTTTGGGCTGGAATTTTCACTACCACTTAGGCCTTCAATTTACTTAATATTGGTCCAATCAAATGGCCCAACAATCCAGCCCATTGGGCTTACACAATTCGACAAATGCTTAATTTACCTTAATGTGCTTTAAAATTTCCATTAGTCGGCCCATCGATTTCTACCCATTTAATTTAATCTGAATTTTGATTAAATTAATTTTTCATACTTAAGTATTTGAAGATCAAGTGTTTTAGCTAAAAATAATTCTTCTCCACTTGGTTGAGTTAAATCTTAACCATGGTTAGTTCTTTTTGGTCAAAGTCAACATTTCCAACTAACTTTGACTTTTCTTGACCATTTACCACGTTTGACTTTTTCTCAAAAATCCAAAAGTGTCAATTCTAAAGGTTAACACTCTCATCTCTACGGTTTGGTCGTTTTCGGGAAGTGAAATAGCTAAAAAACCTCGAACTGTCCATTTTGAGCTCATCTAGCCCCTTTTTGGCTTTTCCTCTACTTTAACATATTCGGGACTAAACCAAACCGACTTCCTTTCATGAACCCTCTATATTTTGATGTTTTAAGTTCTTATCTTCAGTCAGAATGATTTGAATCCCTTTGATTTAGCCTTATTTGCCTCTTACATGTATTTATAAGCATTCTTTACTTAATTGCACTTCCACGTTAATAAATACTCTTCTTATGATTCAAATAACATATTACAAAGTTTATAGCATGTGAATCATAAGGATTACTATACAAGTTTTAGGTCTTACAGTACCTAAATCTTACTTTGTCCCCAAAGTAAGTCTATAATGTAAATAAAAAGAAAAACTTGAAAATTAAAGCAAAAAGTTAGAAATACTCTTTTAATTCAAACCTTGGGTTGTCTCCCAAGTAGCATATTTATTTAATGTCACCCATGTTTTGCTCATCCAAGTTCAATTTACGTTCTTTTTCTTTCTTTCTTTATTTTGGCCTTTTCTTTCTTTTTCTTCGTCTTCCTTTTTCTTTTTTTCTTTTGCCTTCTTCATCATTTTAGCTTTTTTTTTTCTATCAAGTTCCTTGAAGAATATATTGGTTTGCTCAATAGAATTGATAACATAAATAGTAAAACCAAGTTGATTCTCACTATAAAATTTTGACTCTACAAGCATTTTAAATATTGTAATCTCACCGTCAAATTCTATAGTGATTAATTCTTTATCCACATTTATTTTTGTTTCTGATGTTTTTAAGAAAGGTTTTCCCAATGGTAAAGGCACAAGATTAGGAGAATTTTCATCCTCTATATTCAACACATAGAAATCAACAGGGAAAACGAGTTTTTTTTTACCCTAACTAGTACATTCTCTATCACTCCCTCAAGAAAATAGTTTGATCTATCAGTCAATTGTTGTATTATGCTAGTTTCTTTTAATATTCTAATATTCAAGAATTTATAAAGTGAAAGTAGCATAACATTTTTTGGGGCTCCTAAATCTATCATGGCTTTTTTAATCTTAGGGTTGCCTATCTTGCAAGGGATAGAAAACATACCAGGATCTCCACATTTAGGAGGAAGTTTTCTTTAGAGAATAGTAGACATTCTTCCCCACACTTACCTTTTCGTTACCCTTCAACTTCATCTTGTTTGTGCATAATTCCTTCAAAAACTTAGCATAATGAGGCACTTGATTGATAACATCTAACAAGGGAATATTGGCTTTAACTTTGCAAAAAGTCTCCAAGATTTCTTTATCTTTCTCTTCCTTAGATGGTCCTTGCAACCTAGAAGGAAAATGTGGAGGGTGAGATTCAGTGTTAATGAGAGCTTTGCTTACCAAGGGCTGAAACACAGGTGGAAGTCTATGTTACATGATTTCCTCCTCTTCCTCATGCTTGTCGACTTTATCTTGTGGAAGTGGTCTTGCTTCTACTTCCTTACCACTTTGCAAGATTATAACACTATGATATTCCCTTTGGTTAACCATGGTATTAGAAGATAAATTTTTCAATTCTTGTTTTACTAATCTATTCATTCCAGTTGCCAATTAACTAACGTAATTCTCTAAATTCTTTATGCTCGCTTATGTCTCTTATATATGCAACCTTGTTTCTGTTGAAATTTTAAACTATTATCAGCAAGAGACTTAATCATATCCTCAACTGACATACCTTAAGGTTGGGCTTGGGGCCTCCTTTGGAATTAGGTCCTTGGTTGTTGAAGATTGTTATTGGGCCTTTGTTGAGGTGAAACATATAGGGCCGCCCTATTCCTATATTACATATTAGGATGATCCCTCCATCCTTGATTATATGTATTAGTATAGGGATTATAATTCATTTATGGCTATCCAAGGAAGCCACCAATAGCATTGACGTATTCATGGGTATCCTCTTACAAAGTTGGACACATGTCAGTAGGGTGTCCCATGTTTAAGCATGTCCCACATGCCTTTGCTTATTGCTTTATCCATACAACAAGTTCATAAACAAGAGAAGTTAAATATTTAATTTGTTGTTCAAAGAGAGCAACACTAACCTCATGTATAGACTTTGGAGGAGATTCACTCTTAGTGTAGAATTGTTGAGAATTGGCAGCCATGTTAGCTACAAATTCCTAGCATCTTGAAGAGTCTTGTCAACCAAAGCTCCTCCACTAGCAATATCCATCATTCTTCGGTCTTGAGGTAGTAAACCTTTATAAAAGTATTGGATTAGTAGTTACTCATAGATTTGATGATGTGGGCAACTAGCACAAAGCCTTTTAAACATTTCCCAAAACTCATATAAAGATTTTCCATTATATTGCCCTATCCCACAAATCTCTTTTCTAATATCGGTAGCTCTTGAAGCAGGCAAATATCTCTCTAATAATAGCCTTTTCATCTCTTCCCACGTGTTGATGGTCCCATTAAGTAAATAATAGAGCCATTAATTGGTTAAATCGACTAAGAAGAAAAGGCAATGGCCTTAGCTTTATTTGTTGTTTGGTCACATTCCAGTGGGTTTCATGGTAGAACACACCACATGGAACTCCTTTAGATACTTGTATGGGTCCTCACCTACAAGACCATGAAAAGTGGGCAAAAGATGTATTAGACCATATTTTAATTTAAAAGAAGTATCTGTATCAGGAAAAGCAATACAAAGTGGTTGTTAATTTAAAGTTAGACTCGTCAACCCCTTAGTGTCCATTGAGTTAGGGGTGCTTCTTGTGCCATCACTTCTTCTTCTTCAAATTCACTTGAATAGACAAGATTGGGAGTAAGAGTGATATAAGGTGGCAAAGGATTAGAATCACCCTCTTGAGTTGCTTGAACAAATTCCCTTATATTCTTAAATCGATTATTAGAGATCTGTCAGACATGCAACTTTTTGAAAAATAAACATTAAAAGCACAAATTAGAACTAAAAGAAGACAATTAATCCAATTAAACAAGTAGTCATTGGCAACAATGCCAAAATTTTGTAAGTCGTCAGGCTACCCAAAAAAATAGTCTCAATTACTAACTAGTAGCTAAGAAAGTAGAGGTCGATCCCACAAGGACTACAATAATTGAATCAAGCAAATTAAAGCTCTATGGACATAAGACACGACACGCACAAAAGGGGGATTTTATTTTTAAGCTAACGTGAATCACTATAAATAAAATGTTAAGAATGCAAACAAATATGAAATTTTGACTAAGACAATGACAAAGGCTTTGGTTAGTATGTTTCTTGATTTTATTGATTAGGATGTTAATCATTGAATTCCAAAGATAGTTATTAAGTTAAGCAATCAACTGTAGTGCAACAACAAGCTCTGTCACACCATCTTCACTTACATCTTAGTTAATCACAACAAGCTCTGCAATTAATCCTTAACTACTTAAACTACATATAACAAGCTCTCTAGATATATTTATTTAGTAGCATTAGAATTTGTGGAAGATATAAGTTGAAATTAAGCAATAAACACATAAACTCGGTTCATTTATCCTAAACTTAGATTTTCCTTTATCTCTAGGTGATTTTAAACATTTGAACAATTATAGACTTAAGTTCTTAATATAGTAGTATATTATTGAATTTAACTTAATAGTGTGCACCCTATTGAATTAAACTAACAATCAAGGTAAAATGCTTTGGAAAATTTTAGATACTTAACCAATAATATATTAATTAAATCATGCTTCTTACAACATCATGTAGCCAACATTTAATCAAGAAAATAGACTCAGTAAATAAAGAATCTACTCACTACTCATCATGCTTAAAACAATCATAAAAATCATGCAAATAATGAAAGAAACACGAAGAACTAACCTTTATAAAGTTAACGCACCCTATACAAACTATGCAATTTCAACTTCTAATATACAATATTATACCATGCGACAAAAAGAAAAGATCATATAATATTGACACAATTGTTATATGCAAGAATATTATGCAATTAAACTAAAAAAGAATTAATAAAAATAAAAATTTCAAATTATTATGCAAAGCTATCGGTTTTTAACTTTAATTATGCAAAATATCAAACTAACATGCAAAACAAGCAATTTAGATGAAAAAGAAAATTAATCTTATCAAAAAAAGCAAATTGTAAAGAAAACAAACTAAAGACCATGCAAGACTTGAGAAAACACAACTTTATAAAGCTAATCTAAAGAAATCGGTAAGTTTATGTTAACCAAGAATCATGCAAGTCAACAATGTTAAGATGCAATATAAAGAAGAATGAACATAATAAAAGAGGAAAATAAAAGCATGTAATCGATTTGAAGATTAAAGAAAGAAAAGAATTAAAGAATGCGTGAATTAAAGAATAATATTAAAGCACTGAGAACCAATTGCCAACTATATAGAAATATAAAGGAAATCATTTTCACAATATAAATAAGAAATAAAAATAAAACTAAGGCCAATTAGTGTGTTTAATGTGAGAACTATAAATTTTATGAGATTTGCTAAGTGAGAATTTTAATTTGGTGAATGTAATTATGATATGATGATGTACACGCAAGTTTTGAATTTAATGAAGTATAAGGAGATGAAGTTTTTAAGTCTTAAATGTGTATGGATTGAAATATGGCCTATGGAGTAGATTATGCTGAGTTTTGCATTGAGTTTCCTGCAATTGATGCAGCAGCAGTAGAATCTGTGAAGGCCGGATCGATCTCCAAGTATGAGAGATCAATCCCATAGCCCCAGAATGTAGAAAACGTGTAAAAGCAGACAGGCAGATCGATCTCATAAGGAAGAATATGGATCTCCTAATGCCTCTGCCTAGCAAGGATCAATCTTGTCACAAGGGCAGATCGATCTCATAAGGAAGAAGATCGATCTCCTGATGCCTATGCCTAGTAAGGATCGATCTTGTCACAAGGGCAGATCGATCTCCTTAACTCTCAGCCTGGAAGAGATTGATCTCTACCCTCTAGCAGATCGATCTCCGCTTAGTCTTTTATGAAGAGCAGATCGATCTCCTCCCTCGGCCAAATCGATCTGGTAGTTGTTAATGGAGCTGATGAAGCAATTGAAATGAAGCAGAGATAGATCCCTATCAAAGCCAGATCGATCTCATAAGCCCTGTCTATATAAGGATCACGGGATTTTGCCTGAAATCGAGTCTTTCTCTCTCTGAAACCTAAACCTACATCATTTTCACCCAAACCAAGCTTTCTCTCTCTAAGATTCACCCTATTCTAGACAAAATTAGACAAAGGGGCAAGAGACAAAGTTGTTCCTCTTAGCAAGGAGAACAACATACTATAAAATCAAAGGTTGGCTTGAACAAAGGGAAGAGACAAGCATTCTACAAGCTTGGTTAAGAGAGGAGACAAGCTAGGTAAGCTCACAAGACCTTTGTTCTTAAGCATTACCATTTTATATAGGGGTGAATAAATATATATATTTTTATATTTGGTTAGGAATGTTTAAGGCATGATGGAACCAACATATGGGTTTAGTTAAGAGATTTAATGTGGATGTCTTATGATGGTTATGAGTTATCTAAAGTGTTGAAAAAAATGTAGAAAGAGTTTTGAGATAATGTTGAGTTAGAATGAGTAAGAGAAAGAAAGGAGAAATGAGAATGATGGTTATTGATGGGTTAATGATGTGTGTAGACAGCTCAAGAATTTGACATGGGAAACGAGGCTAGTCCGAGAACCCGAGGATATTGTACCACTCAAGGTGCAAGAGGTAAGGGAAATAAAACCATTTGTGCTTGTGAGTTTTCGAATGAATGAAAACGTTTTAATAGCATGAAAAGTGTGAGACCCCGTATATGTATAGCTAGGTATATAGGAACATGGGAATGTAAATAAAATCATAAGTATGATGATACATTGTAATGTGAAGTATATGCACTGTAAGTTCATAAGATTATGTACGCACTTGTAATAAGAATTGTGATTATACGTACAAGTTGCATTATGCATGAGTAGGAGGAAATAAACTTGAACACGAGAAGAATGTGATCGAAATGGAATATGAGTAGTATAGTAAAATGGAAGGAAAGATTTACATAAGTGTATATTTCCATTCGAGTAATATCGTGTATATTTGGTTATACAAAGATTTTCCACAAGTTTTAAAATACATTAAGTGGGATGGGATGACATTTTTAAGTCTCAAGGAGCGATGAATGAGGAAAGGACTATGAAGGTAAATTGAGGAAGTCTTGAAGGGAGTTGTTGCAGAAAAACTGCAGGAAATCTGGAATTTGTGAAGGCCAAATCGATCTCATAGGATGAGAGATCGATCTGGGAGAGCCAGAATGCTCTTATGTGAGTAATGGAAGGGAACAGATCGATCTCCAAAGGAAGCAGATCGATCTCTTTAGCTCTCGGGTTGGAAGCAAATCGATCTCCCCTAAGACCAGATCGATCTCCTTAAGCTTCTGTTCGACAGCAGATCGATCTCTAGTCTCGACAGATCGATCTCCTGCCTTTAAAATGTCTTAGAAAAGAGGGATTTTAGAGGACCAGATCGATCTCCACCCAAGGGAGATCGATCTCATCAAGTCAAAACTATAAATAGGAGCAGTTGGATCTGCAGAATTCCGGGATAAACCATTTCCTCTCACTTCAACTCAAAGAAAACTAGCTTTCTCACTCCTAAATCCAGCCATTTTCTGTGAGATTTAAGGAGAGTATATTAGAGACAAAGTTGTTCACAACAAAAAGAAGAACAACATAGTCTAGAGGCATTTCCCCATTTGATGGATTGAAGAAATAAAGGGCAATCCTAATTGGAGCAAGAGGAAATCCAATGAGGTAAGTTCTAATGCACAAATTCAAGTACATTGGTTTAGTTAATGATTATAAAGATATTTGGGTGTGCATATGGTGGATAGAACTACCTAGAATGGTATGAAATGAATATAACTTAGAAATGTCAAGTGTGAGAAAGTGGAATGTAGAGGTGTTAACGATGAATGAGATATCTTGAGTGGATGATTATGTTGTGGGAATGGTTTGGACATGTTGATATTGGGATAAAATTGTGAGATTTACCACAAAGGGTAAAATATGTATTTAAGGCATTGGATAAATGATTAGTTGAGCAAGAGTTAGAAACGTTAACTCGAGTGTTTGATGGATGAATTTCAGTTTCGAATGATACGCCGGAGCAAGTCGAGATGAGAACGCGAGAAGCATAAAGGCGGATAGTTGCACACAAGTAAA
Source organism: Firmiana major (assembly GCA_033439115.1). Classification (NCBI taxonomy): domain Eukaryota; kingdom Viridiplantae; phylum Streptophyta; class Magnoliopsida; order Malvales; family Malvaceae; genus Firmiana; species Firmiana major. The sequence goes on from CM065909.1 coordinate 35,946,090, forward strand.
ACGAGGTAAGGGACTGTGTGTTAGCTATAGAGATGTTCGTACGTATTTTACGGCAATTTCATAGATATATTGCTAGAACTAGTACGATATTATAATTCTATAAAATGATATGGAAGCATGAAAAGTACTAGGATGTATATATGTATTGAGAAATGGGATAGGGTAAGGAAATAGCATGTTATGCATGTTTTCAATGTTTTTTCTCTATTATACATTAATCTTGATGATTGAGAAACGTTGATGATAGGTTGGCTAATTTTACATGTTTTAGCATGAAGAGGCATGCTGTATGAATAAACATGTTTTGAATTTTAAAAAGAGAAAATAGCCATCTATTAGTTTTGAGATGTGATTTGGTGTTGAAGCGCTAGCTTACACCCGTTTTAATGCCTTGATGTACCGTGTTGGAGTTTAACTCGCACGATGGTTTTGAGAAAGTGCGAGAACTTTGCTCGCACCTGTTTTGGTTGAGTTGAGGTAAACCTAGGGGTCTGGGACCCAAGGGGATACCAGCCGACGGCCATTTGAACGGGCTGGGCCTTAACGATAGATCGTACCATGCTGGAGCTTTGCGTTGACTATGTGTCACGCTGCTTGCTCGCCTGGTATATGAGACATGGTTTAGGATGAAAAGTTCATCGGAGTCAGAGTATGGACTTGGGTCCACGGTCGTACGTAGAATAGTGTAGTCACCCGTTGGTATACTATGTACCGTGCTGGGTGCACGTGAGTACGAGTATCGCGTAGATGACACACAACGTATCTTCACCGTGAGTATACGAGGAGATGAGGTGGATTGAGATGAGCCGGAGGGTAGGACTGACCCATCCCCCTTCAGGCGAAGTGATACCCTATGCACACTTGATCAGTGAGGCCTGGGATCACTGACTATGGCCATAAGTCGTGGATATTTGATTGCCGAAAATTCCATGCCTATCTCAGAGATCTGAGAAACAGAGATAATCTCAGAAAAGAAAGAGAATTACGAAAAGAATGATTTGAGAAGTGAAAGAGATTTCGTGTTTTTGATAAACCTCTCATTTCACATTCGTGCCGTGAGGGCAGTATTTATGAGCATGTTTTAAATGGAAGCTTGATACTCATTTTACACGAAAATGCTATTGAGAAATATATGTTTAAATGCATTTTTCGTATGATATTTCCATTTATAACGAAAACATGGTTTTGGTTTATGCATGCATGGGCTATGTAGGTAGTACGATATCTACCTGCTAGCATACATTTCCTTACTGAGCTGTGGTTTGCTCATCCCACTATTTTCCCCCTCCAGGTACTGAGAAGTAAGAGAGCGGTGATCTCTAGATCTTTTGTGTTAAACAGCTCCCACAATCCGCAAAGGTATAAGATTCGTATACACGAGTATTTTGTATCTAATATATTGTATCGCACAGTTATATCTTGGAATTGTAAACAGTATTATGGGGATGATATGTAAGCACATGGTATTTATACAATTAATTTTGTGTATTTACACACACACCTGGGAGTGTGAATTAAAGTTTTAAATATTCCGCTGTAAATGAATGAATTTTTAGTAATTGCATCTTCTCACAGCCCAACCGTAGTAGAGAATGTATGGATAGAAGGGTTCATAAAAGCGGGGTATGACAAAAAGGGTTTAATGAAATGAGCATGTTTATGAGAAATGAGATGAATTGATGTTTTGATGAATGTGTGAGTGTTTTACCGGTTTGAGCTCGATTTTGATGATATTTGTGTAAATGTGAACACAATGGTTTATAACCGAAATGGGTTTTGTGATAAACACTATGAGCTCTACGAGAAGGTAAAACGATTTTTATACAACAACGGGAATGTGTGAGTGTTTTGCCGGTTTGAGCTCGATTTCGATAAGATTTGTGTAAATGTGAACACAATGGTTTATAAACGAAATGGGTTTTGTGATAAACACTATGAGCTCTACGAGAAGGCAAAATGATTTTTATACAACAATGGGAACATGTGATTATTTTTCCTGTTTGAGCTCGATTTTGATGAGTTTTGTGTAAATGTGAGCACAATGTTTATAACCAAAATGGGTTTTGTGATAACCACTAAGAGCTCTACGTGAAGGCAAAACGATTTTTACTGAGACTATGGCTTGTCATGAGATGCACATCGGGCTTTGCTCTGGTAGCATGTAAGGACGGGCCGTGCTCTAGTAGCATGTAAGATCGACGCCTCCGTTCTAGTAACGTGAGATGACCCCGCTCCAGTAGCGATGGGTGGCCTTGCTTTGATAGCATATAAGACCAGACTGTGCTTTGATAACATGCAAGACCGACGGCTGTACGACTCTGATCAAGTCTATAGTGAATCATGGCCATGTGTATTATTGTCGACGAAATCCCTCGATTGGGGATGTCCGCCTAGGGGACGAATTCAATTGATTGATGTGCCTATGATGTTGATTTCATATGAGTTTTATAAATGCCTATCTCGATTTCTGTGATGATGATGTGATTTTACAACTACAATTTATATCACGCATTGAGATTTGATGTGATATGATTTTTGATTTTATCACGTGAATCGTGCTGATCCCATTGTTTTCTACAATTATTTCTATAACGATTTGCATGCTCAATATTTCCATCATATTGTCTTTATCCTCCTTACTGAGCGTTTTGAGAGCTCACCCTTTTTCCTCCCCCCTCCAGATTACTTAAAGTAGCATGATAAAGCCTGCCGCGTACGTGATATAGGCTGGTGGACAAGATCTCACCAGGCTGTCACTTGTACACGCATAAGGTATAATTTAGTTCATTTCGTATCCAGACAATGATTTAATACAGACATATTGTGATGAGTATTTTGGGATGTAATTAGGTTGATATGAAATAAATGAGTTGAGACTTATGGGTTGATTCTTTTTGGGATATTATGTATTTGATTTCATTAAGTATAAGTTGTATGATCTTAGGGATAATATTTGTGTATAAACGATAACGATTTAAGGATGCTACAAAGGAATACACCCAGAGTTGGTAGTTTTGTTTTAAGAAAAATTTTAAATTTGCCCTATTTTTCGGTGGTATCATGTGTGTAAGAACAAAGATTTTAAGGTCTTGGGTTCGAACCATGTGGGACACGAATTGGGGTATTTACCTCGATAAAACCATGAGGGGCCTACGGGGCTTTCAAAGCGGACAATACGGATCAGTAACGATGTCTACAGCAGTCGATGTCACAGCAATAAATGTTGTGGGCCCAAGAGGGGTGGCCATGGCTGGCTGGGCTGGTCCAACTGGACTGGGTCGTTACATTTAATAACCGGCCTATGGTCCATTTATATAGTGAGAGAACAATCCTAATCTTACTTGGAGTAAAAGTCTAGTTACAATGAGATTAGGATTCTTAATTTCCAATATTTATCTAATAATACTTCAAATTTATCTTAAGTAGTTGACTTGGTTGCCTACTCATCTGCCAATTAATCATGGTCTTTCTCTCTCCAGCAATTATCTTCTAAAAAGGCTAATTAATTTCTTCAATTATCCATGTAGTAATCTCACTTTGACTAGGACTTTAGCTTTCCCAATTTCAGTGCTTTTTGACCCATCAAACGAACTTCGATTTGGATGATCTTAAACATTCTGGAAACCTTGTGTAAGACCCGTATTTTATTTAGCTTGTTCCTTATGATTTTATATGTACAGACATTGTATTAAGTCATTTGAATCATAAGAAGAGTATTTACTTGAATTAAGTGTTAGTGAAATGCTTAAACACTTATAAACTACATAAAAGTCGAAAAAGGGCTATAAGAGCCACATGGCTAAACCGAGTGGATCTAAATCATTCTGACTAAAGATAAGAACTTAAAATAAGAAAATATAGAGAACTCATGGAGGAAAGTCGGTTTGATTTAGTCCTGAATACAGAGAACAAGAGTAAAAGCCAAAAAAGGGCAAAACGAACCATTTTAGCGGTTTAAGATATTTAAGGTATACTTACCTACCGAAAACGGTCAAAACGTAAAGACGAGAGTGTAAACCATAAGATAAGACACTTTCGAATTTTTGAGAAAAAGTCAATGTGATCAATGATTAAGGAAAAAGTCAACTATATTTAAGAAAAGTGGACTTTTACCATAGTTGACTAACCATTGTTAAAAATTAACCTAAGTATGGAGAAAACATTGGGGAAAGATATTTTTGACCAGAATACAAGATAATCATCCCCTAAAGTAAGAAAAATTTATTCGGGTGAATTCCGGATTAAATTTAACAGGTAAAAACGTAATGTGCCAAAGTTAAGATTTTAAAGCCCATTAAGGTATAAAAGTGTATATCGAATTTCTTAGGTCCACTAGACCCAATTGTTGGACCGATTGGTAGGCCAAATATTTAGACAATTAAAGGCCCGATGTATAGTAAAAATTTCAGCCCGAAAATCCCATTAGGAAGGCTTAAACCGAGAAGCCCAAATGCTAGGCCCAAATGGATTAAAATCAAACCCATTAGTAAAAGGTAACCATAGCCAATTTGGTAAGCATTACCTAAATCAATTCAAATTGAATTTTTTTAGCTGAAAAGTATGGCTTAATGACTAAGTAATGGACTTATAAATCAGCCAACACAACTACATCTTCTTCCTTAATAATTCGGCTAGAAGAAGGAAACCATTAAAACATATATTCAAGTTTTCTCTCACTAGAAATCACTAGGAAAAAGGCATATTTGGAACTTGCATTCTTCATGAAAGTTGTTCCAAATTGAGTGAGGATTAACATATGTTGGAATTGGCTGTCAAGGAGCCATAGTGTGCAAACCGAGAGGCTTCAAAGTTTCGGCCAAGTGTGAACGCATATACTAGGTATAATTTCAAGCTTTTAAATTCATATATGTTAATGTATGAATTATTCTAAGTAGATTGGTATATGTTTTAAGCATTGAAACACATGGAATCACTATGAACATGAATTGGCCGAGAGTGAGTAGCGATAAATTTATGAATGCCCATATGATTTTAAGGCATGAATGAGTTAATATACATGTGTTAATGATTATGGTAATTAAAATTAATTTGATCAATTGATGAACGAATTAAGTTAGCAATCAAGGTGTTTGATAAAATGCCTAAATGAACTAAGTGAAGCTTAAGAACATTGCCAACCATGTGTTTGTGAAAATGCCTAAGTGAAATGGCTAGAGAAGTGGCCGACAGTGGCGTGGTGCTCGGTATGGCTAGGCATGCGTGGTCTCGGCAATGGCATGTGGCCGAGAGGTCCAATGGGTCAAGCCCAAATAGTTTCAGCCCAATGTGATGTAATGGGTCTCGAATAAGCCCAATAAGAGTTGGTGTGCCCCACAAACCCAATAGGCCCAACGAAAATGAGTAGTAAAATGAAAATGGGCTTAAGGCAGAGTTAGGCTCATTAAGGTTTATTAAAGTCCATTAAGTGATATAGACTGTATTAAATATGTAATACAGTTGGAAAAGTAAAATTAACTGAATAAATGATTATATGCAGCTCCAGAGATTATTGGAGGAGCTAATCGGATTGCTGGATCGAGCAGCGTTGAGAAAGTAAAATTTCTCGAGTGATTACAGGTAAGGGACTTTTGTGAGTAGTTAGAGATACCTGCATGTAATTTCGTCTGCTTTTGCATTCACTTAAAACTCTGAGGGTCATAGAAAGTGAATAATAATTATAGTGACTCGATAGTGGCAAATTACGATTTTTCCCTTAGTTAAGAAAAAAGTCAACTTTTGGAAAAAGTTGTAAAAAGCATGGAAACCACAATTATGAGTGTTTTTACTGCTGTTTAGCATAAGAGTAGGTAGATGGGCTAATGTTTTCTTGGTTGATGAGAAATAACACAAATTATAGTGCTCATTTTGATATTTTGAGAATCATCCTTTTTTAAAGAGTCATCTATCGAATTATATGAGAATAAATTATGCTAGAGCACAGCCCGCACTTGATTTCATATATTTTCCACATATATTAGTGTGGATGTATGATTCGCACTAGATTTCCATGACATGCATGATAGAGTGCTGGAGTTATTGCTCATACTCAGTTTTATATGATTTATGCATGATAGAGTGCTGGAGCGATTAGCTCGTACTCAAATTTTTCATGAGATGCATGACAGAGTACTAGAGCGTTGCTCGTACTCGATTCTTCATGATTTATACATGACATAGTACTTGAGCGATTTGTTCGTACTTGATTTGATGAGTTTTGTGCATAGCATGGTACTAGAGCGATTGCTCGTACTTAATTTGAAACATGAACTATGCATGACCTAGTGCTAGAGGTTTACTCGCACTAGAGTTTGAGTTTATGATGTGAAACAGTGTTTGAGCGGAGTGTCAACTGTGAGTCACGCTTAAAGGCGTGCACTATAGTTTTATGTGATATATAAGACATGTTGAAAAACCATACTGATTTTCTCATGTAGACTAAGTGTCACACTGTGAGATGTTCGCATGTGGATTTAGAGAAGTGGTATTGATTATCCATTGAGATAGGGTCCATGGGTGTACGTTATACCGTGCGAGTGGCATGGAGTACATTGTACCGTGTGTTGTTGTGTTGTTATGGAGTTGAGGAGTTTATAGCTGGCGGTTGTGATGGACTAACCCCCCTCCCATTGCAGCAGTGATTTCCCCGCACACTGGGGCCTGTGTAGCCTGGTATCACCATTATAGGATATGGCCATACTCCAGGACATTATTGCATTTAACTACATAGTCTCACATGATATATCACTTGATTGATTTTATGATACGGATAAACCTGAGGGATGGGTCGGAATCCGATTGTTGTGTTATGAATGATTTAAATGTCATATTTACCGTGATTTGAATATAAATGGCATGATTTATCTAAAGGCATTATGAAATTATAAAGATGCATTATTTTGCATGAAATGCCTACATTTGAGAACTAATCATGACTTCTGTACATGGGATTTAATCTGTACAAGTATATATATATATTTAAAGACATTCTTTTAAAGTGAGTTAAGGAAATAATATTTTTGAGGCATAGCATTATTTTGAGTAGATAGTGTAGATGTCTACTTGCTTGCTTGATTTCCTTACTGAGTTGTGAGCTCACCCCTTTTATTTACACCTCTCTATAGTGTATCTGCAGTAGAGCAATTAAGAGAGAGGGATAGTGTTCCTGTTGTCCGCTGCCATTTCCTATCGATCGATAGGTATACATATTTTGTACGATTTTGTATCTAAACATATAAACAGCACAATGATGTAAATTATGGGGGATGTATTTATATTAGATTTTATATGAGTTCACTTATATTATAAAAGACATTACAGTCAGTAGATAGTATATTGACATGTATGTATGACAATGAATGGTATGGTAAGCGAGGATACTAGCATCGAATCACAGCCCAACTGTTGATAAGGAGAACGATAAGTAAAAAGTAAAAAATTTGTAGTGGTTTGGTTAAGTCACGAAAGGCCGTGACAGAATGGTATCAAAGAAGAGTTGGTCTGATGTGAGTCGGTGTTAGTAACTTGGAAAGTGTACATCCCCATATAACTGTGATGTGTTTAGATACAAATGTGTATACAAGATGAGAAACAGACTAATTATTGATTGTGAATACAAGAATTAAGGCTCGATTCCTATATGGCGAATACCCGTAGTGGTAGAGGGATTAGAGGTAGAGCTCGAGGCCGTAGCGATAGGCCTGAGAGCCGAGATGACACTAAGTCATTACCTACCCATGAGACTCCAGGTACTACTGAGGTACCAGAGAGTACTGAGGTACGTTTCACGAGGTTAGAGCGTAACCTAGAGACGATTGTGGAGATGTTGGCACAGACGATGCCAGGTAGACAGGGACAGGATGCAGGGACTGCGACTGGACAGGCAGCTGCACTTGACATACATGTATAGCCTACACATGTTCCACAGCCTACACATGTTCCACAGCCTACGGATACTTCTACACCCCCACCAGTTCAGGATACGCCTTCTCATGTTGCTCCGCGACAGAGTAGTAGTGGTTTGGGGTACGGATGTGAGCTGGATCGATTGTGACAGTTCCAGAAGTTTAGACCTTCATCTTTTAGTGGGGTCAAGGACCCAGTTGCTGCTGAGGAGTGGATTGGAGAGATGGAGAAGCTATATGGATTCTTCGAGTGTACGACATCCGAGATGGTCATATTTGTTGCATTCCTATTGAAGGGATCGATAGAGCATTGGTGGAAGTCTACCAAACCCATATTGAGAGCTCGACATACAGATATTAGTTGGGAGATATTTCTGGATGCCTTTAGTAGGCAGTTTGTTCCAGATACCGCGCAGCGAAAACTGCAGGCTGAGTTTTTAGGGCTGAATCAGGGGAGTTTGTCAATTGATGGGTATGAGACTAGATTCTTATCCCTGGGAAGGTTTGACCTCGACACCATGTATAGTGAGACCAGGAAGGTCCACAGATTTATTAATGGACTGAGACCAGCACTACGGTCTAAATTAGTCTCGTTGGATATAGCTGCATACAAGGAGACAGTGTGTAGGGCGCAACTATGCGAACATGACTATGAGAGGAATGCTTTCGAATTCGAGAAGTTTAGTCGGAGCCGTGATAGAGAAAGGAAGAGGTCGACTAGAGATAGAGGTTTCAGTTATCGAGGAGGGAGGAGACTCTTCGGTAAGAGATCACGAATTGAGGAGGTACGAGAGAGACTTGCTAGACCTTTTGCTTATCCAGCCATAGCTCCAGTGAAGGGTATTGTCATTGGAGGACAGAGGCCTACTACTGAGCAGTGCAGTAGATGCGGTAGACATCATGGAGGTAGACCTTGTCCGATGACTCTTGTAGTGTGTTTTCGATATGGGAAACCAGGGCATATTGCTAAAGCTTGCCCGTAGATAGTTGAGACTGCTCCATTGAAGGGCAGGGAGGCAGAGAGAACTCCAGTTGATACTTCTGCTTCGATGAGGAGAGCGACAGCAGAAGAGAAGGGGAAGAAAATGATTGGTCGAGGTCGCATACATGCTTTGGATCAGGGCACAGCTGATACTTCATCGGATGTGATATGAGGTAACATCCTGATTTATGATATTGAAGCATATGTTTTATTTTATCCCGGTGCCACACATTCATTTGTATCGCCTTCATTTGCATGTAAGTTAGCAAGACATGTAAAGCGTACACCGTTATGTATGATGATGTTGATTAGTACGCCTATGAATAATAGTCAGCTTGTAGAGTATGTATTTAATGATTGCAAGTTGAAAGTAGGGGAAAAGGATGTGACAGCCAATCTAATATTGCTAAGTATGAGTGATTTTAATGTAATTTTAGGAATGAATTGGTTATCTACAAACCATGTTGTGTTAGATTGTTATGCTAAGACAGTTATGTTTCCTAACCCTAAAGAATATGTTGTAAAGTTTGCTGAAAAGAAATGAAAATAGTAGTTACTATTAAAAATAAACAATATGATACGCTGATTGAGAAACCAATATGTTGAAGGTTTTATTGCGTACGTGGTTGATACAGATAAGGCACATCCGGAGTTGGCAGATATTTTTGTGGTTAGTGAGTTCCCAGATGTCTTTCCAATTGAATTGCCAAGGTTACCACCAAACAGAGAGATGGAGTTCTGTATAGATTTGATGCCTGGTCCTGAGCTTCTATCAAAACCACCGTATCGCATGGCATTAGTTGAGCTAGAGGAGCTCAAGAGACAGTTACAGGAGCTGTTGGATAAAGGGTTTATCAGACCAAGTGTTTTGCCTTGGGGAGCACTGATTTTGTTTGTGAAGAAGAATGATGGAAGCCTCCGATTGTATATTGACTTGTCGAATAAGGCTACCATCAAGAATAGGTATCCCCTGCCACGCATTGACGACTTGTTGGATCAGCTTCAGGGAGCACAGGTCTTTTTCAAGATTGATCTGAGGTCTGGGTATCATCAGCTGAGAGTTTGGAGTGAAGATGTACCCAAGACAACGTTTCAGACCTGATATGACCATTATGAGTTCTCGGTTATGCCATTCGGATTGACGAATGCTCCCACAGCTTTTATGGCTTTAATAAATGATGTGCTCAAGCCATACTTGAATCAGTTTATTATCGTCTTAATCGATGACATTTTAGTGTATTCGAAGTCTCAAGAGGAGCATGAGCAGCACCTAAGGATCGTATTATAGACTCTTCGAGAGAATGAATTATACGTTAAACTTAGTAAGTGTGACTTCTAGTTGGAGGAGATCTCATTTTTGGGACACGTTGTGTCGAGGGATGGTGTATCAGTAGATCCATCCAAGATAGAGGCTATAGTTCAGTGGGAACAGTCGAGGATAATTACCGAGATCAGAAGTTTCCTGGGGTTAGCAGGATATTATCGGAGATTCGTTGAGGGATTTTTGAAGTTAACTGCTCCGTTGACATGTCTCACTCGGAAGAGTGTACCATTTGTGTGGAATGAGGATTGTGAGAAGAGTTTTCAGGAGCTGAAGCGTTGATTGACCACCGCTCCGATTCTCACTATCCCTACCAGCTCAAGAGAATTTTCAGTGTATACCAATGCTTCACATGAGGGACTAGGCGTGTATTAATGCAGGATGGGAGGGTAGTTGCTTATGGATCCAAACAGTTGAAGGACCATGAGAAGAACTATCCGACCCAAGATTTGGAGTTAGCGGCAGTAGTGTTTGCATTAAAGGTATAGCACCACTACTTGTATGGTGAGAAGTTTCAGATCTTTACCGACCACAAGAGTCTCAAGTATCTGTTTTCGTAGAAAGAGTTAAACATGAGACAGAGAATATGGCTAGAGCTTCTGAAGGACTATAATTATGAGATACTTTATCATCAGGGAAAGGCTAATGTTGTAGCTGATGCTTTGAGTAGAAAAAGCCTAGGGATGGTATCGTATATGATGGTCAAGGAACACGAGCTGTTGGAACAGTTTGCTAGCCTTAGTTTGAGTGTAGTGCCTTCTGACATGGATACAGGCTATGTGATAGCTAGTCTACGCTTGAAGCCAGATCTGTTGGACATGATCAAACAGGCTCAGCAAATTGATCCATATTGTGTCAAGATGACTAGTCAGATATAGAAGGGCACGGTGATCGATTTTGAGTTGAGATCTAATGGATTGTTGAGGTTCAGAGGTAGATTTTGCGTTCCCAATGAACCAAAGCTCAGGAAATTGATATTGGAGGAAGCTCATTCGTCGATGTACATGTTACATCCAAGGAGTAACAAGATGTATCAGAACCTTCGGAAGGTGTACTGGTGGTGGGGTATGAAGAAAGACGTGGCAGAGTTTATAGGGAGATGTCACATATGTCAGCAAGTGAAGGTAGAGCATCAGAAGCCTGCAGGGTTATTGCAGCCTCTACCTATACCGACATGGAAATGGGAGCATATCACCATGGATTTCATGATGGGTTTACCAAGGACCCGTAGGAATCACGATGTTATATGGGTGATCGTTGACAGATTGACGAAGTCAGCCCACTTCCTAGCTATGAGAGCTACCGATACTCTGAGTTCATTAGTTGAACTGTATGTATGCGAGGTAGTGAGGTTACATGGTGTACCAGTAAGCATAGTCTTTGATAGGGATTCCCGCTTCACTTCCCACTTTTGGGAACATTTTCAGGAAGCCATAGGAACCCAGTTGAGTTTGAGCACTGCTTTCCATCCTCAGACAGATAGTCAGTCAGAGAGGACTATACAGACTCTAGAGGACATGTTGAAAGCATGTGTGCTAGATTTTATAGGCTCCTGGGATGATCACTTGCCACTAGCCGAGTTCGCCTACAACAATAGTTATCATTCGAGTATAAGAATGGCACCGTATGAAGCTTTATATGGCTGTAGATGTCGTTCCCCTATCAGATGGGAAGAAGTGGGTGACCGTAAGATTTTTCCTCCTGATTTGGTTACACAAGCCTCTGAGGATGTCCGTTTGATTGTAGAGAGGCTGAGGACAGCTCAGAGTAGACAGAAGAGTTACGTTGATAGGAGACGGAGGCCACTAGAGTTTACGATGGGTGAATCAGTGTTTCTGAAATTTTCTCCTTCCAAGGGTATAGCGAGATTTTGAAATAGAGGAAAGCTGAGTCATCGCTACATTGGATGTAATACCCGTAATTTCACACGTGTTTATTTCTGTGAAGATATAATGTATATGTACGTTGTTACAAAAATAGCTTGAGAAGCTATGATGTTTGTATATGTATTGTTACATGAGTATAGATGATAGGAGAATGTAAGGATTATGGATATAATGAAACATCCATGATTTCAAGTAGTGTGCAAAAGTTTTATTACCTATGAACTATATGGAATGGATGCCAATATACGTTAATTGTGCACGGAATGCAAATTGAGGTAGGACCCAAATGAGGGTGAGTATGCAGTTGGAAATCTACAAAAAAATGCAGAAATGGGGGTGCAGGGGATGAGAGATCAATCTCATATGAATGAGAGATCAATCTCCCCTCATGAAATGCTAAGAATTTGTTAAATGGAACAGGGCAGATCGATCTCATGGGAAGGCAGATCTATCTCCTTAAGTCTCTGCCTGGAAGGAATTGATCTCTCACAAGGCACAGATCGATCTCCTTAACTCTCAGCCTGGAAGAGATCGATCTCCCATAAGCGACAAATCGATCTCATTAAGGTTCTATAAAGAGCAGATCAATCTCCTACAAGAGGCAGATCGATCTCCAAGAAGGAATTTGCTTGCAAACAGATCGATCTCATCATGGAAGAAGATCGATCTAGTAGTGGTTAAGTTTGGTAAAAAAGACTACCAAACTTTGCAGAGATCGATCTCCACAAGGACCAGATCGATCTCATGTCTCTGCGTCTATAAAAAGGGCATGGGATTTAGACTGAAAATCAGATTTCCCTCCAACCAAACCCGCTCCCACCATTTTCTCTCAAAGATCCAAGCTTTCTACATTCCAGCCAGAATTTGAAGAAGCTCGAGAAGGGAAAGTTGTTCCTTGAAGCAAGGAGAACAACATACCTAAAAAAAATACACAAGTTTGGCTACCACAAGTTTGGCTAAGTAAAGGGGTAAGCTCTTCAACCTTTAAGCTTTAAACATGAGTTTCTAGGCATTTGGGAGTTGGATAATATGTGAAATATGGATAGGAATGATGATTGTAGTGATGGGTGAGTAATATTAAGAGGGATTTATGAAGAGGAATACAATTGGGGAAGGTGAAATGTGATTTTAAGGATTGGGAAGTATGATTAGATAAATAGAAGACAATGTGTATGTTTAGCAGAGGGAAAGGAAAATAACTTAATGATTTACACGTGTGGATTGAAATACGTGGAACACGGTTAACCCGGATCGTGAACGAAGCAAACGAGACGAAGGAAAATACGAACGTGATTCGAGGTAAGGGATTGAATGTTAGCGATAGAGATATTCGTACGTATTTTTACTGCGATTTTGATAGTTATGACGCTAGAAATATTATGCTTAGCTATTGAACCATATGTGAGTGGAAATGTAATATGGTATAATTTTTGAAAATGGGATGTGGGAAGGAAATTAGCCTGACATGCATGTTTTTAATGCATTTACATCTATACGATGATTTTAATGTTTTCACAACTATACGTTGTTTTGTGATTGAGAAATGGTGATGGATAGGTTGGCTAGTTTTACATGTATAGCATGGGACGGCATGCAATGTAAATAAAACATGTTTTGAGTTTTTAAAATAGAAAATAGCCACCTATCGGATTTGAGATGCGAATTGGTGTTGGAGCTCTAGCTCGCACCCGTTTTAATGATTTTGACTATGCTGGACTTTCACTCGCATATGTCTACAGGCTTTGATAAACTGTGCTGGAGCGTGACTCGCACATGGTTTTATGATGAAAATGTGCTGGAGTATTAGCTCGCACATGTTTTTATGTTTTGATATGTCATGTTGGATTTTCGTCTTGCACAATGGATTTGAGAAAAATGTTGGAGCATTGCTCGCACTAGTTTTACTGAGTTTGAGATGATACAGTGCTAGAAGCAGTTGCTCGCACTGAGAGATACTGTGCTAGAGCATTGCGATGATTGTGTGTCACGCCGATTGCTCACCTGGTATATCAGACCTGGTTCAGGATGATGAGTCCATTAGAGTTGGTAGATGGACTGGGTCCACGGTCGTACGTTGAACTGTGTAGTTATCCGTTGGTATACTATGTACCATGTTGGGTGCACGTGAGTACGAGTATCGCGTAGATGACACATGTCGTACCTTGTACCGTGAGTATATGTGATATAAGGAGATTATGTTGATTGAGATAAGCCGAAGGGTAGGACTGACCCATCCCCCTTCAAGTGAAGTGATGCACTGTGCACACCTGATCGGTGAGGCCTGGGATCACTGACTATGACCATATGTTGTGGATATTAGATTGTCGAAAATTCCATGTCTATCTCAGAGATAAGAGAATTAAGAAACTCAGAAAAGAAAGAGATTCGATGAAAAGAAATGGTTTGATAAACCTCTTGATTTGAATGTCAGTGCTATGATAATACCATTTATAACATGTTTTCAATCAAATGGGAATATCGTATACTTGATTTCATGAAAATACTTATGTGAGAAGTAATGTTTAAATGCATTTTTCAGTAATATTTCCATTTATATTGAAACATGATTTTGTTTATGCATGCATGGGCTATGTAGATAGTACAATATCTACCTGTTAGTATCATTTTCCTTACTGAGCTGTGGTTTGCTCATCCCACTACTTTTCCCCCTCCAGATACTGAGAAGTAGGATCGTGTGGTGGTCTCGAGATCCCTTTTTGTATTGGACAGCTCCCACCAGTTGCAAAGGTATAAGATTTGTATACACACGAGCATTTTGTATCTATTATAATGTATCGCACGGTTATGAATTGAAGTTGTAAACAGTCGTATGGGGATGTTATGTAAAAATATTATATTTAACAATTGATTTTGTATATCTATACAGAAACCTGGGAGTGTGAATTTAAGTTTTAAAAATCTTCCGTTATAAATGCATGGAATTTAGTAAATACATTGACTCACAGCCTAACCATAGTAGTGTATGTATGGATAAAAGGGCACCCAGAAGTGGGGTGTGACATTAGACCCTTTGAGATACTTGATCGAGCGAGAGATAAGACCTATAGGTTGGCATTACCACTGGACTTATCAAGTGTACATAATGTCTCCCACATTTCGATGCTTCGGAAGTATCACCCGGATCCGGCACATGTGATTAGTTATAAGCTGTTGGAACTCAGAGAGAACATGTCATATGTTGAGAGACTGATTCGGATACTGGATAGGAAGGATAAAGTCTTAAGATTGAAGACTATCGGATTAGTGAAGGTTCTTTGGCAGCATCACACTTCAGAGGAGGCTACTTGGGAGCTAGAGAGTCTGATATGAGAGAAGCACCCCCAGCTGTTTGATGACTGACTTGGTTCTAATTTGGAGGACCAAATTTTCTTAGTTGGGGAGGATTGTAAGACCCGTATTTTATGTAGCTTGTTCCTTATGATTTTATATGTACAGACATTGTATTAAGTTATTTGAATCATAAGAAGAGTATTTACTTGAATTAAGTGTTAGTGAAATGCTTAAACACTTATAAGCTACATAAAAGTCAAAAAAAGGACTATAAGAGTCACATGGCTAAACCGAGTGGATCTGAATCATTCTGAAGTAAGAGAAGAACTTAAAATGAGACAATATAGAGAACTCATGAAGGAAAGTCGGTTTGATTTAGTCCCGAACACAGAGAACAAGAGTAAAAGCCAAAAAAGGGCAAAACAGACTATTTTAGGGGTTTAAGGTATTTAAGGTATATTTACCTATCAAAAACGGTCAAAACGTAAAGACTAGAGTGTAAATCATAAGATAAGACACTTTCGGATTTTTGAGAAAAAGTCAACATGATCAATGATTATGGAAAAAGTCAACTATAGTTAAGAAAAGTGGACTTGTACCATAGTTGACTAACCATGGTTAAAAATTAACCTAAGTATGGAGAAAAAATTGAGAAAAAATATTTTTGGATAGAATAAAAGATAATCATTCCCGGAAGTAAGGAAAATTTATTTGAATGAATTCTGCATTAAATTTAATGGGAAAAAACGTAATGGACCAAAGTGAAGATTTTAAAGCCCATTAAGGTATAATAAGTGTAGATCGAATTTCTTAGGTCCACTAGACCCAATTGTTGGACCGATTGGTAGGCCAAATATTTAGCCAATTAAAGGGTCGATGTATAGTAAAAATTTTAGCCTGAAAGCCCATTAGGAAGGCCTAAATCGAGAAGGCCAAATGCTAGACCTAAATGGATTAAAATCAAGCCCATTAGTAAAAGGTAATCATAGCCAATTTGGTAACCATTACCTAAATCAATTCAAATTGAATTTTGTTAGCTGGAAAGTAAGGCTTGATGACTAAGTAATGGACTTATAAATCAGCCAACACAACTTCATCTTCTTACTCAAGAATTTGGCTAGAAGAAGGAAACCATTAAAACACATATATTCAAGCTTTCTCTCACTAGAAATGACTAGGAAAAAAGCATATTTGGAACTTGCATTCTTCATGAAAGTTGTTCCAAATTGAGTGAGGATTAACATATGTTGGAATTGGCTATCAAGGAGCCATAGTGTGCAAACCGAGAGGCTTCAAAGTTTCGGCCAAGTGTGAACGCATATACTAGGTATAATTTCAAGCTTTTAAATTCATATATGTTAATGTATGAATTATTCTAAGTAGATTGGTATATGTTTTAAGCATTGAAACACATGGAATCACTATGAACATGAATTGGTTGAGAGTGAGTAGTGATAAATTGATGAATGTCGATATGATTTTAAGGCATGAATGAGTTAATATACATGTGTTAATGATTATGGTATAATTAGAATTAATCAATTTAATCAATTGATGAACGAATTAAGTTGGCAATCAAGGTGTTTGATAAAATGCCTAAATGAACTAAGTGAAGCTTAAGAATATTGCCAACCATGTGTTTGTGAAAATGCCTAAGTGAAATGACTAGAAAAGTGGCCAACTGTGGCGTGGTGCTCGGCATGGCTAGGCAAGCGTGGTCTCGGCAATGTCATATGGCCGAGAGGTCCAATGGAACAAGCCCAAATGGTTTCGGCCCAATGTGATATAATGGGTCTCGGATAAACCCAATAAGAGTTGGTGGGCCCCACAATCCCAATAGGCCCAACAAAAATGAATAGTAAAATAGAAATGAGCTTAAGGCAGAGTTAGACCCATTAAGGTTTATTAAAGCCCATTAAGCAAAATATACTCTATTAAATGTGTAATACAGTAGGAAAAGTAAAATTAACCTGATAAATGATGATATGCAGCTCCAGAGATTATTAAATGAGCTAATCGGACAGTTGGATCGAGCAGCGTTGAGAAAGTAAAATTTCTCGAGTGATTACAAGTAAGGGACTTTTGTGAGTAGTTAGAGATACCTGCACGTATTTTCATCTGTTTTTGCATTCACTTAAAAACTCGGAGGGTCAGAGAAAGTGAATAATAATTATAGTGACCCGATAGTGGCAAATTACAATTTTACCCTTAGTTAGGAAAAAAGTCAACTTTTGGAAAAACTTGTAAAAAAATGAAAACCACAATTATGAGTGTTTTTACTGCTATTTAGCAGAAGAGTAGGTAGATGGGCTAATGTTTTCTTAGTTGATGAGAAATAGCACAAATTATAGTGCTCATTTTGATATTTTGAGAATCATCCCTTTTTAAAGAGTCATCTATCGAATTATTTGAGAATAAATCGTGCTAGAACATAACTCGCACTTGATTTCATATATTTTCCACATATATTAGTGCTGATGTATGATTCGTACTAGATTTCCATAACATGCATGATAGAGTGCTGAAGTTATTGCTTGTACTCAGTTTTATATGATTTATGCATGATAGAGTGGTGGAGCGATTATCTCGTACTCGAATTTTTCATGAGATGCATGACAGAGTGCTAGAGCATTGCTCGTACTCGATTATTTATGATCTATACATGACATAGTACATGAGCGAATTGCTCGTACTTGATTTGAGGAGTTTTATGCATAGCATGGTACTGGAGGAATTGCTCGTACTTGATTTGAAACATGAACTACGCATGACTGATAATTCTATATTTTTAGAATTTATTTATGCTTAATTTCCTAATTAATTATTTAAATCTCCAATTTATTATGTTAATTATCCCCTTTATTTAATTAAAATTCTCATATTTGCAGATAAATTAAATCCGGATGAATTTTGAATATTTCGATGGAAAATGGACCGAAATTGGGCCAAAATCGAGATTGAGCCACGCGGACAACACGAGCCAAGCCACCTAGCACATCCAATTGGACAAGAAGACCGATGACATGGAAATATATTTTCAATGAGCCAATGGTGTGAAGATAAGTGGTCAAAAAAATGTCAACTCATCTAGGATGTAGAAATTACAATTATACCCCTTTTGTGTGTATAAATAAGACATGGATGACAATTAAAAAACCATGTAAATTAGGAGTAGGAGTAGTGTAGGTAGAATAGTTTTGAGAGTTATTTCCTTTCTAGTATTTTTTACTTTCCCGTTTGTTTTACTTTGCAATTTCTGTTAGCTTCCATTTACTTTTAATGTTTATTCCATGATTATGCTCTTCATCTTCTAGACTTGGATATTTTTATTTCAATGAAAACCAGTATATTTAGTTAGCTCTCGGGTTGCTTTCTTTGTGCATTCGGGAATAACTTCTTCCTTTGTTTATGCTTTTTGGTTTTGATGCTTTGATGTGAGTTGATGCTTAGCATTGGTCCACATCAATGGCAATGTGGAACCTCGGTTGGAGAAAGGAATGAAACAACCCGATGCTACTGGATTCTCATTTATGTGCAGTACAAATATTGACAATCTCATTTTAATGTTATGTTGTTAAGTGTTGCTTCTTCCTTTTCAATTTATTGCTGGTATCCTTGAAAGGTTTTGTTTTTTTTTCATTGATTGAACTACACAGATGCTGCCCTTTTACGGCATATTAACGCTAGCCTCTGTTATTTTCTACTGCATGTTTTCATTCTTCTCGGTTTTGCATTTGTTCATCACTGCATTTTCTGTCTTTCCTTTATTTAGTTATTGATTTTCACCTCGCTTATTGTTACTTATTGTCACCATTCATCGCAGAACATAGACTGAGTATAACATGGCAGCAATCAGGGATTAACAACACACTCTGTTAGGCTCTGTTTAAGTGCAATATTACTGTTCACTTCTGGGTTGTTTGTAATCTGCATTGCTCATTGTTTTTGTTGGGTTATGTGAGGCACGGGTGAAGTTAATGCATCAGTATTAAGTGGACGGCTGGAGCACTTGGAGCAGGCCCTGAATGTGGGTGATGCTCGGTAGGGGTATGCTGGGCAAACCAAGAGGAACTGCACAAAACCGAAAGTGCAGGACCTGTGCAGCAGAGCAGCATCAGTGGACAGCCGAGAGTAGCACATGACAGAAGTAGAAACGGACAAGGCAGGACGAACAACAGTTGAAGCAGGTCGAGAGCAGTTGCGTGGCTTGCTGATGAATGAATCCGAAGCAGTTGGAGACGTGCAGTGGCTGTATTGCGTGCAGGACAGAACCAAGAATGGGAGCTGGACAAGGCTAGAGCAAGAAGCAGCTAGACACGTTTGGCAACAAGATGAAACCGAGAGGCATGGACACACGAAACCAAGCAGAGTTGGTGAGAATCAGACCGAGGACAGCAGCCTAGAGCAGAGGACAACCCGACAGCACCTGGAAATGAAAATGAGCAATATTGAAGACGTGAACAGTGATTGGAGGGACATCTTGGCTTATTTAAACTTAAGGCCATGTTTGGCCATGTCACTTCCTTGTTTAATTTCATGTTTAATACATTTTTATTGTTTTAATTAGTTGTTAGTTTAGGATATTTGTTAATTGTTAATTGTAGGTTAGAACTAATGTTTTAATTTAATCTTTAGTTTAATTTTTAGTTTAGTAGTTAATTTTATATTAAATGTTTTAGGACTTTATTTTAGTTTAGATGCATTTAGAATTAATTTGGATTAAATGTGTTTCATGCATTTTTAATTTAGTCTTTATTTTCATTAAATTTTAGTTTAGTTTAATTTGCAATTTTTATTAGTTTAATTACATGCATTTTCTTAGGCTTGTTTAAATTTAGTTTAATTAATCTTGTTTCTTTATTTTCATTTTTGCTTTTTATTTTAATTGTGTTAATTGATTTTAACTGTTTTAATTATTTTCGTAGGTATTTTGCGTGGAGCTCGGTAAGTAAATCTTAGCTCGGTTTTATTTTCTTTATTTTATAGTTTTATTATTTTCAGTGCTGTTAGCTTTGTAAATCACCCACCTTAATTTCATAATTTGCTAGAATATACTTAAAGTAAGATTAACCGGTAGTTAATTAGGCTAACCAACTTCTCTGAGGGACGATAACTCGGGACTCAAATCCCATTATTACTTGGACGACCCGTGCACTTGCGGACAATACCTTCAAGACGTGTCAAGTTTTTGGCGTCATTGCGGGGGAAGTTTTAATTCCTCGTTAATTAATATCGGTGAAATTATGCTTAGGTGTAATTCTAGCTTGTAAATATTTAGGTTGTAAATATTTAGAAGTTTAATCTAGATTAGTTAATTAAAAAAATTAAAATAAAAAATATTGAAAAATTAAAAAATGTAAAAAATTTTCTAAGGACTTGTAGATGTTTGCATGCGTAGAGCCATAAGTTTTGATTGTTTTCCTCTAAATCCTGAAATTGAACGAACTCTTAGGAAAATTCGAAAGGATTCTAAGAAATTTATAGCTTCGCTACAAAACATCATGGCAAAAAATAGGGAAATAAGGATCATTGGAGATTATGCAATGCCGACTATTTGAGGATATTATACCGACATTAGGCCACCAGCTGTCTCTACGAACAATTTCAAAATTAAGCCTACAATCCTTCAGATGATCCAGACTTCTTTACAGTTCAGTGGGCTTCCAAACGATGACCCACATGCTCACCTTGGGCAATTCCTGGACTTGTGCAACACGTTCAAGCACAATAGATTATCTGATGATGCACTTAGACTTAGATTATTCCCCTTCTCACTTAGGGATAGGGCGTGACACTGGTTAACCTCCTTGCCTCCATGATCCATTTCTACATGGGACGAGTTAGCCCATCAATTTTTAGCTAAGTTTTTCCCTTCCTCTAAAATGGCCCAACTCCGTAGTAACATATCTTCCTTTGCCCAATTTGATGCGAAATCTCTTTATGAAGCATGGGAACGATATAAAGAGCTTCTTAGGAAGTGCCCTCATCATGGTCTACCTTTGTGGCTGCAAGTCCAGACCTTCTACAACGGACTTACAAGCCAAAATAGGACTATTGTTGACGCTACTGCAGGTGGAGCCCTGATGTGCAAAACAGAGGAGGAAGCTTACGAGTTTTTAGACAAGATGACGGCTAACAACTATCAATGGTCCTTAGAGAGGCAATTACCAAAGAAGTTGGTGGGTATTTATAAGCTCGACACGCTGTCTACCTTGACCTCTCAAATCGTTAATCTTACGAAGAAAGTAGAGTCGCTCAGTACCCAGCATAACCCTTTCTCCAGTCCTAATCATGTTTATTCTGTCCAAAGTCCTTTTCTTTTCTGTGATCTGTGTAGTGGTACCAACTCTGTAGATAGGTGTCCACTTAACTTAGAATCAGTTCAGTACGTTGCCCCCCCCCCCCCCAAGCAACAAAACAACCCTTTTTCAAACACCTATAATCCAAGGTGGAGGAACCATCCTAACTTTTTATGGAGTCAAAACCAATGGCAAACTTCTAGCTCTAGATCTGTAGGACCCCCTAAATTTCAAGCTCTACCGGTTCAAGAACCACCACAGCATCCATTCCCATACCATCAACCATCCCCACCTCATTTTTAGCATCATCCACCTTATTACCATCAACCACCACAACCAACATAACCTCAGCACTTACCAGCAGCTAAAAAGAAGCCCTCGCTTGAGGGAATGTTTATAACGATCCTACAAAATCAAGCAGCTTCAATTAAGAACTTAGAGGTTCAAGTAGGAAAAATAGTGAATGCTCTTAGTCAGAGTCCTCAAGGGACCCTTCCTAATAACATCGAAGCCAATCCTGTTAGGCAAAGGGAGGGTAAGGAATATGTCAAATCCATCACCCTTAGGAGTGGCAGAGAGCTAGATGAGCCACAAGTTAAGTCTGGACCTGAACAGCCTATAGTTGATAAACCCATAGGTTCTAACGAAGCAGCTCAGAAAGAGCAGGAACATCAGGATCAGGCTGCAAAAGAATCCAAGCTAGGCACTTCATCATCTATACCTTCTTCTATTTCACAGCCTTGCTCGCCCTCTGACGCTACATAGGTTTCTACTACATCCCCTCCGGTTAGACCACCAGTACCTTTTCCTCAGAGGTTTCAAAACCAAAAGCTTGACCAATAATTTGCCAAATTTCTTGAGGTTTTTAAGAAACTTCACATAACATTCCTTTCACAAATGCCTTAGAGCAAATGCCAAGTTATGTGAAGTTTTTAAAGCATATCCTCTCGAGGAAGAGAAGACTGGAAGAATATGAGACGGTGGCTTTGACTGAGGAATGTAGTGCAATTATTCGGAGGAAATTACCCCCCAAGCTCAAAGATCCCGGAAGTTTTATCATACCATGCACTATTGGAAATTTATTCTTTGGTAGAGCCCTGTGTGATTTAGGAGCTAGTATCAATCTAATGTCTTTCTCTATCTATCAGAAGTTAGGAATAGGGGATGTCAAGCCCACTACAGTGACCCTTCAACTAGCAGATCGATCCATTAAATATCCAAAGGGGGTCATTGAGGATTTCTTAGTAAAGGTGGACAAGTTTATTTTCCTTACGGATTTTATTGTTTTAGACATGGAGGAAGACAGGGAAGTCCCCATTCTACTAGGCAGACCTTTCCTAGCGATTGGTAAAACCTTAATTGATGTACAAAAGGGGGAGTTAAGTATGAGAGTCCTAGATCAGGAGGTGATATTTCATGTTTTCAAACCATTAAAGTTCCCTGATGACTCTCAAAATTGTTTTAGGATGGAGGATATAAGGCTTGAGCATAAGAAATCAGAAAGAAGGAGGCAAGTAGATAGAGCTAAGGAGGAGTTAACTGTTAACATTCTGTCACCATTTTGACTAATCCTACTACTTTTCGCCCTGCTGCTGAGTGTTGTTTTCTTCAGCTGCATTTGAAGTTGCGGTGTTTTTCTTTTCACTTTGTATATAGTTCATTTTTCTTTTTCTTTTTTGTTGTTTCTTTCTTGGTTTATGTTGCAGATTTCTTTTCCAACATTACGTTTTCAATCAAGCTTCAGTTGTTCATCATCATTAGAAAGGGGAGTACTCTGTTCTTAACCTTAAATTCTTATATTATTTGCACACTGAGGATACTGTGAACTTTAAGTTTGGGGGAGGGGATATCATTTGAGCAATTTTGTGAAAAATTGAAAAAATTTCAAAATTTTTTCGAAAATCTGAGAAAGAATTTTCAAAATTTTTTCGATAATATGAGCTTAAATTGTTTAATTTTGGGATGATTTAGTGCTTAGCATTTAAGTTTCCCATATTCCGATGATATGACCCCATGATTTAGTCTGACTTTGATTGACTGAGAAGTGTGATTATAGAAAAAGCATGAAGTTGAATTCTTGAATTTGTTTTAATTCTGATTATGATTGCCTCATCTTATGCACATGTCATGTCATAAATCGGTATATTTATTTAGAGAAAGCTTATGTGTACATAGGACTGCATTTGTTCAGTTGATATTGTGCATCATATTCTAGAATTTGTTTGATTTGATCTCGAGGTAAAATATTAGATCACACCTAATTAGGGAGATGATTTAGGCCATCTTTGGATCGTTTGAGCCTTTCTAGCCTTCCTTGTACATATGCTACCCCTAGTCACCCATCTGGGCCAAATAAGCTTTTCTCTGTAAATACACCTGCATATTTTCCTTAGCTTAACCACTCTTTTCCTATCCCTTACCCTGAAAGCATGGAAAGTCATGAGATATATTATGAGCTTTGTACAATTGGGTATTAAGTGATAGTGAAGGAGTATGTAAAAAAAAAAAAAAAAAAAGAGGAAAGAAGAAAAATACAAAAATAGAATAAAATAAATAAGTTTGGGGGAAATGATTTGAGCTCTTACATTAAAATCCTAGAAGTAATGCATGTTAAGGGGTAATTAAACCTAAATCGACTTTATCATACCTTAGCCCCAGCCTTACATTACAAGCTTAATGAAGTCCTATTGATATTCGGTTAAGTGTGACTACATTAGTGGAGAGAGAAGTGAAATAAACTTATCGGAATGATCACATGTCATTGACTTTGCATTCACTGTGTTTGCATAATCTGATCCGGATAATGTACTGAGAAGTGACTTAGACATTTTTCACACACTCACGAGGAGTCCAATTTGGGTTAGGACTTATGATTGAATAATTCTAAGTGCTGGACTTGTAATTGTGAGTCTTTGATTTCATAGTCTGTACTTTTTCTTTGAGAATGATATTGGAAAAATTATTGTGTTTTGTACTTGTCATTCCTACAATCGTTTTGTTTTGCTTGAGGACAAGCAAAAGCTCAAGTTTGGAGATGTGATAATTCTATATTTTTAGAATTATTTATGCTTAATTTCTTAATTAATTATTTAAATCCCCAATTTATTTTGTTAATTATCCCTTTTATTTAATTAAAATTCTTATATTTGCAGATAAATTAAATTCGGATGAATTTTGAATATTTTAGGAGAAAATGGACCAGAATTGTGCTAAAATCGAGATTGAACCACGCGGACAACACGAGCCATGCCACCTAGCACATCCAATTGGACAAGAAGACCAGTGACATGGAAATATCTTTTCAAGGAGCCAATGGTGTGAAGACAAGTGGCCAAAAAAATGCCAACTCATCTAGGATGTAGAAATTACAATTATACCCCTTTTCTGTGTATAAATAAGACATGGATGACAATTGAAAAACCATGTTGTAAGACCCGAAATTTAATCGTAAATTTTACGAGGTAGAAAAATATTCACAAATTTAAAGGAATGAGACTCGGACTAAAAATAAGGATCGAAATGGCCACAGGCCAAACGGGAAGGGAAGAAAATAAAATTTATCGAAAATACAAAATTAAATAGGAAAATATGGTGGAAGTATGAAGGAAAGCTAGGTTAATTTAATCCCGAAATAAGTGTAAAACGGTCAAAAGACCGAAATTCGGGATAAATACGATAAGAGAAATTTAATTAAAAATAAGGAATTAGGATTTCTTGATCAATAATGGGGAATTTTATAATTTCGAGTCAAATTGATCAAGATCCGAAATTTTTAGAAATACCGAAAATGTCACCCGGGACGATATCCCGAAAATACGGAGGAATTATACCGGAAAAATAATTTAAAAACTAAATAAATTTAATTTAATTTAATTTAATTAAATTGGTGAATAAAATAAAATTTTTGTAGATATTTTCAGATTTCTTTTGACTATTTTATTGATTATTTTAATAATAAAATGAATAGTTAAATAATAATGATGAAAAAAAAAAGGAACTGGAAATCGAAAAACCCGAAAAACCAAAGGAAACCGAAACCCGTTCGCACCCGAGAAGAACCCACTGCCGATCTCGACCACCGGCGACCGTTCGACGTCCGACGAAGCTTCCAGGAGCAAGAGCAGAGTCCGGCGAACCCATAGGCACCGAAACCGAGCCGCGAGGTGGCCGGAGGAGCCCGATCCGAGCTCCGAAAATTCGAGGGAGAGAAGAGGTGATCGCCGGCGAACCACCGCACCTGGGCCGGAAAGAAGGGTACCAGTGTGTTCAAGGGAGGAAGCCGGTCATTTTGGTACCGGTCTTGGCCGGTAAGACCGCCGGAACCGCCGGCGACGGCAAGAGGCAGTGAGGAGATCAAAAACGGTGCCGTTTTGCTGGAAGGAAAGGGAAGGAAAGGGAAGGAAAAGGAAGGAAAAGGGGAAAGAAAAGGAAAGAAAAGAAAGGAAAAGAAGGGAAAAAGAGAAAGAAAATTTTCGGGGGACGACTCGAGGTTCGGGTAAGTTGACCGAGGGTCGATATTGACCTACGGGTGAATTTCGGAATTTAATTTAATATTATTTTAATGGAAAATAATCCGGATTTACCTAATTATGCAGTTTTACGACGGAGACCGAACGAGAGCCGATCGGGCTCTGATCTTCGTACCCCGCATCGTATCGGGTAAGTACGATTTAAATTCGGCATTAAGATTTCTTTAAATATCGATTTTTAAGTATTTTACGGAATTACGGATTAATTTCACATAGGAAGGAATATTAATTCGTAATTGCAATAAATTGCCGTAAATGGTATACGGGCTATCCAATGAACTTGGATCGAAGCCCGATAATTATTAGTAAACCGCATAAGCCCGGTATACCCGAAGAAGGGAATTAATAAATATAAAAGGGCTGAAATGGGCCGAGACCAAATAGGGTAAATAGGGCCCAATACTTTAAAGTTGGTCAGTAGATGCGATATACTGATCGAGATAAGTGAATTAACCTCGATTACGTGGTTATATGCAGTGACGTATCTTTGTTTGGCGCGCACTTGGACCGAGAGGTTCGGTAGCTTTGAGATAAGCTAAGTCTACGCGCGATTCCAGGTAAGGGAATTTTATGAGCACTTAGAGGTAGCTGTACGTAATTTTGAGGGTATTTACAGTACCTTAAATTCATTAGGCTACCCAAAAACAGAATAATAATTTTTACGATAAAAATATGGAAATAGTGAAAAATGACCATTTTGCCCCCAGTTAGGAAAATTTCAAAAAGGGTAGTAAGGCTATGAAATTGCATGAATTTCATGATTTTAATGCTTTATATGAATAGACTGCTGTGATTTAAGCAAATACGAACATAGGTTGGCTATTGCTTTATTGAATTATACGAAAGGGTACCGGTTTGTACCGGTTACTATTTTTAAAAGATGTTTTGCAAAGACTTAGCCACTTATCGTATTTATACAAGTAAAAAGGAGTGTTAGAGTCTTACTCGCACTCAAGTTTACCGAATTATTTTCATGAAAAGCCGTACTGGAGCATTGCTCGTACGAGAAATTTATGTGTGCATAACACCGTGCTGAAGCTTCGCTCGCACGCGATTTTAGATATCATGATATGCATAGCGTGGTGTTGGAGCTTCGCTCACACTAGACGCGAGTTGACATGCATATAGTCGTGCGGAAGCCTCTTGTAGACTGTGTGTCGCAGAGAGTTGAGATACTCGCACGTAAACTTTGAGACATGGGTTGGTTATCGACATAGTATTGGGCTGGCTAAGACCTATGGCAGGCACCCCCAGACTATGATATGGGTTCACGGAGTACGATGTACCGTGTATGTCACACGGAGTACGCTGTACCGTGCAGTCATGATGACTACGATGTTACTCGATATTCTGGGGGGTAGGACTTGACCCCACCTCCCGTTGCAGTTGTGATGCCCCGCACGCCGGGATCCGTGTGCCTGGGATCACAGGGACATAGTATGGCCATAGTCCTCGTTTTTCATACAGTAACCTACATGCCTCACGTGATATCATACGGTCTAGATAGACCAGGACAAACCCGATGGAGGGGTAGTCCCGATTTATGCTTTTAAAAAGAGATCTGATTTTATGAATCAAGGTATTCCCGAGTGATGGGTTTAGCCTTGATGTGATGAGTTTTGATTTAAACAAATAAGTTTTTAAGGTGAAGGATTTACGATGAAACTGAGATGTCATACATGAGGAATTTCCATGTTGATTTTATATGCAACTTCATGATTTCTTCTATACGATAT
This sequence comes from Firmiana major, assembly GCA_033439115.1. Classification (NCBI taxonomy): domain Eukaryota; kingdom Viridiplantae; phylum Streptophyta; class Magnoliopsida; order Malvales; family Malvaceae; genus Firmiana; species Firmiana major. The sequence goes on from CM065909.1 coordinate 35,974,035, forward strand.
ACATTCATATGGCATCGTTTTAGTCATATCTCATGCTCCAAATATAAACGATTTTTATATCATACTATTATCAGCACGTAGATAGTATAGTTATCTACTTGCTTATATTATTGCCTTACTGAGCACGTTTCGCTCACCCTTTCATTTTTCACCCCACAGGGTACACTCAGTAGAAGAGAGCGACAATAGCTTCGCAATTCGGTTATCCGCTGCTTCTTATTAAGACCAGGTATACACATTTATATAATTTCGTATCTGAACATATAGATGCACAGTACTGTATATGATGTAATATTGGGGATGTATTTAGTTTAAATAAATTGATATGTAAATAAATTATGAAAATTGAATGATAAATAGGGAAGAGGTGACTAACACCGAATCATAGCCCAACTGTTAGTAGTGGAACTGTTCACGACGGGTAAGGAGTATAGAAAAAGCGAAAAAATTTGTATGGATTTTTAGGTAATTTGGGTCGTGACACATGTAAATTAGGAGTAGGAGTAGTGTAGGTAGAATAGTTTTTAGAGTTATTTCCTTTCTAGTATTTTTTACTTTCCCGTTTGTTTTACTTTGCAATTTTCGTTAGCTTCCATTTACTTTTAATGTTCATTACATGGTTATGCTCTTCATCTTCTAGACTTAGATATTTTTATTTCAATGAAAACCATTATATTAGTTAGCTCTCGGGTTGCTTTCTTTGTGCATTCGGGAACAACTTCTTCCTTTGTTTATGCCTTTTAGTTTTGATGCTTTGATGTGAGTTGATGCTTAGCATTGATCCACATCAATGGCAATGTGGAACCTCGGTTGGAGAAAGAAATGAAACAACCCGATGCTACTGGATTCTCATTTATGTGCAGTACAAATATTGACAATCTCATTTTAATGTTCTGTTGTTAAGTGTTGCTTCTTCCTTTTCGATTTATTGCTGGTATCCTTGAAAGGTTTTGTTTTTGTTTCATTGATTGAACTACACAAATGCTGCCCTTTTACTGCATATTAACGCTAGCTTCTGTTATTTTCTACTGCATGTTATTCATACTTCTCGGTTTTGCATTTGTTCTTCACTGCATTTCCTGTCTTTCCTTTATTTAGTTATTGATTTTCACCTTACTTATTGTTACTTATTGTCGCCATTCATCGCAGAACATAGACTGAGTGCAACATGGTAGCAATCGGGGATTAACAACACACTCTGTTAGGCTCTGTTTAAGTGCAATATTACTGTTCACTTCTGGGTTGTTTGTAATCTGCATTACTCATTGTTTTTGCTGGGTTATGTGAGGCACGGGTTAAGGTTAATGGATCAGTATTAAGTGAACGACTGGAGCACTTGGAGCAGGCCCTGAATATGGGTGATGCTCGGGGTATGCTGGGCAAACCGAAAGGAACTGCACAAAACCGAGAGTGCAGGACCCGTTTAGCAGAGCAACATCAGTGGACAGCCGAGAGCAGCAGCATGACAGAAGCAGAAACGGATAAGGCAGGACGAACAACAGCTGAAGCAGGTCGAGAGCAGTTGCATGGCTTGCTGGTGAATGAAACTGAAGCAGTTGGAGACATGCAGGGGCTGTATTGCGTGCAGGACAGAACCAATAATGGGAGCTGGACAAGCCTAGAGCAAGAAGCAGCTGGACACGCCTGGCAACAAGATGAAACTGAGAGGCATGGACACACGAAACCAAGCAGAGTTGGTGAGAATCAGACCAAGGACAGCATCCTGGAGCAGAGGACAACCCGACAGCACCTGGAAATGAAAATGAGCAATATTGAAGATGTGAACAGTGATTGGAGGGACATCTTGGCTTATTTAAACTTAAGGCCATGTTTGGCCATGTCACTTCCTTGTTTAATTTCATGTTTAATACATTTTTATTGTTTTAATTAGTTGTTAGTTTAGGATAGTTGTTAATTGTTAATTGTAGGTTTGAACTAATGTTTTAATTTAATCTTTAGTTTAATTTTTAGTTTAGTAGTTAATTTTATATTAAATGTTTTAGGACTTTATTTTAGTTTAGATGCATTAAGAATTGCTTTAGAATAATTGAGTTTCATGCATTTTTAATTTAGTCTTTATTTTTATTAAAGTTTAGTTTAGTTTAATTTGCAATTTTTTTTAGTTAATTACATGCATTTTCTTAGGCTTGTTTAAATTTAGTTTAATTAATCTTGTTTCTTTATTTTCATTTTTGCTTTTTATTTTAATTGCGTTAATTGATTTTAACTGTTTTAATTATTTTCGTTGGTATTTTGCGTGGAGCTCGGTAAGTAAATCTTAGCTCGATTTTATTTTATTTATTTTATAGTTTTATTACTTTCAGTACTGTTAGCTTTGTGGATCACCCACTTTAATTTCATAATTTGCTAGAATATACTTAGGGTAAGATTAACCGGTAGTTAATTAGGCTAACCAACTTCTCTAAGGAACGATAACTCGGGACTCAAATCCCATTATTACTTGGACAACCCGTGCATTTGCGGACGATACCTTTAGGGCGTGTCAAGTTTTTGGCGCCGTTGCTAGGGAAGTTTTAATTAGTCGTTAATTAATATCGGTGAAATTATGCTTAGGTGTAATTCTAGCTTGTAAATATTTAGGTTGTAAATATTTAAAAGTTTAATCTAGAATAGTTAATTGAAAAAATTAAAATAAAAAAAAAGTTGAAAAATTAAAAAATGTAAAAAATTTTCTAAGGACTTGTAGATGTTTGCATGCGTAGAGCCAGAAGTTTTGATTGCTTTCCTCTAGATCCTGAAATTGAACGAACTCTTAGGAAAATTTGAAAGGATTCTAGGAAATTTATAGCTCCGCTGCAAAACATCATGGCAGAAAATAGGGAGATTAGGATCGTTGGAGATTATGCAATACCGACTATTGGAGGATGTTATACCGGCATTAGGCCACCAGCTGTCCCTGCGAACAATTTCGAAATTAAGCATGCAATCCTTCAGATGATCCAAACTTCTTTACAGTTCAGTGGGCTTCCACACGATGACCCACATGCTCACCTTGGGCAATTCCTGGATTTGTGCAACATGTTCAAGCACAATGGATTATCTGATGATGCACTTAGACTTAGATTATTCCCCTTCACGTTTAGGGATAGGGCATGACACTGGTTAACCTCCTTACCTCCAGGATCCATTTCTACATGGGACGAGTTAGCCCATCAATTTTTAGCTAAGTTTTTCCCTCCCTCTAAAATGGCCCAACTCCGTAGTAACATATCTTCCTTTACCCAATTTGATGCGAAATCTCTCTACAAAGCATGGGAACGATATAAGGAGTTTCTTAGGAAGTGCTCTCATCATGGTCTACCTTTGTGGCTGCAAGTCCAAACCTTCTACAACGAACTTACAAGCCAAAATAAGACCATTGTTGACGCTGCTACGGATGGAGCCCAGATGTGCAAAACAGAGGAGGAAGCTTACGAGTTTTTAGACAAGATGGCTGCTAACAACTATCTATGGTCCTCGAAGAGGCGATTACTAAAGAAGTCGACGGGTATTTATGAGCTCGACACGCTATCTACCTTGACCTCTCAAATCACTAATCTTACAAAGAAGGTAGAGTCGCTCAGTACCCAGCATAACCCTTCCTCCAGTCCTAATCATGTTTATTTTGTCCAAAATCCTTTTCTTTTCTGTGATCTGTGTAGTGGTACCCACTCTGTAGATAGTGTCCACTTAACTTAGAATCAGTTCAGTACGTTGTCCCCCTAAGCAACAAAACAACCCTTTTTTAAACACCTATAATCCAGGGTGGAGGAACCATCCTAACTTTTTATGAAGCCAAAACCAAGGGCAAACTTCTAGCTCTAGATCTGTAGGACCCCCTAAATTTCAAGCTCCACTGGTTCAGGTACCACCACAGCATCCATTCCCATACCATCAACCATCCCCACCTCATTTTCAGCATTATCCACCTCATTACCATCAACCACCACCACTACCACAACCTTAGCACTTACCAGCAGCTGAAAAGAAGCCCTTGCTTGAGGAAATGTTTACAACGATCCTGCAAAATCAAGCAGCTTCAATTAAGAACTTAGAGGTTCAGGTAGGACAAATAGCGGATGCTCTTAGTCAACGTCCTCAAGGGACCCTTCCTAGTAACACCGAAGCCAATCCTGTTAGGCAAAGGGAGGGTAAGGAATATGTCAAATCCATCACCCTTAGGAGTGGCAGAGAGCTAGATGAGCCACAAGTTAAGTTTGGACCTGAACAGCCCATAGTTGATAAACCCATAGGTTCTAACGAAGCAGCTCAGAAAGAGTAGGAATATCAGGATCAGGCTGCAAAAGAATCCAAGCTAGGCACTTCTTCATCTGTACCTTCTTCTATTTCACAGCCTTCCTCACCCTCTGATGCTACACAAGCTTCCACTACATCCCCTCTGGTAAGACCACCAATACCTTTTCCTCAGAGGTTTCAAAACCAAAAGCTTGAACAACAATTTACCAAATTTCTTGAAGTTTTTAAGAAACTTCACATAACATTCCTTTCACAAATACCTTAGAGCAAATGCCAAGTTATGTGAAGTTTTTAAAAGATGTCCTCTCGAGGAAGAGAAGACTGGAAGAATATGAGACGGTGGCTTTGACTGAGGAATGTAGTGCAATTATTCGGAGGAAATTACCCCCCAAGCTCAAAGATCCCAGGAGTTTTACCATACCATGCACTATTGAAAATTTATTCTTTGGTAGAGCCCTGTGTGATTTAGGAGCTAGTATCAATCTAATGTCTTTGTCTATCTATCAGAAGTTAGGAATATGGGATGTCAAGCCCACTACAGTGACCCTTCCGTTAGCAGATTGATCCATTAAATATCTAAAGGGAGTCATTGAGGATGTCTTAGTAAAGGTGGACAAGTTTATTTTCCCTGCGAATTTTATTATTTTAGACATGGAGGAAGACAGGGAAGTCCCCATTATACTAGGCAGACCTTTCCTAGCGATTGGTAGAACCTTAATTAATGTACAAAAGGGGGAGTTAACTATGAAAGTCCTAGATCAAGATGTGATATTTCATGTTTTCAAACATTTAAAGTTCCCTGATGAATCTCAAAACTGTTTTAGGATGGAGGTTATAAGGCTTGAGCATAAGAAATCCGAAAGAATGAGGGAAATAGATATAGCTAAGTAGGAGTTAACTGTTAACATTCTGTCACCATTTTGGCTAATCCTCCTAGTCTTCGCCTTGCTGCTGAGTGTTGTTTTCTTCAGCTGTATTTGAAGTGGCGGTGTTTTTCTTTTCACTTTGCATATAGTTCGTTTTTCTTTTTCTTTTCTGTTGTTTCTTTCTTTGTTTATGTTGCAGATTTCTTTTCCAGCATTACGTTTTCAATCAAGCTTCAGTTGTTCATCATCATCAGAAAGGGGAGTACTCTGTTCTTGAGCTTAAATTCTTATATTATCTGCACACTGAGGACACTGTGAACTTTAAGTTTGGGGGAGGGGATATCATTTTAGCAATTTTTTGAAAAATTGAAAAAAATTTCAAAATTGTTTTGAAAATCTGAGAAAGAATTTTCAAAATTTTTTCGATAATATGAGCTTAAATTGTTTAATTTTAGGATGATTTAGTGCTTAGCATGTAGTTTTCTCATATTCCGATGATATGAACCCATGATTTAGTCTGACTTTGATTGACTGAGAAGCGTGATTATAGGAAAAGCATGAAGTTGAATTCTTGAATTTGTCTTGATTCTGATTGTGATTACCTCATCTTATGCACATGTCATGTCATGAATCGGTATATTTATTTAGAGAAAGCTTATGTGTATATAGGACTGCATTTGTTCAGTTGATTTTGTGCATCATATTCTAGAATTTGTTTGATATGATCTCGAGGCGAAATATTAGATCACACTTAATTAGGGAGATGATTTAGGCCATCTTTGGATCGTTTGAGCCTTTCTAGCCTTCCTTGTACATATGCTACCCCTAGTCACCCATCTGGGCCAAATAAGCTTTTCTCTATAAATACACCTGCATATTTTCCTTAGCTTAACCACTCATTTCCTATCCCTTACCCCGAAAGCATGGAAAGTCATGAGATATATTGTGAGCTTTGTACAATTGGGTATTAAGTGATAGTGAAGGAGTATGTAAAAAAAGAAGAAAGAAGAAAAATACAAAAATAGAATAAAATAAATAAGTTTGGGGGAAATGATTTGAGCTCTTACATTAAAATCCTAGAAGTAATGCATGTTAAGGGGTAATTAAACCTAAATCGACTTTATCATACCTTAGCCCCAACCTTACATTACAAGCTTAATGAAGTCTTATTGATCTTTGGTTAAGTGTGACTACATTAGTGGAGAGAGAAGTGAAAAACAAACTTTTGGGAATGATTACATGTCATTGACTTTGCATTCACTGTGTTTGCATAATCTGATCCGGATAATGTACTGAGAAGTGACTTAGACATTTTTCACACACTCACGAGGAGTCCAATTTGGGTTAGGACTTATGATTGAATAATTTTAAGTGCTGGACTTGTAATTGTGAGTCTTTGATTTCATAGTCTGTACTTTTTCTTTGAGGATGATATTAGGAAAATTATTGTGTTTTGTACTTGTCATTCCTACAATCATTTGTTTTGCTTGAGGACAAGCAAAAGCTCAAGTTGGGGGTGTGATAATTCTATATTTTTAGAATTATTTATGCTTAATTTCCTAATTAATTATTTAAATCCTCAATTTATTTTGTTAATTATCCCCTTTATTTAATTAAAATTCTCATGTTTGCAGATAAATTAAATTCGGATGAATTTTGAATATTTCAATAGAAAATAGACCGAAATTGGGCTAAAATCGAGATTGAGCCACGCGGATAACACGAGTCATGCCACCTAGCACATCCAATTGGACAAGAAGACCGATGACATGGAAATATCTTTTCTAGGAGACAATGATGTGAAGACAAGTGGCAAAAAAAATGCCAACTTATCTAGGATGTAGAAATTACAATTATACCCATTTTGTGTGTATAAATAAGACATGGATGACAATTGAAAAACCATGTAAATTAGGAGTAGGAGTAGTGTAGGTAGAATAGTTTTTAAAGTTATTTCCTTTCTAGTATTTTTTTTGCTTTCCCGTTTGTTTTATTTTGCAATTTCCGTTAGCTTCCATTTACTTTTAATGTTCATTCCATGGTTATGCTCTTCATCTTCTAGACTTGGATATGTTTATTTCAATGAAAACCAGTATATTTAGTTAGCTCTTAGGTTGCTTTCATTGTGCATTCGGGAACAACTTCTTCCTTTGTTTATGCCTTTTGGTTTTGATGCTTTGATGTGAGTTGATTCTTAGCATTGGTCCACATCAATTGCAATGTGGAACCTCGGTTGGAGAAAGGAATGAAACAACCCGATACTACTGGATTCTCGTTTATGTGTAGTACAAATATTGACAATCTCATTTTAATGTTCTGTTGTTAAGTGTTGCTTCTTCCTTTTTGATTTATTATTGGTATCCTTGAAAGGTTTTGTTTTTGTTTCATTGATTGAACTACACAGATGCTGCCCTTTTACTGCATATTAACGCTAGCTTCTGTTATTTTCTACTGCATGTTATTCATTCTTCTCGGTTTTGCATTTGTTCATCATTGCATTTCCTATCTTTCCTTTATTTAGTTATTGATTTTCACCTTGCTTATTATTACTTATTGTCACCATTCATCACAGAACATAGACTGAGTGCAACATGGTAGCAATCGGGGATTAACAACACACTCTGTTAGGCTCTATTTAAGTGCAATATTACTGTTCACTTCTGGGTTGTTTGTAATCTACATTGCTCATTGTTTTCTCTAGGTTATGTGAGGCACGGGTTGAGGTTAATGCATTAGTATTAAGTGAACAGCTAGAGCACTTGGAGCATGCCCTGAATGTGGGTGATGCTCGGTAGCAGTATGCTGGGCAAACTGAGAGGAACTGCACAAAATCGAGAGTACAGGACCCGTGCAGCAGAGCAACATCAGTGGACAGCTGAGAGCAGCAGCATGACAGAAGCAGAAACGGATAAGGCAGGATGAACAACAGCTGAAGGAGGTTGAGAGCAGTTGCGTGGCTTGTTGATGGATGAAACCGAAGCAGTTGGAGACGTGCAGGGGCTATATTGCGTGCAGGACAGAACCAAGAATGGGAGCTGGACAAGCCTAGAGCATGAAGCAGTTGGACACGCCTAGCAGCAAGATGAAACCGAGAGGCATGGACACACAAAACCAAGTAGAGTTGGTGAGAATCAGACCGAGGACAGCAGTCTGGAGCAGAGGACAACCCGACAGCACCTGGAAATGAAAATGAGCAATATTGAAGACGTGAACAGTTATTGGAGGGACATCTTGGTTGATTTAAACTTAAGGCCATGTTTGGCCATGTCACTTCCTTGTTTAATTTCATGTTTAATACATTTTTATTGTTTTAATTAGTTGTTAGTTTAGGATAGTTGTTAATTATAGGTTAGACTAATGTTTTAATTTAATCTTTAGTTTAATTTTTAGTTTAGTAGTTAATTTTATATTAAATGTTTTAGAACTTTATTTTAGTTTAGATGCATTTAGAATTAATTTAGATTAAATGTGTTTCATGCATTTTTAATTTAGTATTTATTTTCATTAAATTTTAGTTTAGTTTAATTTGCAATTTTTATTAGTTTAATTACATGCATTTTCTTAGGCTTGTTTAAATTTAGTTTAATTAATCTTGTTTCTTTATTTTCATTTTTGCTTTTTATTTTAATTGCGTTAATTGATTTTAACTGTTTTAATTATTTTTGTAGGTATTTTGCGTGGAGCTCGGTAAGTAAATCTTAACTCGATTTTATTTTCTTTATTTTATAGTTTTATTATTTTCAGTACCATTAGTTTTGTAGATCACCCACCTTAATTTCATAATTTGCTAGAATATACTTAGGGTAAGATTAACCGGTAGTTAATTAGGCTAACCAACTTCTCTGAGGGACGATAACTCGGGACTCTAATCCCATTATAACTTGGACGACCCGTGCACTTGCGGACAATACCTTCAGGGCGTGCCAATGACCTAGTGCTGGAGGTTTACTCGCACTAGAGTTTGAGTTTATAATGTGAAACAGTGTTTGAGCGGAGTGTCGACTGTGAATCGCACTTAAAGGCATTCACTGTAGTTTTATGTGATATATAAAACACGTTGATAAACCATGTTTATTTCCTCATGTAGACTGAGTGTCACACTGTGAGATGTTCGCATGTGGATTTAGAGACGTGGTATTGATTATCCATTGAGATAGGGTCCACGGGTGTACGTTGTACCATGCGAGTGACAAAGAGTACACTATGGGTGTAATCGAGTCGAGCCGAGCCGATACAGTGAGGTGCTCGAGCTCGAGCTCGACTCGAAACTCGGTGCTCGGTACTCGGCTCGAGCTCGGTTGAGCCTTATTTTTTAAGCTCGAGCTCAGCTCGAGATCGAGTTCGAACTACTCGAGCTCGGCTCGAGATCAGTTCGAACTACTCGAGCTCGGCTCGATTAAGCTCAATTATATAAGATCGATTTTTTGCTCGAACTCGAGCTCGACTCGAGCTCGACTGATGGTGTTGGTTCAACATAGCAAAAGTCTCAAGTATTGCTATTGTCACTAACTAAATGTTCTAATTAATCTATCCCTACAGATTAACCATAACCATAGCCAATGATACATAGTAGAAAACAAATTTAATGGTGAAAAAGTTAATGGTGAAAAAGTATATTTATGTTCTCAGGCTAAAAGTATAGTAGAAACGGTAACAATCCAAGAAAGAAACACTGCAACAATAAAATATCAGAAGAAGAAACAGATGTGAAACTCGTTCTTACATAATTTGAAATTATAAAACAAAACAACAAAGATAATAACATCACCAAACGAAAATGAAACACACAGCAACACTTGCAAAAACAACAATAGTTTTATCATCTCATAGTTTCAACCCCAATAACTTAACTAATTCCATGGATTTAATCTAAAAAATAACAACATATCACAATGATCAAATTGACAAGGTACTGTAAAAAAAATCAAATACCTTACTCCATCTTAATTTGATTACGGGAATTTAAGCGCAATCTCAATTGATTTCTTCTCTTTCTATATAGACAAAATAAAAGAAAAAAAGATTAAAAGTAAAATTAAAATAAAACAACCATGAAATAACAAAATTAAAGAAAATGAATAAACTTACTTTGCTCTTCTTTTTCACTCCATGAAGATTCCGACACCAATCTCCTCCACAAAGCAATGCTTGCATTGTGTCAGGAGCTAATGAGGAACGATAAGTATCAATAACTCTACTTCCTGCACTAAAGGTCGCCTCTGAAGCCACTGTAGTGATAGGAATAGCGAGTATATCACGAGCCATCTTGGATAAAATGCGGTACTTTAAAGTATTTGCTTTCCACCAATCTAAAGCATCAAACGTACTGGAATCTCCTTTACAAATAAAGCAACCCTCGGCTAAATAGATGTCAAGATCAGATTGTTGTGGTTGAATAGTCTCAACTGACATCACATAATCGGTAAATTCAGACCAACCCGAAGAAGAAGTTTCTGCACTCTCACCACCATCACCACTATTAAGCACTTGAGTTTCAGCACTTTTCTCGTTGACAAATTGATACTCGCGAACATATTCCTCATAAATCTCATACAAAGCATCTCGAACTCGAGCAACATTTTCTCTTGCTTCTCTATCAGGGTACATTCGAGGAAAACAAAACTCAATCACCCTCATTTTGCACCTTGGATCCAAAATAGCTGCTATAGCCATTAACAAATTGCATTCTCCCCAATATTTATCAAATTTAATCTTCATCTTTCGAATCATTGCTTGAACAAACTCATCTTCATCTTGTGCCTTTTTATCCAACAACACTTTCACACGATAAACTTCATTTAGAAATAAGTTTGAAGTTGAATAATTACTCCCAGAGATGATTTTAGTGGCTGAATTAAAAACTTCCAAAATCTGACAAACTTTCTCAACCTTTTCCCAATCTTCTTGACTTGGACAACAATGGTAGTGAGATTCCCGCTCTTTGAACCTTGGAAACACGTCTTTGAATTTGATTGCAGTCGACAACATCTCAAATGTTGAATTCCAACGTGTCTTACATTCAAGAATGAGTTTCCTATCAGGCAACTGCAACTGTTGTGCTATTTCAGAAAATGAGTTAAGTCGTGCCTCATTTTGATTAATAAAACTGACACTTTCATGAACATCTTCAATCACATGCTTAATCTCAGAAAGACCATCTTGAACCATGAGATTTAATATGTGTGCACAACACCGAACATGAAAAAGTTTTCCTCCACAAAGCAGCCTTCTAGTTCTTGAAAAGGTGTCTTTAAGAATTTTAATTACCACATCATTGTTTGAAGCATTATCCACATAAAGCGTAAACACCTTGTTTTCAATTCCCCATTCTTTCAAACACTTAAAAATGCAATCAGCAATCTCAACACCACGACGAGGAGGAGGGATGTGAACAAAGCTGATAACACGCTTTTGCAATCTCCACTTAGCATCTATAAAGTGTGCTGTAAGAACCATGTACTCGATCTTTTGATTACTTGACTTCCACAAATCTGTTGTTAAATTGTCGATGGTCTTCAATAATGCCTTAAGTTTCTTTTTTTCTGCTTCATAAATTAGCACATAATCCCTTTTAATAGTATTGCGTGATATCTTCTCCCATTCAGGCATCCCACATTTCTGCATCATGTTAAAACCTTCTTCTTCTACAATCGAAAAGGGATGCACATGCATAAGTATCCAATGTGCAACTGCGTCTCTCATTTTTGCCATATCAAACTTACCATCTGTGAGAGCAGGTAACATTTTTACATCACCACTTGTGTCGACTGGTTGGAAATTAATCAGTTGCTGTTGACTTTGATAAATCTTTTGCTTCAAACAAGTTTTCAGATGCCTATTAAACTGAGTTGTACTTTTACTTGCACTTATAACTAACCTGCTCTTGCAATGGACGCATTCTCCTTTTTTAGTACCATCGGGAAGCCTAACTTCCTTGAACTCCAACCAAACAGAAGAGGTCTTCTTCCTCTTTTTATCATTACCTCCCTCTTCCTCACCCTCTTGAGTATCAACATCACCACCTTCTTTATCACTAGCATCAATGGTTGGCATTTTATTTGTGGTAGCATCTAAATTTTCGTCAACACGACTTGCAACTGCATCCGACGTAGGTTCACGTGGTGTAGTAGAGGATACATCTGGCGTACTTGACATGTCTAGGTTTCTATTAAAAAAAAAATCAACACATGCTACCATTAAAATATAATTTAAAATAAGCATATTGTAAACTCATTAAAATAATATACATAAAAAAATTTTAAAACCAAGCCTAGCATATTGCAAACTCATTAAAATAAATAGTTGGACATAATTAAAAATTAATAATTAACTGATTCATAACACATTCATAAAGCAATCTAGACAAAGAGCGTATTCTAGACAGATTCATAATGCTTAAAGCCTTAAACAATATTTGGTCCATGAAAGAAAACTATTTACAAACCAAAGACTGCGATTAGAAAGGAACACAAAGAATTTGTTTAACAAACCCTCAAAGTCATGAACCCAAATCCAGGAAAACAATATATTATACAATACAAATTAATTTATATATAAACCCAGATACTTGGGTTCAAAAATCTTCTAACATTGTATTTTGGCTAACAAGGCAATTTAGAAAATTACGGAATCTCTATGTTTTCAGTCTTCAACTGATAAAATTGGTAACAATATTTTACACGTTTCTTCCCACACATTCAGCAGGAGCCAAAAGAAAGGTGGAAAGAGCATGGCTGGGGAAAGTATCAGCGAATGTGTATATACATATATCAGTTTCACTAACAACAAAAGCTAATGAAATATTAAAAATCTATCTTAGTATAAATTGAAACAGAAAATGCTATTGTTGATAACAATTTGCCAAATTCAACACAAATCTTTAGGAAAGTGTGATGAAATGTTGCAAGGAACTAACCAAACTTGGAGGCCAATGTTTGGTTTCTATCACATATGAGAGATCTGTAAAGTGAGGATCTAGAAGAGTTGCAATTGCGAATTGATTTTCAGCTAGCAGCAGTGCATGTTTGTCCTCATATAAGGCTGCTGCAAGAGCTACATGTACTTCTGTACAAAAAGCCAAACATATAAAATGAGAAAACATGAATAAAAAAAGCCTTCCTAATCTTCAATATCCTGTGAATTCAAACTCTTTTAGTACCTGGATATCCCTTTAAAGATATTGAAACATCCTCCATCAAAAAAGCCAAAAATAGTTTATATAAATATATTAAGTTTTATAAATACAAATTAATTTTACTTCCAGTAAATATGGAGAATATGTTTAATAAGTATGCTTGCCCGGTGCCTCATAAGCTTTCATGGAGGGATCTGTGCCACATGACAGAGGCAAATCGCAGTGTAGGCAAATCTCTCAACTATATTGTTTTGCACACTCAAATGTGGTTTACACTAAGCCAGCATGCTGAAGCTTTTGGCTAGACTTCGTATGGAGAACATGACCCTTTACAGTGTAGCTTTGGTGCACAAAGGTTTCAATTACTCTTATGAAAAATAAAAGGAGAGAAGGAGTTTCAATTGCTATGATCATCTAAAACGATTATGTATTTTAACAGTTTTAAAGGAGAAAATTATCGCACCATAAAGGTATCAATTTGGCTAATGGCTTACAAGATTATAACAGTTTTGTATGGGTAATGGGTTGGTGATTTTCATTGGCAACATGCTTCTAACAAGATCATTACCAAATTCCTATAGCCTAGTCTCAGCTGCTGCTAAAATCGCAGCAACTTTTCATTCCTATTAGGCCATAATAATGAAAATGATGAAGCACAAAATAATTTTCTTCCAATATTCCAAGAAATAATGCTAAAATGTCATGAAACGGTAATTTCTGAATTATGCTTCATCTAATAAAGCAAGGACAAACTACAGGTTGGCACATGCAGGGGTAAAATCATGTATGAACTATGATCAGTAGCCACCTGCCTTTTTTTTTTAGCATAATATGACAGGATATTATGTAATTAAAATTAAAAAGTACAGTAATAAGTACTAATTGTTTCTTTGTTTACGATTACATGTGAAAATATAATTCTATTTTGTTGAGTGAGACTGCAGCAATGGTTACTGGGAAAGAACTAAGAAAATATCCTGTGTAAGAACAACAGGCATTGATACAATATACAGTATTAAAGTACCAAGCTCAGGCAATGACCAAAATCATAAAGAAATATCTTAAAGAAAGATTCCAACTGCATACATACCAGCGAGTGTGTGGGTGGGAGTCGACGCCAGTTGCCAGACCAGATTTACGATGGAGAGAGGAGACTGCAGTGACTGAAGACTCAGGCGAGGTGCTGGATCTGGTGAGGAAGGGGCGACTGTCGAGGTTGCTAACTCAGGCGAGGATCTGGATCTGGTGCCGTTGCTAACTCAGATTAGTTGCTTGGAGGATGGGATGGGATCGCAGACCAGGCAAGCAGGGGATGGGATCGCAGACCAGGCAAGCAGAGGATGGGGGCAAGCGACGTGGGTTCCTACCTTCCTGGGTGGGTGAATTAGATTGAATTGGTTTTAGGGTTTTATTATTTAGGGTATAAAAGTCATTTTCTATTATATAAATATTATTATATAATAATATATATTATTAAAATATATAAAAACTCGATACTCGATTAGGCTCGCGAGCTACTCGAGCCGGGTATCTAAGTGTTCGAATTCGACTCGCTCGATAGCTCGAGTAGCTCAAGCTCGAACTCGACTCGACTAAAATCGAGCCGAATTCGAGTTTTATTTGAGTCGAGCCCGAGTAGATTGCGAGCACTACTGTATCCTTTATACCCATAGAGTACACTGTATTGTGTGTTGTTGTGGAGTTAGAGAGTTTATAGCTGGCGGTTGTGATGGATTGACCCCCCTCCCATTGCAGCAGTGATTTCCCCGCACACCGAGTCTAGGATATTATTGCATTTAACCATAGAGTCTCACATGATATATCACTTGATTGATTTTATGATACGGATAGACCTGAGGGATGGGTCGGAATCTGATTGTTGTGTTGTGAATGATTTAGATGTCATATTTACCGTGATTTGAATATAAATTGCATGATTTATCTAAAGGCATTGTGAAATTATAAAGATGCATTATTTTGCATGAATTGCCTACATTTGAGAACTAAGCATGATTTCTGTACATGAGATTTAATCTGTACTAGTATATATATATACATTTAAAGACATCCTTTTAAAGTGAGTTAAGGAAATAATATTTTCGAGGCATATCATTATTTTGAGTAGATAGTGTAGATGTCTACTTGCTTGCCTGATTTTTTTACTGAGCTGTGAGCTCACCCATTTTTTTTACACCTCTCTACAGAGCATCCGCAGTAGAGTGATTACGAGAGAGGGATAGTGTTCTTGTTGTCCGCTGTCATTTCCTATCGATCGACAGGTATACATATTTTGTACGGTTCTGTATCTAAACATAAAAACAGAACAATGATGTAAATGATGTAAATTATGGGGATGTATTTGTATTAGATTTTATATGAGTTCACTTATATTATAAAAGACATTACAGTCAGTAGATATTATATTGACATGTATGTATGATAATGAATGGTATGGTAAGCAAGGATACTAGTATCGAATCACAACCCAACTGTTGATAAGGAGAAAGGTAAGTAAAAAATGAAAAATTTGTAGTGGTTTTGGTTAAGTCACGAAGGGTCATGATTCCTTAAGAAGTCCTTTACAACTTTGGAGGCCTCACTTTTTCCAAAAAAAAAATTCAAATAGAAGGAAAAATACCAACCCTTGCTAGTCCAAAAACATAAAAAGTGTAAAAAGTGTCATTTCAGCTTCATTTTCTTCCATAAGCCTATTTTCAATGCCTATTACATTAAACAAATGTTACATAGCACTTTTAAACACAATAATAAAGCTAAAAAATTATTAAACAATATTAATATAACAAATTAAGCACTTATCACAAATAAAAGTAAAAAAAGGAAAGACAATCATGCTAAAAGAAGTATCCTAACTTATTTACAAGCATTACATCCTTGAAGGTGGAGCAAAAAATTTAAACTGTGATTATGATGCAAAGTTGTCTCTACAACAAACCAACATGTGGTAGCCACGATGACACAACAAAGCTCCCTTCATGCTATTTCAACAAAACAACCACAATCGATACTCAATTTTGGTCAAAGGGGGGATTTAATGTTAGGGATAAACTTAACCCAAAAGATCACACGAATAGCCTAACCCAATAGGAGGCCCGATCTAGATCATGTTCAGTCTCCTAGTCTCTACGGTTTTATGGCATGAAGATAGACGAATTACACTCAGACAACCAGACTTTTCTAGATGATGACATATGACACAACCTTGTTCCCCCCAATAGCTATAAATAGGTCCTTCTATCCTTGGGAAAAAGGATTTTCATTTTCATTTCTCCTCAGGCTCTGTAACATTTACTTTACATTGTACTTCCTTTTCTTATACATTTGTACCCTGCGTGCCCGAACACTCGACCAGTCTTGTCAAGAGCGTTGTACTTGGTGAATAGTCCAATTCATGCATATACTTAGTGGTAAACTCATAGTTATCATCGTGGATGTAGACACTTTGCCGAACCATGTAAATCATGATGTCTATTTCTTTATTTGCTCTGTTCACTACTCCGTAACATCTATACAGTCAGGTTATAGTGAAACCAGGAAGTAAACCAAAATCAGTTTTTTTCCTAAGTATTACTCCACCTTATATCCTCCAGGAAGTAAACCAAAATCAGTTTTTTTCCTAAGTATTACTCCACCTTATATCCTCACCCTCAACTATAGAAAAATTATTTTTATTTCTTCTTTGATATCTGTAAAAAAGTTGAAAAAAACAAAAACAATAAAAAGAGTGTAAAAACGACTGTTGAATGAGGGAGTCCACGTGAACACCCACTTTAATCATCTTTTTTTTTTCAAAATTAATCTTTATGGATGGTTGATAGAATTATCGTTTTGCCATGATCATTAAACCATAAAAATCAAAAATTTACTTTTGAAATTCAAAATTACAATCATATGCAATAAAAAATTTAAAAAATTTAAAATGTAATTTATCTTAATTTAATTTCAAAAACATACCATCCATTATTAATATAATAATATTTTTAAGCATCGCTTGAGTTTAAAAGTTTAAATCTCGAGACTCAATCTATTATAAGTCAATCTAATGAATCGATTGAAATTCATATAGTCCAAAAATTATGAAAATGGTAATGAACGGATGAATTTGAAGTAAATTTAAAAATGGTGGATGAAAAAAAGGTTTTTATATCGTGCATGAAAATAAAATTGTAAGGGTGTGCTCGATAGAGTATAATGAAATAACGGACAAAAGTAAGTGAAAATGTAAAGAAAATGATTTTTATTATTACTTGGTAAGAAGGAAAAATATGAAAAAAGAAAATATGAAAGATGACTATTTTATTTACATATTAACAAAACTAAATCATTCTAAATTGAAAAAATTACTGAGATAAAATATATAGATGTAAATCAAGTATGTATATTTATAAAATTATCCTTTATCTTTTAAATTTTATTTTATCATCTTAATTAATTGATGGTACAATAGTAAAACAATATAATTTTATTTTCCCTCTTTTTTATTTTTCTACTCTACTAAGTAATAGATGAGAAAAGAAACATAATTTTTTTTTTTAAAATTTTCAATTTTTTTTGCCAAACACATCAATAGAAAGAAAAAAAAAATGTTTTCTATCTTTTCATTTTTTCTCTCTTTTTAATTTTCTCTCTTTTTACTTTTTTTTTCCTCCCTGAAGCAAAACCTAAGAGATAATAAAGAATTATGAATGAAACTAGCTTTATATCTCGTGTAATGCATCAACTGGGTTTTATCTATTTTAATATGTATAGACACATAAATTAATATTATTTAACGACTTGTTTAAAGTATATGTAAAATATATTAGTACGTGCAAAAGTATTACCGATCATACAAATTACTGACTGCATAAAAATTTCAAAGATAAATTATAAAATTTGTATTTGATTTTAGAATAGATTATTATTTATTAAGTGTAATAAAATTATTATCACAAACAATTTAAAACACATATGAAAATAGTGTCATATATGCACTAAATGTCATTATAATCATTATATTTGCAACTCATACATCTTGGGAATAGCTTACAATTCGAGGAAGATTAGTAGATGTATTATTTATTTTCAAAGACAACATGTGTGTATATATATGGCTTGTTAAACCCCATATCACCTTTGGCAGTATTTGAAAAAAAAAAAAAAACCTTCTTGCTCAAGGCTTGTGAGTAGGAAGGTTATATATATATATATAGCTTGTTAAACCCCATATCACCTTTGGCAGTATTTGAAAAAAAAAAAAAAAACCTTCTTGCTCAAGGCTTGTGAGTTGGAAGGGTAATTTGCTTTGTTGGGTAGGGTTATTATTGTTGTGTTGCCATGAAATTTGGACGCCGTATAAAACATGGATTTTAATTAGAAAGATAGAAATAAAACGGATTTTTACTTAAAAAAAATCTTAATTGAGATTGGTTGTTGTTTTAGCTGTGTTGCTCTATTACTTGCCGGAAAACAATGTTGTATGTTCTTAAAAAAAAGCATGGATTTTTAATTAAAAAGGTAAAAGTAGCATGGATTTAAAAAAAAAAAATGAATAGAGATTGTTGTTTTGATTGTGTTGCGTTAGTGCTTTCTGTAAATAAATTTGTACTATAAAATCCATGAATTTTTAACTAGAGAGGTAAAACTAAGATGAAATTTTACTTGAAAAAAATCTGACTTCAGATTCAAAATTTCCTTTTAGGAGACTTCCATTGTCAAAATGTATGTAGTGAAACGATGATGCAGCAAATTTTTTTTTTTTTGCGGAATGATGAAGCAATTTTTTTTTTTTTGTGGACTGATGCAGCAAAATCTGGTGTAAAGCATATTTGCTAACGAGGAACGCCAAAACACACCGTAAACAAGGCCACATAGTAAAATAAAACTCAAAATCAATGCGTCAGTTTAATGGATCCATCATCCATGATGGATAATGCGGCTGATGGATGGATGCACATGCATCATTACCAGCCTAACCCATTGAAATAATAATAATAATAATAATAATCATAATAATAATAATAATAACAAAAACTGGTGAAGAGAAAGAATAGCATTTGACCTGATTTAAAAAAAAAAAAACGAAGGGAATGAAAGGAAAAAAAAATCAATCGGATCGAATACAATTTTGACGTCCGCAAGGACAACACAAACGCATTGTTTCTCTTTCCCTCTCTAAAAAATTTCTTTCTCCCTACGGTTTCTCTCTCTAGAAACAGCAAAGAAGAACGGAGCATGTACTGAGACAAGAAAAAATTAAGTGAAATAGAAAAAGGAAGCTAAGAAAAGAAGAAGAAGAAGAAGAAGAAGAAGAAGAAGAGTTGATTGAAGAAAGGAGCAAAAATAAAAAGTTCTATTTTCTTCTTCTCTTTGGTGAAGTGAGAAATAAATATATTTCGTTGGTTCAGTTTATTGAAGAAAAATATATAAGAGAATTGAAGAGAAAGAGAGTTTAGATAATTTGGGTCTTTTTCTTATGTTTTGATTGAAATCGAAGCTTAGGAGATTGGGAACTCTCTCTTTTCTTTGTTTCTCTTTGGGCAGTAACTGTGGGTATTTTTTAACTCTGGTAAGCCTTCCTAAAGTCTTTTTAGCTTGAACCTTTTGCTATTTACATGTATACTTCAATACCCATTTGTTGTTTTACTCATTCAAAGTTTTGGATCTTTGATTTCTGCTGTTTAGGGCTCGATCGAGAAGGGTTTAGTTGGTTTTTTAAGTCTTTATTTGGTTGAGCATTATTCTTTTGTTTTAGTATAGTGAAGTTGCAATTTTTGGGTTTTTTGGAGGGTAAAAGTTTGAGCAGGGGAAGTTGATTTTGGTGGTTTTTATTTACTTTTAACTATAATTTTGTTGGTTTTTGAGATTTGGGTTTTGCTTTAAGATTTGATTGGAGTTTGATTTATGGTTTTTGGGATTTTGGAGTTAGGTTCTTAGGTGGATATCTTAATTATTTTCGTGCTAATTGTTGTCAAAATTATCTTGGAAGGATTTATGTTGCAGTGGATCTGAAAACTCTTGTTTCTTTTATATAGGGATTCATGCGAAAGCCATTTCTGTGTTGCTTGTCTTGTGGAGAGAGTGCAATTTTAGAATGCTCAGACTCAGAGCTCCTTCTTGGGCTTCGATTTTCTTTGGTCTTGGCCTCTTGTATTGTAGAAAAGAAAGCAATATGCTTGGGCATAGAACTTGCCTCTTCTTATTTGTGCGCAATAAGGAGTACCAAGCTGAACGCAGCCAAGTTGGGGATAAACTGCTGATTGCTTTGAGCTCTACAGCTGTATTTTTGTGTTTTGTGTTGTAACTGTAGTTTATTTAATTGAATTCATGTTGTTTTAGATAGTTTGTGCAGTTTTGGGAGTGAGTGTTAGATAGTGATTCTTGAAACATGGTACCTTCGGGACCTTCTACTCCTATAGGTGGTGCGCAGTCTGTTCCATCTTCTCTTTTACGGTCAAATTCTGGGATGATAGGAGCCCAGGCGGGTGGTCTTCCTTCTCAAACTGGATTCCCTTCATTAGTGTCTCCTCGCGCTCAGTTTAATAATATGAATATGCTTGGGAACATTCCCAATGCATCTTCCCTTCTTAATCAGTCTTTTGGAAGTCGGGGTCCAAGCCCACAGCTTTCTGGTCCTGGGAGTAGCCAGCGTGGAGGAATAGACTCTGGGGCTGAAGCTGGTCCACTTTCAAATGTTGGTAACGGGATGGGGTTTAATGCTCCCTCATCATCATTTGTGCCATCAAACATGGCAAACCCTGGTTCATCTGGTCAAGTTCTAGGTCAGCAATTTTCAAGTCTTTCTGGTAGCCATATTTTACCAGAGCAACAGCAGTCCCAACAGCTCGAGTCACAACATTTCCAACATGGTCAACAAGCAATGCAACAGTTCTCTGCCCCTCACAACACCCAGCAAGGGCAGCTGCAACAGTTTCAATCTGTTAGAGGCGGGTTGGCTGGTGTTGGGGCTGTCAAAATGGAGCCACTAATGACTAATGATCAGCATGGCCAGCAGCAACAGCAACAGCAACAGCAGTTGCAATCACTGAGAAATCTTGCTCCAGTGAAATTGGAACCACAACAAATCCCACCTATGAGAACATTGGCACAGGTAAAAATGGAACCCCAACATTCAGATCAATCATTGTTTTTGCATCAGCAGCAACAACAGCAGCAGCAGCAGCAGTTACTACACATGTCACGGCAGCCCTCACAAGCTGCTGCTGTTGCCCAAATTAATCTTTTGCATCAACAAAGACTCTTGCAGCTACAACAACATCAACACCAACACCAACACCAACACCAACACCAACAACAATTTTTGAAAGCAATGCCTCAACAAAGGTCTCAATTACCACAGCAGTTTCAACAGCAGAATTTGCCATTGAGATCACCTGTGAAACCAGTGTATGAGCCAGGGATGTGTGCCCGGCGTCTGACACATTACATGTACCAGCAACAGCATAGACCTGAAGTAAGATCTCCATGGTGTGAAGATCTATTTTCCATATTTATTTGTGGTTTTGTGCATGTAACATTCCTGCTTTTCATGCAGGACAACAACATTGAATTTTGGAGAAAATTTGTTTCCGAGTACTTTGCTCCAAATGCCAAAAAGAAGTGGTGTGTTTCTATGTATGGAAGTGGTCGCCAAACTACTGGTGTTTTCCCTCAGGTCTGTTTCTTATAAAAACATGCTGAGACTTCTTACTCTGAACCTCATTGAATTGGCATCTTATGTAATTGAATGAGGTCAATTATCTTTACATCTTTACATCTTTGTTAGTTTGCACGTTCCCCATTAATACTTAGAGATGAACTTTCTCCTTTGTCTTTGTGCCCTGCAGATATCATCAGTATCTTTATATGTTTTTCCCCTGTTTTTAATAGCAAACTAGTAATACAAAAGATAATTAAACTGTTGTTAAAATGTTACAGGATGTATGGCACTGTGAAATATGCAATCGCAAGCCAGGACGTGGTTTTGGTATGTCCTCTTCTCTTTTACTTTCCTTTTTTATTGTTGTTGATCTTTCTTTTGGGTTATAGTCAATCACCTAGTTTTCCATTTTATATTAGTGTGATTAATATGTATTAGTTCTTTTTTATGGGGTGTCAACAAATTTAGATGTCGTTGTATTATGGCTTAAATTGGTATATATTGGATTCATGTGGCTAATTTGTTCATCACTCCTACATATCTAATATCTTTCTACTGTGCTTATAGAGGCGACTTTCGAGGTTCTCCCTAGGCTTTTCAAAATTAAATATGAAAGTGGTACTTTGGAAGAACTTCTCTATGTTGATATGCCTCGTGAGTATCAGAATTCATCTGGTCAAATTGTCTTGGATTATGCAAAAGCAATACAAGAAAGTGTTTTTGAGCAACTCCGTGTCGTTCGTGATGGTCAGCTTCGGATAGTTTTCTCACCAGATCTGAAGGTGACAAATTGATGTAATGGCTTTTTTTTTTTCTTTTGAATTTTGAACTCTTGAGACCTTATTAACTTATTTTCTAGCTCTTTCATTGCTTTTATCAGATATGCTCTTGGGAATTTTGTGCTAGGCGTCATGAGGAACTCATTCCTAGAAGATTGTTGATACCTCAGGTTGTGATCAGATAATTTCTTTATAGCTTGAGAATGTCAGATATATGCTATTTACTTGTGTGCATAGTATCCTGAACTGTATGACATCCTTGGAGCCTGGTTGATTAAGTTTTTATGCAATTTTGTTTACCTTTTTTTGTTATATCTGTTTGTTCTTTTATATTGAGCGGTGTAAGATGAAATTCTTTGTAGCAGCATATAGCTGCTTCATTATTTTCATCCCTGCAAGGATAATACAAGCCTATGACTCTATGGTTGTAAAAAACTGTTACGATGTCATCACTTTCACTGGTCCTTTATGCTTACATTTGCTATAAGAACTATAGTTTTCCTTCTTAGATATGATGAAGAATTGGAGATCCATCTACTTGTGCCATTTCTTTTTGTGTTGCTTAAGATTATAAATTCTAGAGGTTGGGATATGTTTCTATTTTATGACTGGCTGCTTGAAATTTTCCTTTTGCACCAGTCTTGTAATCTTGAAATGTCATGAATGATGATGCTGGATTTAGTCTTTTCTCTTTTTATATTCCCTAAAATTAGTTTATATTCTAGAGGTTGGGATATGTTTCTATTTTAATATTTTGTATTCTTGAGATTGTAAGATTATGTTGCTGCTTGGTTGGTATTAGTTGCATTTGACGGTAGTAATTTGGGTTGTACAGGTTAGTCAGCTTGGGGCCGCAGCTCAAAAGTATCAAGCAGCAACTCAAAATGCATCATCAAATTTATCTGCTCCAGAGTTGCAGAATAACTGTAACTTGTATGTTCTCTATTATTGTGCCTTTTTCTGATTGAATGGACCATTCTTTCCTTTTTATTTTGTGGTTGGGTTGATAGCTCTCTCTTCCGCCTTTTTCTACTCTAGGGTGTACATGCCATGTGTTCTTGCTCATGACCTAGGTGTATGTGCTGTTTCAGTCTGAACTCATGTATTGATGTTGCCAATTATGTAGTTTGGAAACTTTTTCTTTTGGTAAAGCTTTTTTTTTTAATTTTTTTTTTCAGTTTCATTTGTTGAATACACATCATCTCTGTCAGAAGTAGACAACATGTTTGCAGCTTTGAAAACATATGCAGATTGAAACCTGTTTTATTCCTGTTTGAGTAACAACTTATGAGTTTGGTTGTCAGTCACACTTCCTTGAGGACATACTTTAGGTGTTCTTAATTAGATGATCTGCACCGAAGGTGGCATGGAGAAATACTGTTTTGTGTGTCTGTGTTTTTTTTTTTTTGATTAATGAGAATATTGAAGTTATGACTAGATTTTGTTCCTTGTATACGTGACTTGATACATGTTACTGGTCCAAACACTTCGTAGGCTGCAACAGATTGCCCTTGTGGTTATAGCTTGATGAGGATTAGAGAATTACTTGATATAAAAAAATTTTGTTATCTGGTGAGCAAGAATATATGATTATAGGATTTAATTTGATGGGAGATGATAGTTATCCTTATAGATGATGGTTGAATCAGCATGGAGATGATGGTTGAATCAGTGTGGATAATTCCTGTCTGCTAGCCCTTAGCTGTGTAAATTTTTCTTGAATAGTAAACTAGGGTTGGGGTGGGAAATTGTTTTGTTTTTTTGTCGAATTGTTTGTCTGCCTGTAAGGATTTTGTAGGGTTCCAACATAAGGCTGGTGGTAAATCTGAAATTCTGCTGGAAAGTAAAGAGGGAGAAAAAGAATATAAAAGATCTAGGTGTCACACATATAGTTCTGAGGCAGCAAAGACAACCTTTTTAAAGGCTTTATATCCAATGTAACAGTGTTTGTTCTGCTTCATACGACACAGTTCAGCATTGTGTTAAACAGGCTGGGTGGTCTATGACACGACACTGTTCAGCATTGTGTGGGCTGTTCTTGACATGTCCCACACTTAAATAAGTGGGCTGGGCCGAACACGATATACATGTGTGCCGTGCTGGGCTATAAGTTTTTAGGCACGATACACAAGCCGATGTGCTGTGCTGTATTGGGCCGTATGTACTAAATGGGTTCTATTTGTTAATCCTTTGGATGTATTCATGTTATTTTTTATTTTATGATGAAATTATGTTTACTTGATATTTTATTGGTAATCTATAAAAATAATATTATATTAAATAAATCTAGTTGTAAAATATTTAAATTATTGGTACATGAGTTTATAATTCTTTCATTTTGAATATAAAATGTATGATATGCCACTATATATATATATATATATATATATATATATATATATGGACTTTTTATAACAATACTCTACTAATAAAAACTCATAAAACATTAATTATTAAGAAAGAAAAATTTCAACTTGATTTAGTTATAAAAATATCAAGATATCTTTGATAGTATCAAAATTTTGAAACAAACTAGTGATTGGCAAAAATAATTTAAGATTCCAAGATAGGTACAAATTCAATATATTTATTTAGTAGATTCTATTATGTTTTTAGGTGGATGTAGGCATTTAAAAAAAAAAAAATATTATGATTATAAATTTACTATATTTAGTAGTTAGATTCTATTATGTTTCCTATTGAATCACATAAATTGTGTATCTTTTTATTTTATTTTGTTTATCTTGCATGTTATTTAAATTAATAAGTAAAGAACTTTAAAAAGTCTAAAAAAATTAATGGGTTGTGCTTGGCATAATCTGGCACGAAAAATTGTACCTTGCTTGGCTTAGCACGACCCACGAGGTTATGAGCCATGTGTCGTGCTGGGCCATGTCTTTAATTTTCATGGCTCGTGCTAGCATGACTAATATAGAATGGCAGCAACAAAAATATTTTAGTTTTAATTATTTATGTGTTTAGAGTTGGGGGTGATTTTGTAATTTCTAGGTTTATTAGAAATTCAAATTTTCTATGATTTAGGGTTTTAATCTAAGTTTTTTGTTGTTTTATTTTATTAGGTAACTAGGATTCTTAATAAGATTAGGCTATTAGAGTTTTAATAGAGAGTTTGTCTTCTATTAGGGTTAGACTTGCTTGCTTGCCTATAAATAAGCCTTGTACTCTCTTTTAGGGTTAGACTTGCTTGCTTGCTTGCTTGCTTGCCTATAAATAAGCCCTGTACTCTCTTTTAAAGTAGAGAATAATAATATCAGAATTTTCAGCAAAGTTTTGTTCCTTGGTTGTGTGACTCAACCATGACTTTTAAGAAACCGTTGGTGAGACTAGGCTTTATTCTTTACTGTTTTAGCTGCATAATTAACCCCAAATAAGACCCTAAAACCCTACATTAGATCTGTCCTATGTCAATTGGTGCCTACATTAGATCTGTCCTACATCAATTGGCACCCTTTGTGGGAATCGAAAGAAGGTAACAAAAGACAGAGACAGATGTATGTTTGCAAACCATACTTGTCTCTAAGATGGTGAATAATGCTGAATTGATTAGAGACATTGGGAAACTTCGGCAAGACCATGAGCATACCAGGGTTGCTATGGAGAATATAACTGAGTCCCTTACTGGTTTGGGACTGACTGTTGAAACACTAGTAGCTTCTATGGCACGAATGGGATCAGGTCTAAATGAGGCCCCTCAAAGTGCTCCTGTCCTGCCTACCTGTAGGTCCTGCCTACCTGTTGGTCAACCACCTGTACATGAAGGAGAACATGTCGAGCTCCTTCAAAAGTCAGCTTCTATCCCTACATCAAAAGTGCCTCCTGAATTGCTATGTGATTTTTTTGACTTTGTGCCAGATCTACCCAAAGTCCAATTACTAAATATACCATCCTATTTTATGAACTTTGGTGAACATGTGGAAGTAGATGAGCTGCTGACCAAGGGATTCATTCATAAAAGTTTGCGTCCATGTGCTGTCCCGACATTCTTAACGCACAAGAAAGATGGTTCTTGGAGAATGGGTGTTGATAGTTGTGCAGTTAACAAGATAACCATAAAGTATAGGCTTCCTGTGGTTGGTTCTACTGTCTTTTCCAAGATAGATTTGAAAAGTGGTTATCAAGAGTTTCTTGTGAAATGGAAAGGACACCCATGATCAGTTTTTAAACTCAGGGTCTGAGTTTTTCCCAGCTGGGGAGAATGATGCAGAATGGCAGCAGCAAAAATATTTTAGTTTTAATTATTTATGTGTTTAGAGTTGCGGGTGATTTTGTAATTTTTAAGTTTACTAGAAATTCAAATTTTTTATGATTTAGACTTTTAATTTAAGTCTTTTGTTGTTTTATTTTATTATGTAACTAGGATTCTTAATAAGATTAGGTTATTAAAGTTTTAATAGAGAGTTTATATTCTATTAGGGTTAGCCTTGCTTGCTTGCCTATAAATAAGCTTTCTACTCTCTTTTAAAGTGGAGAATAATAATATCAGAATTTTCAGCAAAGTTTTGCTCCTTGGTTGTGTGACTCAACAATTTTTAGGTGTGACTCCGAAGAAACCCTAGTGAGACTCCTAGGCTTCCAAATCAGACCTTAAAACCCTATCTGTCCTACATCAATGACCCATTAAAAAATTGTGTTGGGCCAGCTTGATCCAATAACACATGGACTATTATTTAAATGGGCCGTGCTAGCCCGGCACAATCTGTTTGACACCTCTAATACGACCCAAATGAAATGATAAAAGCTGGTGAAAATCTTGCTCTCTTCTCCCTTTATTAATTGAATGAAGTTACGTGCAAATTTTGGAGTTCTAATAGTCTCATGTCTGGGCATTACCAAACTCGACTTAAACAATTCCTAAATCGAAATAAACAAAATAACATGAGCACCTAAAATGAATCACTTAAATTCTGAATCTGCAACATCTAGCGAACCTGAAAATTACCTGAATGATGATGCTTTGCAATCAAGAAAACATGATATAGAATGAGAGCCCCCGTCTCCTTCTGTGTTAAATATCCTAGAAATATGAATTACTAATATCAATTTAGCTTAAATTGGCCATAGTTCCAAAGTTTCTTTGATATTAATCTTGGGTTTACTTGAGAAAATTATTCTCCATTTCATAGGCCTGAGGTTTGTACTTTAGTCTCTTTACAGTTAAGATAACTGCTCCATTTTGATATATTCTGGTTCGGATTCTTGGTCACACACAGATATGCAAACTCGCATGGGAAATAGGCATATAAAATCAACTTGCAGTATATTAATCTATTTTTTAATTTAAATAATAATATCATCTATATGTATGACCTCTACTGCTTTCGTGGATTTCTAATTACCTGTCAATAAACTTTAGGTTTGTAGCATCAGCTCGGCAATTGGCAAAAGCCTTGGAAGTGCCATTGGTAAATGATTTGGGTTATACAAAGAGATATGTACGGTGTCTTCAGGTAATTTCCTGCATCTTCTTACAGTAAGTTTGGATATTGGAGAGATGTTTTCTTATATTTTGGATGTTCTTGCAAGATTTTGTCCTCTCTACTCTTTAGTATTAGTTATTAATCTACTTTGTGTTTCTTGCTGTTCTCATTTCTAATTTGAAATCTGCATTGGGACATGCTTTTTTTTTTTGGCCATATTTGGTTGATGAGAAGATTTTTGCAACCATGTAATGGGGTCTTTCTCCCTATGGCTGCTTGATAAAGGCTGAAAAATCTGTACGGAGATTTTATTGATAATCATGCTGGAAAATGTTTCTAGTTCTTTTGGGGAAAACAGAATCACAGAGAACACCCAATGTCAACTAAGCTTTGATAGTTTCTTGTGTTATTTTTCTGTAATTTTTTTTTGGTGAAAATTATTTTTCTGTACTTTTTCTTTTGGTGAAAATTAGTTTTCTGTACTTTTAAATTGCGTGTAGTTGTTTTTCTTGACACTAGCAGTTCAAAGACCATGCTCTACTTTTTTTTCCAAAATTTCCTCTTGTTTCTAATGCAGATTTATATCCTTTAAATCCTTCCATGTTACTTGATGGTTTTCTGGCTATATATTGCTAATTTCCCTAATCTTCTAAAGTTTGTGGATCCAAGTTGAATATATTTGCATCATCAAAGTGTTCTAGCAGTCGCACTTTGTGAATGTTAAGTTCAATACCAAATTATTTCGATGTATCTTAATGAGTAAAGCGTTTGTTATCATGGTATGACAATCAGAAAAACTAAAATGTGAAGATAGTTTTACTGTTGTATCTCCTTTTTGAAGGACTATGCTATTGAAATGTATAAAGCCTTCTAATTCAATGTTTTTGTTCTTATTGGGGTTTTTAACAGATATCTGAGGTAGTTAATAGCATGAAAGACTTGATAGATTACAGTAGAGAAATGAGGACTGGACCCATGGGTAAGTTTCGATACGATTTCCTTGCTAAATTTATTTTATTTTTTATTTTCTAATTGGCATTTAAAAAATATATATATATATATATATATTTCTAATTGCTTGAAAGTATTGATCCAGGCATCCTGCTGTAGCTCTTTAGAGTTTCTAGTACTCTCCATTTTGCATTGATTTACCTCTAAACTAATTTTCAATTTCAAAGCTGGTTGACTGACATAAATGTTATAGGCTTTTGGTAGCTTTTGATCACTTTATATTGTTCTGATTTTTAAATTTCGAATAGTTAGGGTTCTTCTTTCTAGCTATTAGCAGCGCATTGTGTTTAACTATGGCATTGAAAATTGTGTATTACAGGATATAACTACTGATTTGTTAATATTTCACCCTGTGCTCTTTGCAAATAGCATGAGGATTTATTTTTCTTTTATAGATTTGTTTGTATATTACCCTTTAATTAAACTGTCTTCTTGTAGTTGTTGGTCAATCAAGCCTTTGCCTTTGGGGGATCTTTTTGTTGACTTTTCCTTGTGTTATGTTTTACTGACTTAGCTCTAAGTAAAAGCAGTGGGAACACAGAAAATAACTGGTTTGCCATTCACCTAGCCCAAATTCATATGTTGGTAATGATATACAACAACAGCCTTATCAGATGTAGATTCTATAGGCATTGCTTGTCATCTCTATAGTGCTACCTATTTATGTCAGATGATGCTTAATTGTTTTTGATGGAGGTAACAAGCTGTTGAAGGAAATTAAAAACTCCCCAGTTGAATCAATCTATGGTTTCTCTAATAAATTCTTACTATATCAATTTGAAGAGGATTTAGAGAGCAATATGAAAAATGTTCTTCTCATGGTGAAGCCTAGGATAGTTGGTAATGCAAATTACTTGATAGAGAATAAAGAAAGCTGCAGTCAATTTTTGAGGGGACACTGGGTAAAGAACTTGCAGAATGTCAATGGATAAGTGTGAGGCAGTTAAGTCTTTTTTCTTATATTTAATCGAAATAGGTACGTAGGTAAACAATTTGGCATTTGAATGTCTAGTGTTATTGTTAATTTTAGCAAATATAGAAATGACTGTTCCTGAAACACGTGGTTTTAATCTTTCAAAAGAAAGCTGATCTTGTATCTCTATAGAGATTTGAAGCATTTTGCTTCTGATATACAACCCTACAAAGGAATTGATTTAGTACAATTATCATCACACTCTCTATTCCTCTTATAAGTCTGTAATTCTCCTTTTGAATATAAGTCTCATTAGTAGCTTCCCTTGCTCAATGTACACTTAAGTTTGTTAAAGACTTGCTCCATACGATGCTGACTACTCTGCTTCCTTGGTAGTGATGGAGGTTTCCTTTATTTCCCCTATGATTGCAAAATAATGATTACAGTATAGATGGAAATGGTAACTATATTCATGGGTAGCTTGAGATTCAATTGTTCTCATGTTGGGCTTAACAATATCCGAGTAGGACTTCTATCTCATTTATTTTGTTTTTCCTCAGAGAGTTTGGCTAAGTTTCCTCGAAGAGCAAGTACATCCTCTAGTTTTCATGTTCAAGCTCGACAGCCTGAAGAACAGCTACAACAGCCTGAAGAACAGCTACAACAGCAACAGAATCAGCAGCAGCAGACACCACAACAGCAAACGATAGCCCGGAGCTCTAATAGTGAACAAAGTCCTGCCCAGGCTTCAGGGATGCAGCTTGCCTCTAACAATGGTGTGGCTAATGCAAATAACTCTCTTAATGCGGCATCTGCATCAACATCTGCTGGTACCATTGTTGGGCTTCTACATCAGAATTCCATGAATTCCAGGCAGCAGAATTCTATGAATAATGCAAGCAGTCCCTATGGTGGAAATTCTGTTCAGATTCCTTCCCCTGGTTCCTCTAGTACAATACCACAAGCACAAGCAAATCCTTCTCCATTTCAGTCACCAACACCCTCCTCATCTAATAATCCCACTCAAGCTCCTCATGGTACCTTAGCAGCTCCTAGTCACATGAGTTCTGCAAATTCTCCAGTGAATATGCCCATGCATAAGCCAGCACTTTCTGGTGAGGCTGACCCAAGTGAATCACAAAGCTCTGTTCAGAAAATCATTCATGAAATAATGTCTGGCCAGCTTAATGGCACAGGCGGTCTGGTCGGTGTTGGCACTCTAGGCAATGATGTGAAGAGTGTAAATGGAATTTTGCCAACAAGTAACAATACGGTTCTCAATGGTGGCAACGGTTTGGTGGGGAATGGAACTGTCCACAATAATTCGGGTATTGGTGGTGGGGGGTTTAGTTCGATGGGTAGTGGGCTTGGCCGGTCTGCTATAGTCAATGGAATCAGAGCTGCTATGGGTAACAACCCTATCATGAATGGTAGGGTTGGCATGACATCAATAGCACGGGATCAAGGTATGAATCACCAACAGGATTTGGGGAACCAGCTGCTAAGTGGGCTAGGAGCAGTTAATGGTTTTAATAATCTTCAATTTGAATGGAAACCTTCCCCATGAAAGGATGCTCGAAAGCTGATGGTTCCTCGCTTATAGCTGCTAGTTTTGCAGCATGAGAATATGCCGAACTGCCTATGGCCCTGGCAGATTCATGATACAAAACTATATGATGGATCACGGGCTTCCCTCCCACTTTGTACTAATTTCAGAAAAGCGGAACATATAGCATGCTGTTTTATGAATGAAATGTTAAAAGCATCTTTAAGTTGCTGCAAATTATACTAATTTTACCCTGATTATTAATGTTAATGCACACCCCTTTTCAGCGGCGCCTGAATAGAATTGTTGGGTGGGGATAAATGTTCTGAATCGTGTAAGTATAGCAGTTCTGGTAGTTTTTAGGGGGCTCCTGCGAACCTGAAGTAGCAGTTTTGCATGCTAAACTCTGGCTGAGTATGTAGATTGTAGAAGTTTTGACGGTATAGCAAATGATTACCCTCTTGGATTTGCTTGTGAACGACGATTGATGCTGCAACTCTCAAAACATCGGGAGTGGCTGCTTGCTTGCAAACTCCAAATTGCTTTCATGCGTATAATAGGATTTATTATTGGATTCCTGAGTATCTGGTTCGGATGAACATGATGAGTTCCTACAAAATTGAGTCTGCTAGTTTCCTTTTCCTCGAGATTCTTTAGTCCATCTGCTTAGCTGTTTTTGTACGTGAGGTGGTGTGCTCTAACTTTTAAGTACTTGATTTCTTGACTAGGAGTTGGGATTAGGGATGTCAAACAACCCAAAATTC
Organism: Firmiana major; assembly: GCA_033439115.1. Taxonomy (NCBI): domain Eukaryota; kingdom Viridiplantae; phylum Streptophyta; class Magnoliopsida; order Malvales; family Malvaceae; genus Firmiana; species Firmiana major. The sequence goes on from CM065909.1 coordinate 36,006,399, forward strand.
GTGGGTTGATCCATTAGGCTCGTGAGTTTTTAGTGGATCGATTTAGTTTTAGACTCGTTTAAAAAGGGTTTACACGGATTTGGCTCAGTAGATCAGCTTGCATGGAGCATTTAAGAATAGCCCACTTTTCTGTAGCCATGGGCCCTTGGCATGTTTGATTCAACCATATTGTATTTTCGGCCCAAGCATTTTCGGCCTATTCCTTGCTGGCCTGGCTTGTTTAGCTGTATCCAACATTTTACATTTTGCTTTCCTTCCCATTTTTCCTTTTTCCGGCGGAACAAAGCAACTATCGCAACCGTAAACATTTCGCCTCATAGTCCAAATTAAACTCTGCATGTAATTCACGAATTTATATGATTTTTGTATGATTTTTTGTCAATTCCCAAATCCCATTATACAAATTGAAGTTAGCTTAATTAAGTGAAAAGGCCCAATTTAATCGAATAGGTCTGCCGTAATTTATAAGTTTAAAAGTCATTGTTTTTCCTTTGGGCCTTAGTAAACTTGAATTAAAAAAAAAATGTATGTTGCCATGTTAGCATATAACTCTATAAAAATAGAATTATTTTTTACTTAATTTTTTAATTAATTATTTTAATTATTATATTATTTTATTAATTATCCCTTAATTTTAATTAAATTGCTCATGTTTGCAGCTAAATTAATTTCATATTATTTTTAGTCATTTTGAAAGAAAATAGACTGAAAATGAGTTTAAAAGGAGATTGACCTACTACACTTTTGTCCTATAGCATGAGTCACCATTCTTCTCTCTTCTTGACACCTAAGATGTCAAGTGTCCATTTCTTATTCATTCTTGAAAGATAAGGACAAGCGATACCTTGACCAACACATGAAAGACACATGCTCTTACCACCTTGCATGCTTATGTGGACAAGAAGACAAAAGAAAATACTAGAAGATAGAGAGGTGTCCATGGCTGGTAGGATGCTTTGGACAAGAAGATAAGTGGCCAACTATTATCACCTCATCTAGGATAGGAAATACTATTTTATCTCTCATTTTATTGACTTTATAAGACAAATGTTAGGGCTTTTGAAAGAGGCCAAATGTTAAGGCTTTTGGAGGGGTCGGTTGCTTTTTACATTTTTTAGGTTTTTTACTTTCCATTTCATGTGTTGCTTAGGTTAGTAAGCAACAACCATCTTTCTTGGACAAGTGATTACATTTTTTTTTCTTGTTCTGCAACATTAATAGCCATTTTGAATGTGATGTTGCCTCCTAAAACGACAAAGGGGTGATGATTTCCACGTATTCAAGTTGAGCTAACGACAAAGAGATGACGTCGATGCGATTTCTTCCACGTGTTCCTCGTGTGTATATCCTGCAAAAACAACGGAAATCAGAGGGCACAGGGATTGGTCCCTGCACGCGCGCTCCGATGATTAAGTTAGAAAGCTGAGTTTCTGTATATAAGAAGAAGAGAATTATGTTCTTCCAAAATCAAGAGGGTTCTATTTTTTTCGTCCCCTTTCCAGTACTCACCTGGGGTATTTATAGGTTTCTTCCGGGTCGGTTCGGGCTGAGGCCCAGGCGCGTGTCTGGGCCGCGACAGAGTCTTTTGTACTCTGTCGCGGTTCGGAGCTGGACGACTTTACGGGAGAGTTCAGCGGGCGGCAGGGTGTATGTGTGAACCTCTCTCGCGGTCTATGCGACAGAGCTTTGTCGCAGTACATGCGGTAGAGCTCTGTCGCGATCTGTGCGGTAGAGGTCTATCGCGACATACAGTGTCGCACAGAGACTCTACGCAGAGTCTCTATCGCCTACCAAAGCAACTGTGTCGCGTGGATACTCTATCGCCTAGAGACTCTGTCGCTATAACAGCCACGTGGCTTATATTGTGCCTGACACGTGGCGGTCTCTGGTTGGTCGACCCTCGTACACGTGGACTTTGATGATAGGACCACTATCAATTGCTCCCCAATTCTTTATAGAAAGATATATTTTCAGAAAGAATTTTTACATACATTTTTGAGGCCTGACTTTCACGACGCGAGTGCGTCTCCAGTTCTTACGGCCTTTATGTTTTCATTGCCTGACTATAGTAACGCATTGCGCCTCAGGCTCTTATGGCTCGTTGAATCTTTTACGCCTGGCCACAGTGACACATAGCGCCTCAGGCTCTTACGGCTCGTCTGAATATACGCCTGGCCACAGTGAAGCATAGCGCCTCAGGCTCTTACGGCTCGTCTGAATATACGCCTGGCCACAATGACGCATAGCGCCTCAGGCTCTTACGGCTCGTCTGATTGTACGCCTGGCCACAGTGACGCATAGCGCCTCAGGCTCTTACGGCTCGTCTGATTGTACGCCTGGCCACAGTGACGCATAGCGCCTCAGGTTCTTACGGCTCGTCTGATTTTCACGCCTGGCCACAGTGACGCATAGCGTCTCAGGCTCTTACGGCTCGTCTGATTTTCACGCCTGGCCACAGTGACGCATAGCATCTCAGGCTCTTACGGCTCGTCTGATTTTCACGCCTGGCCACAGTGACGCATAGCGCCTCAGGCTCTTACGGCTCGTCTGATTTTCACGCCTGGCCACAGTGACGCATAGCGCCTCAGGCTCTTACGGCTCGTCTGATTTTCACACCTGGCCACAGTGACGCATAGTGCCTCAGGCTCTTACGGCTCGTCTGATTATACGCCTGGCCACAGTGACGCATAGCGCCTCAGGCTCTTACGGCTCTTCTGATTTGTCACGCCTGGCCACAGTGACGCATAGCGCCTCAGGCTCTTATGGCTCGTCTGATTGTACGCCTGGCCACAGTGACGCATAGCGCCTCAGGCTCTTATGGCTCGTCTGATTGTACGCCTGGCCACAGTGACGCATAGCGCCTCAGGCTCTTACGGCTCTTCTGATTCCTGTCACAAGATTTAGATATATAAAAGCTGCAGATATATAGCAAAAGAACAATCTGCATAATGATTGGATTATAATATCTTGTGGCAGTGTAAACAAATGATAGTAATGTGAGAATATAACGTTTAAGAAAGAAAATATGATGATTAATTCAAATACAATTTTAAGTGATTTGAATTCCATGTTTTCCCTATTTTCTTCCCTTGTAGAGTCTCCAGGATACAGGTGTTGGGCCCAATCTTATGTTTGATTCTGAATGGACCTTCCCAATTAGCTCTGAATTTTCCATCTTCTTTCAAGGCGTTCGTGATATGCGACTTTCTGAGCACCAAATCTCCTTCGGACATTGGTCTATCCCTCACCCGGCTATTATAGTAGTTGGCCACCCTCTGATGATAGGATGCCAATCGAATAGCGGCGGATTCTCTATGTTCATCAAGGAGATCCAGGTTTTCCCTTAGTGCTTGTGAATTTTCTTCATCTACTAAGGGCACCATCCTGGGTGACAATGCTCCAATTTCCATGGGGATCAATGCTTTAGCGCCGTACACGAGACTGAACGGCGTTTCTCCAGTCGATACCCGACTAGTGGTACGATATGCCCATAAAACACTAGGCAATTCGTCCACCCACGCCCCTTTAGCTTTGTCTAACCTGGTCTTCAGCCCATGAAGAATAGTTCGATTACTGACTTCGGCCTGTCCGTTAGCTTGAGGATATGACACAGAAGAAATCCTTAGCTGAATGTTGAGGCGTTTACAAAATTCACGGAAGGCATTACAATCGAATTGCTTTCCATGGTCGGCATTCAAGATGCGTGGGATCCCAAATCGACAGATAATGTCTTTCCACACCATTGCCTCGACTTTCTTCTCCGTGATTGTGGGTAAAGACTCTGCTTCAATCCACTTTGTAAAGTAGTCGGTGGCAACTAACAGGAATTTTCTTTGGCCCGTGGCTAATGGGAAAGGCCCTAGAATGTCCAACCCCCATTGTGCAAAAGGAACCGGCTGTATCGTACCCTGGGAGGGAGTCACTGGGGCTGTTGTGATTGGCGCAAACCTTTGGCATTTGTCACACCTGCGTGCTTTGTCCATTGCATCTTTTTTCAATGTCGGCCAGTAGAATCCCGACCGCAGTATCTTAGCAACAAGGGCTCTAGCTCCTAAGTGTTCACCGTAAATTCCTTCATGCACTTCGACTAGGACATAATTTGCTTGTTTCGACCCCAGACACTTTAACAAGGGTGACGAATATCCCCTTTTATACAGTTCCCCGTTGATTAGTGTGAACTTCGCCCCTTGTATCCTTAAGAGACGAGCTTCGTCCTTATCTTGGGGGAGTGTACCCTCAGCGAGATACTGCTTGAATGGGGATCTCTAGTCACCTCCCGTTTCAATGTCACACATTTCGACCTCTTCAATACTAGGCCGTTCGAGCCTCTCCACCTTCACTATCCTTCCTCTTGTCTCATTGGAAGAGGCTAACTTAGACAATGAATCAGCGTGTGTTTTCAGATCGGTTAATTTGTATCAGTTGGAAGCTCTTAAAAGTCTGAGCCAGGGACTGGACTTTCTTCAGGTAGGGGGCCAAAGTTGGTTCTCGAACCTCATATTGCCCGTTGAACTGGTTTACCACCAACTGAGAGTCACTATGTGTTATCAAGTGGTGAACCTGCAGCTTTTCTGCCAGCCTCATCTCGGCTATCAAAGCCTCATATTCCGTTATGTTGTTCCATCTGGGGAACCCAAACCGTAAGGAGTATTCCAGGGATTTTCCTTCTGGTGATACCAAGACTACACCCGCTCCGCTTCCGTTGGCACTTGATGCCCCGTCGACATACAGTAACCATGGTTGAATTTTCCTTCCACCGCTGTCGCTCGGGCTGGTGCATTTTACTATAAAGTCTGCCAAAGCTTGACCTTTGATAGCCTGCCGGGGTTGGAACGTGATATCATATCCTCCAAGTTTCACTGCCCATTTCACTAGCCTCCCTGAGCATTCAGGCTTCTAAAGGATTTGCCTTAACGGTTGATCCGTCAAGACAGTGATGGGGTGTGCCTGAAAATAGGGGCGCAACTTACGCGAGGCCATCACAAGGGCTAACGCTAGCTTTTTGGCCAGTGGATAACGGGTCTCCGGGTCTAATAGTATCTTGCTCACATAGTAGATGGGGCGGTACATCGTTTCGTTCTTCTTTAGTAGCACCGCACTGACGGCGAAATCACCGACTCCCAAGTATATATACAATTGTTCTCCTTCCAGGGGCCTTGTCAATAAGGGTAGCTGCTTCAAATATTCTTTGAGGTCCTCAAAGGCCTTTTGACAATCTCCAGTCCATTCGAAGTTCTTTCCTCCCCGCAGAGTTTTGAAGAATGGCAAGCTCCTTTCTGCTGACTTTGACAAAAAACGATCCAGAGCTGTTATTCTGCCTGTCAATCTCTGGACATCTCTTACGGTGGTTGGGGGTTTCATGTCGATGACTGCCTGTACCTTTTCGAGATTTACCTTAATACCCCTGTCATTGATCATGAAGCCCAAGAACTTCCCTGATCTCACCCCGAATGAGCACTTCTCGGGATTTAGCTTCAAATTGAATCTCCTCAGTACCTCGAATATCCGAGACATCTGATGAGCGTGAGACTCTCCTACTCGGCTCTTAATAATCATATCATCCACGTAGGCTTCCATGGTATTTCCCAGAAGATCTTTAAATACTTTGTTCACCATTCGCTGATATGTGGCTCCAGCATTCTTTAAACCGAACGGCATTACCCGATAGCAATATGTTTCGTCATCGGTTATAAAAGAAGTTTTCTCTTCGTCTTCTGGGTGGAGCATGATCTGGTGATATCCGGAGAAGGCATCTAAAAAGCTAAGGAGTTCATATCCAGATGTCTCATCCACAAGTCTATCTATCCGGGGTAAGGGGTATGAATCTTTAGGGCAGGCTTTATTTAGATCGGTGAAGTCTACACACATTCGCCACTTCCCACTAGATTTCTTTACCATTACCATGTTGGCTAGCCACTCGGGGTAGTAGACCTCTCGAATGAATCCGACGTCTAGGAGTTTATTCACTTCTTCAGTGATTGCCTTTTGTCTTTCCCAGGCAAAATTCCTCTTTTTCTGCTTGACAGGTCTGTGCCCGGGTGAGACGTTAAGCTCGTGGCAGATCACTTCGGGATTGATCCCGAGCATATCAGCCGGGGTCTAAGCAAAAATATCCGAGTTTCTCCGCAGGCATTCGACTATCTCGCTTCCTACTTGTTCGTTCAGCTGAGTCCCGATGAATGCCTTCTTTTCTTCAGCCCCCCGGATTAGCTCAATGGCTTCTGTTTCTTCTACAGGCTGAGGCTTGGGCAGATCCTCTATGCACAAAGTCTCCTTTCTCTGTGCTCCTTTGTTAGCGGTAGAAGCAATATAACAAGTACGGGCACTCCTTTGATCTCCTCGTACTTGCCCGACTCCGTTAGGAATGGAAAACTTCATTAACAGATAACAAGAGGATATCACCGCTCTCATGTCGTTCAGTACGGGTCTACCCAAGATTATGTTGTAAGCAGCGGAGGTTGACCTTACTACCATGAATAATACTTGCCGGGTCACATCCTTCGGGTTTTCTCCAAGAGTCACAGGCAACTCTATGGACCCAGCCACCTTCACTCTTTCACCCGTAAATTCGTATAGTGGCGTCATAACAGGCCTTAACCTATCTCGGATATGCTCATTTTTTTGAAGCAATTCCAATAGATTAGGTTTACCGAACTCCCGTTATCGATCAGGATTCTGCTCACCGGGTGTTTTGCCACTACTGCGGATATTACCATGGAGTCATCATGGGGCATGACAATGTCACCCTTGTCAGTCGGAGTGAACATGATAGGTTCTTCATCCGCTCTTTCCTCCATTACAACGTTAACCTGGTACGCCTGCCTGGCGTAGCTTTTACGGGAAGCAGAGGAGCTTCCCGTCATCGATTCCCCTCCTGCAATAACATTTATTGCCGAGGCGGTAGGTTCATTGTTCGGCTGATTGGCACGGGGGATCATAGGCCTAAATGCTTCATTTCTTGGCCTATTATTTCCGTTATCATTATTTGGCCCAGTCCATGGACGATCATTCCTTCGATCGCGCGGAAGATAACGGGATCTTTCACTTCTCCAAAGGAAGGGGTTGATTTTCCCTTCTCTAGCTAGTCTTTCTAGCTGATCCATCAGGTCTCTGCACCTTTCCGTGGGATGACCGTGAGCAGAATGGAATTCACAGTAGGCGTCAGAGTTTCGTCCTACATCTCCCATCTTCTTCCTGGGGAACTCCAACAGCCCTGCCCCTTCGATAGCTGCTAGTATTGCGGCGCGAGGCTCATTCAATCTGGTATAATCTTCATATCTGAGCCTAGGGGCCTTGTCCAGTCTAACTGGTCTTGGAGAGCTTCTCTCGGGTACATCTCTCCCTCTCTTTTTTCCCTCTTTTGCCTCCTGGGGCTGTACCATCTTCATCATCTCTTCTTGGGCCACATATTTATTGGCTCTAGCAAAGAGATCAGAGAGTATCATCGGCTGATCAAGGGAGAGGGATTCTTGTAACTTTTCGGACCTCGTCCCTTGCAACATTGCAGCCATGGCTACCCCTACCGGTAGATCTTCAACCTCTAAGGTTGCATCTCGGAAACGATCTACGTAGCTCTTCAAGGATTCTTTATTCCCTTGCTTAAGAGTGAGTAGGTAAGTAGCGTCCTTCTTCCTGTGGCTGTGGATCATGAAGACTTTCAGAAATTCATTTCGCAACTGGTCGAAGGATGAGATGGAACCTTCGCTCAACCCATTGAACCATTTCAGCGCGTGCCCGGATAATGTAAGCGAAAAGGCTCTGCACATAATTTCGTCTTCCCATCCATGCAGCAACATGAGGGACTCATAACTCTGTATGTGGTCGTAGGGGTCGTCTTTGCCTGTGTAAGTGGCCATAGAAGGCATCTTAAACTTCTTCGACAAGGGCTTGTTCATGATCTCCGGACCGAATGGAATTCTCCTCCTTTGACGATCATCCAGAGACACTAGTTTTTTTTTTCCAAAACCCTCTCGATAACTTTTTCCACATTTTTCGACCCTTGAACCGAGTATGTTCGCCTCCCTTTGGGAGTAGAAGAGTCCGACTGGTAGGCACCCCTTCCGGCATCTCCCATTCCGGGACTTGACCTTTCGCGACAGTCTCGGGGGTCAGAACTCCTCTGTCTTCGTCGCTCCCTGGACCTATGTTCTCCTAACTCCTGCTCCAACTCCACGGGAGAAGAGCCACACCATGAGGGAGAACGCTGCCGCATATGGGCCGCGGGAGAACTCTGCCGCCTATAGGCTGCGGGAGAACTCCGTCGCATACGTGTTGCGGGAGACCTCTGCCGCACGTTGTCTGCGAGTGAACTCTGCCGCCTATCTGCTGCGGGTGAACTCTGTCGCATAAGGTCCGGGGGTGAGCTCTGCCTCACAGGTGTTGCTGGCGAACTCTGCCACCTATATGCTGCGGGAGAACTCCGTCGTATACGTGTTGCGGGAGACCTCTGCCGCACGTTATCCGCGGGTGAGCTCTGCCGCCTATCTGCTGCGGGTGAACTCTGCCACATAAGGTCCGCGGGTGAGCTCTGTCGCCCGTGATCTGCGGGAGAACTTTGTCTTGCTGGGACTGCAGTAGCATTCACTTCCCGTAACTCTGCTACAGGATAATTCCTTTGAAATGCAGTAGAGTTTGGGGTTAATCCATTGCCATTATTTTGCGCTCCTGCCCCTTGTTCAGCACTCACTAGGGTGGAGGGTTGACCTCTCTCGTAGGTCTGCCTTGGGACGTTTTCCCCCACCAGCTGCTGCACCTCAAGGGGTAAGCTAAATTCTGGGAGAGCGTTTCTGAAAAAGCTCACCATAGCTTTCAACGCTGTCGTCGTCTCCTCATTTTGACGTTTCAGGGTTTCAAATTCCTCTAGAGAAACTAAGGCTCTTCTGTCATCCCTTTCACTCTGTCTTCATCCTTGTTCTGACCTGACAGGGGGACTCACAGAATTCTGCTCCCCTGTCCCCTCTGCTGTAGACCGTGTCCTCACCATTTTGATAGGGAATCTGACTTTTTGTCCTGCTTCCCACATACGGCGCCAATTGATGTTGCCTCCTAAAACGACAACGGGGTCATGATTTCCACGAATTCAAGTTGCGCTAACGACAAAGAGATGACGTCGATGCGATTTCTTCCACGTGTTCCTCATGTGTATATCCTGCAAAAACAACGAAAATCAGAGGGCGCAGGGATTGGTCCCTGCACGCGCTCCGATGATTAAGTTAGAAAGCTGAGTTTCTGTATATAAGAAGAAGAGAATTATGTTCTTCCAAAATCAAGAGGGTTCTATTTTTTTCGTCCCCTTTCCAGTACTCACCTGGGGTATTTATAGGTTTCTTTCGGGTCGGTTCGGGCTGAGGCCCAGGCGCGTGTCTGGGCCGCGACAGAGTCTTTTGTACTCTGTCGCGGTTCGGAGCTGGACGACTTTGCGGGAGAGTTCAGCGGGCGGCAGGGTGTATGTGTGAACCTCTCTCGCGGTCTATGCGACAGAGCTTTGTCGCAGTACATGCGGTAGAGCTCTGTCGTGATCTGTGCGGTAGAGGTCTATCGCGACATACAGTGTCGCATAGAGACTCTACGCAGAGTCTCTATCGCCTACCAAAGCAACTGTGTCGCGTGGATACTCTATCGCCTAGAGACTCTGTCGCTATAATAGCCACATGGCTTATATTGTGCCTGACATGTGGCAGTCTCTGGTTGGTCGACCCTCATACACGTGGACTTTGATGATAGGACCACTATCAGAATGCAAATCGTTATTTTCTTTCTTTAGCTTTTACGATTATTTTTTTCATCATTTTACTACTATTCTTCATCTTCTTATTCTTCTTTTGTTGATTGAGATTGAGTTTTATGAGGATCTGAGCTTGAGAGTTTGAATAATCACCTCCATAACTCTTGTCTTGAACTTAATCTATAAATATTTTTTTTTTAGCATTTCCATTACTGTTTTAGTTTTAGGTGTTATGATGTTATTTTGATTTTGTGTTAAGAAATTTATTTTAAGAGTTTTGAAAAGTTGTCGTAAAGAAAAAAGAAAAAGAAAAAAAAAGAAATATAAAAAGAAAAACAATGAGCTACATAGTTACGGACTCTACATTAAAATTTTCTCCAGTTTTTTGGTTCAAAATTTTTGCATTAAGCTTGTCGGTTTGGACATGAATTCTTCATGTTTTGGTGCATCCATAGTATTATTATTTTTATTATTATTAAGGAACGCTTCATGTATCAGAACATAGAACTTACATTTCTTTTTAGGCGGTTTTGGTGGCTTATATATTTTGATGATGGAATTCTTTTTGTTCGATGCAAATTTTGTGAGTTTGGTTTGCTGTTGTGCTTAATGTTTCGTGTTGTGTTAAATTGTTAGTTTATATACGCTTTGGAGTGATATATTTAGAATCTAAAGATTAGGATATATCAACATAGTTTATGACTCTACATAGGTAAGTTTTAAGTAATTTACTTTCGGTTTCAGCCTTGTCTAGGCGTTAGTCATGGGAATTTTTTTGTTATGTTTTTGAGTCATTCCCAGCTTCCTTTAGGTACTTTAGGGACTTAGGTAGGCCATATAAATTTTAGGGATTTTCTAGGTTCATTTAATTTAGGTTTCATGCATGATTTTTTTTATGGTTAGTAATTAAATTCCACTATTTTCTAGATCACTTTTGAGGGGCTATTTGCAATTGTTTAATTATGATTTGCATCATTTTAGGACACATTTAGGTTGCATTAGATCATACTTAGGTCATATAATTATTAGAAAAATTTAAGATTAGGTTACCATGCATTTTTAGGTCATTTTGCATTTTTAATTTTCAATTTCACAAAAACCTGCCATAGGTGTCACTTTTGCTGTGTTTATGGGGCTGTTTGGGGTTAATTAGTTGGCTGCTTTAGGATTAAGTAAGCGTCCATAGGTAGCTTTCATTCAGGCTTAAGTTTAGGGTTAGGTTAGAATAGGGCTATATTGCATTTTCCATTATTTCCATGCATACATTTAAGGTTTAGTTGCATTTTCTCATTAGAATGTTATTTACTGTTTTAAGTACATATTAGTTGATGGTTTTAATATTAATAATGTATTGGTTTAGTGTTTAAGTGTTGCATTTAGGGTTATTTTAGGGTTAGAATTCATTTCATACATTTTTAGGTTAGTTTTCATTTTAATTTTAAAAGTCCAAAAATATTTTAATTCCGTGCATAATCTAGAATAGATTTTATTATTTACTTATGCATTTCATTAGTTTAGCAGTCATATAGAGTCAACAAATTTAGGGTTACATTTTATTGAATTTTAGGGTTAGGATTTCCATTTAGGGGTTTTATCATTTTTAATTTAAATTTTATTTTTTTATGCATTAGTTTAAGATTTTTGCATTCTATTTCATTTTTTTAGAATATAAAATGCAGTTTTAATTTAATCTTAGGATTTTCTAGACTTATGTTCATTATATGTATTTTAGGTCCATTATCTTTTATTATTTGCATTTTAGCCCATTTTTATTTCTAAATTTATTTTTTTATTTTTCTTTTGCAGATTATTTTCTTATTTTACTTGGAGCTCTGTAAGTAATTTTGTTCTGTTTTATTTTATTATTTACTTTTTAATAGTTTTAATATAAGTTGGGTAGATCATACTTAAAAATTATCCATAATTGGCTAAGATATACTTAGGGTAAACTTAACTAATACTTAGTTAGACTTTGTGTCTTCTCTGTGGGACGATAATTTGTGACTCAGTTCTCTTTATTATTTGTGAGACCCGTGTACTTGCGGTGTAGATGTCTAGGACGCATCAAGTTTTTTGCGCAGTTGCTGGGGATGATGCTGAGCCATTAGCTGATATCAGTGAATTTATGCTTAGGTATACTTCTAGTTTTGTACATAGTCAGGTTGTAAATATTTAGAATCTCCACCTAGATTAGTTAGATCTCTTCCCTCTTATAAAAAAGAAAATAAAAAAAAATCAAATTTCAAAAATTTCAAAGAAAAATCTTTTAAGGCTTTTGAATGTCTGTATGCATAGAGCCAAGAGATTCGATTTCTTTCTGTTGAGTTAATATATTTTGAAATGACAAAACAAGTAAATTCAATAATATAAAGATGATATAAAAATATGTTTAGAGGTTATCAGTACCAGAACTTAAGTTCCTGGAGATGAGAGATCGATTTGGTGATATGAGAGATCGATCTCCTGGGTTTTTTAGGATGAGAGATCGATCTCATGAAGACATGAGATCGATCTGCTAAGGTTTGAACTTGTACAGAAGTATTGAGGAAGCTGAGATCGATCTATAAGGGTTATAAGATCGATCTGTCTAAATACATGATGTTAAGGAGATCGATCTGGTATAGGAAGAGATCGATCTCCCCTACAACAAAAGGTAAAGGTAGTAGATCAATCTGTAAGATCGATCTGTACGCAAAGAGAGAGTTCATGAGATCGATCTGGTATAGGAAGAGATCGATCTCCTCAAAGTCAGAGAGCTAAGGAGATCGATCTGGGTTGATAAGAGATCGATCTCCTCACTACGAGAATACTTGGCAGATCGATCTATAGATCGATCTTGCCTCAAACAGAGAGATTGAAAGATCGATCTGCCTATTCGACAGATCGATCTGCTCTAACATTTTTAAATTGTGAGATCGATCTACTCATATATGAGATCGATCTCCTTGCTTCATTTTGCCTTAATCTTGCAGGAATTATAACTAAGAGATCGATCTGGTCAAGATGATAGATCGATCTGGCATTCTACTGGAGGTACCCAACGGCTATTTCTGCAAAAATTTCAATGGAAAAAACAGCATTAAATGCTCCAACTACCAATCCTTCAGTATATAATCAAGCATTGAAGACACTAAGAAAGAAGGGACTATTGCTGCACATTCTGTATATTCTCAAGAGTTTAATTCCTACATTCCATTTGTCTTCAATTCTCATTTATTGAGTTTGTTGTATAAGCTTGTGTGCAAAAACTGTATTTGTCCTACCCACATAAAAAGCTTGATATTGTATTCATCCTTGCTTTAAGAGAGAAGAGGATTGTTCCTCAGTGAGATAAACTTTGTAAAAGGGTGAATACATCTTTATATAAAAAGGGTAGAGAGGTTATTCCTTAACCTCAAAAAGGGAGTGTGTAACTTTCATTGAAAGTGAGAAAGAAAGCTCTTGACAAGAAGGTCAAGGAGAGATGACGTAGGCAAGAGATTGGCCGAACCTCTATAAACCACTGTGTTTGATATTCTCTTCCTTATCTTACTTTAATTTGTTTCATTGCAATATATTGCTTATTCATTATTTGTTAATTAAGTTCAAAATAGTTTAAATTTGTCATTAACATTAGAAAACTGATTCACCCCCTCTCGGTAGAGCCATCAATTGGTATCAGAGCTAGGACTCTTTGATCACATAGGAATAACTTCCTAAGAGTTAGAAACGATCTAATGGCTTACAACAATGTAGCAACTAGTTTAGTAGGAGAGGGGCATTCTACGGTTAGGCCTCCTATGTTCAATAGGGAACATTATGCTTATTGAAAAATTAGGATGATGTTATTCATTCAAGCAAATGATTATGAGGTATGGAGGATTATCACTAAAGGACCTCAAATCCCTACAAAAAGAATAGAGGGAAGAGATATCCCTAAAGAAGAAGATGAATGGGATTCAAATGATGTTAAATGTACTCAGCTAAATGCTAAGGCCATGCACACCCTATTTTGTGCTTTAGGGCCAAATGAATACAATAGAGTCTCCGAACAAATTGACATTAACTCATGAAGGTACAACCCAAGTAAAGGAGACTAAGGTAGGAATGCTCACACATGACTATGAGCTATTTAGGATGAAAGATGGAGAGTCAATCAGTGATATGTTCACTAGATTCACTGATGTAATTAATGGATTAAAATCGTTAGGAAAAATATACTCTCATATAGAAATGGTCAAGAAAATATTAAATAGTCTACTTAAATCATGGGAAGCTAAAGTGACTGCAATTGAGGAATCCAAGGACCCTCACACATTGTCACTAGATGAATTAATAGGATCACTACTCACATATGAGATGAAGTTGAGAAGAAATGAAGAGCCACCCAAGAAAGTGGGAGTTGCTCTAAAATCTACTACTCAAGAGGAAAATAAAAATGAGAGTGGTAGTGAAGAAGATCTTGAGATGGCAATGTTTGCCAAAAGATTTAACAAATTCATGAGAATGAGAGCAAGTGGTAGTAATAGGAGAAACCACAAGAAAGATCAAAAAGAGGTAGGTAGAAAAGATACAATTGTGTGTTATGAATGTAAAAAATCAGGACACATTAAGTTTAACTGCCCTCTTCTTAAAAGATCCAATGATAGGTTCCACAAAAAGAAGACAATAGTGGCAACATGGAGCGACAATGACTGCTCCGATGATGATTCAAATGGGGACAATGCCAACTTGTGCTTCATGGCTATTGAGGATGAAAAGGTAACTTCAAACCTCAATGAATACTCTTTTGATGAATTGCAAGATGCCTTTGATGATCTTGCATTGGAATATGAATGCATGAGTATGAAATATAAAAAGATAATATCTAAATTGAAGAAAGAAAATGAGTTAATGCTAGAGGACAAATTAGAATGTGAAAAGAAACTAGAAATTACAAATCTTGAAATTTGTGACCTAAAAGAAAAAAATAGTAATCTACATAATTCTTTTAATAGATTTTATATGGGTCAACAAAAGTTAGATAACATGCTAGAAACTCAAAGGGCATTCTTTGATAAAAATGGGTTAGGATATAATGCAAAAAGTAGAGAGACTCATCTTAAAAGCTTCATTGCTAGAAAGAGCTTGCATAAACCTTCAACTATTTGTACATATTGTGATAGAAAGGGACATGCATCACATAATTGCAATAAGAAGTTTACCACTCTTAAGGGAAGGATAGTAAAAAGAATTTGGGTTCCAAAAGAAATAATTAATTCAAAAGATTTTAATGCATTGGTTAAATGGATCCCAAAGGGATCAAGAATTGCATTCACTAACCTCAAAGGACCCAAGAGAATTTGGGTACCTAAGACATGAGTTTAAATTTTGATTGTAGGTGATTGAGCATTGCCACAAAGCTAAAACAAAGGAAGCTTGGTACTTGGACAGTGGATGCTCAAGGCACATGACGGGTGATAGAAGCCACTTCAACTCATTTAAATCAAAGGTTGGTGGAGAAGTCACATTTGGGGACAACTCCAAAGGCCAAGTTGAAGGAAGTGGTTCAATAGGTAATGACTACTTTTCATTAGAAAAAGTATTGCTTGTTAGGGGTCTAAATCATAACTTACTAAGCATTAGTCAACTTTGTGACAAAGGTTACAAAGTAATTTTTGATTGCTTGAAATGTCATGTTATAGATCCTAAGTCAAATAAAGTTCTTTTCCTAGGTCATAGGCAAGACAATATATACATTGTCTATCTTAATGAACTTAAAAATGAAAACATATGCCTAATGGTAGACAAAGAAAAAGAACCTTGGTTGTGGCATAGAAGACTAGGTCATGCTAGCATGCATGTGTTATCCAAGTTAGCTAGAAAAGATCTAGTTATAGGATTACCTAAGTTGTCCTTTGACTATGACAAAATATGCGAAGCTTGTGTTAAAGGAAAACATAAAAGGACAAAATTTAACCCTAAGAATAGTGTATCTACCACTAGGCCTCTTCAATTACTCCACCTAGATTTATTTGGACCAACTAGAACAACAAGCCTAGGTGGGAAACATTATGGATTTGTAATAGTTGATGATTACACTAGGTTCACTTGGGTGTTCTTTTTGAGAGTAAAAAATGAAGCTTTAGAAAAATTCATAACTTATACAAAAGTGACTCAAAATGAAAAAGGATACATAATAACTAGTATTAGAAGTGATCATGGCAAGGAGTTTGAAAATATAGGATTTGATGAGTATTGCAATGATCAAGGAATTAGCCATAATTTTTCAGCCCCTAGGACACCACAACAAAATGGAGTAGTTGAGAGAAGAAATAGAACATTGGAAGAAATGGCTAGAACCATGTTGTGTGAAAATAATTTACCTAAATACTTTTGGGCTGAAGCTATAAATACATCTTGCTATATCATTAATAGAGCTATGATTAGACCCATGTTAAAGAAAACTCCTTATGAGATTTAAAAGGGTAAGAAGCCCAATATTAGCTATTTTCACCCTTTTGGCTGCAAATGTTTTGTCTTAAATAATGGGAAAGATAATTTAGGAAAATTTGATGCCAAGAGTGATGAGGAAATTTTTCTAGGATATTCGTTGAATTCAAAGGCTTATAGAGCATATAACAAAAGAACATTGATGGTTGAAGAATCAATTCATGTAGTATTTGATGAGTCAAATGATTTATCTAAAGATTCAACCAATGATGAGGATGTTGGAATATTTGATGAAAACTTGGAGGAAATTCCAAACTTAGAAAATGATCTATTAGAAAAACTTGACATAAATAAAGAAGATGAAGAAGAAATAGAGATATTAGAGAGAGAGTCTACAGCACCAAGAGAATTAGGATATGTAAAAGATTGTGAAATAGTAGGAGATCCAACTCTTGGAGTTAGAACTAGATCATCTCTAAGGAATGTGTGTCAATATATAGCCTTTGTGTCTCAAATAGAACCTAGAAATGTCAATGAAGCCTTAGATGACAATAATTGGTTCTTAGCAATGCAAGAAGAATTAAATCAATTTGAGAGAAGCAAAGTGTGGAAACTAGTTCCTAGGCCTAGTGATCACTCTATAATTGGAGCTAAATGGATATTCAAGAACAAGATGGATGAAAATAGCGTGATCATAAGAAACAAGGCTAGGTTAGTTGCACAAGGCTATAGATAAGAAGAAGGAATAGACTATGATGAAAATTATGCACCGGTAGCTAGATTAGAAGCAATTAGAATGCTACTTGCCTTTGCATGTTATAAAAACTTCAAAATATATTAAATGGATGTAAAGAGTGCATTCTTGAATGGTTTCATTAATGAAGAAGTGCATGTAGAGCAACCTCCCAACTTTAAAAATCATGAATTTTTTGAACATGTTTTCAAACTATCTAAGGCACTCTATGGTTTGAAACAAGCTCCTAGAGCATGGTATGAAAGGTTGTCAAAATTCTTAATAGAAAAAGGATTTTCAAGAGGAAAAGTAGATACCACTTTATTTATCAAAAATAAAATAAGGATTTACTAGTTGTTTAAGTGTATGTAGATGATATAATTTTTGGATCAACTAATGAATCTTTATGCCAAGAGTTTACTAAGATCATGCAAGGTGAATTTGAAATGAGCATGATGGGAGAGCTCACTTTCTTCTTGGGACGTCAAGTGAAGTAAACAAAAGATGGAACCTTCATTAATCAAGCAAAGTATACTAAGGAATTGCTCAAACGATTTGGAATGGACAATTGCAAACCTCAAGCAACTCCAATGGGCACCAACATCAAGCTTGATAAAGATGAAAGTGGTAAGTGTGTTGACACTAAACTCTATAGGTCTATGATTGGTTCATTGCTCTATTTAACTGCAAGTAGACCGGATATTCTGTTTAGTGTATGCCTTTATGCGAGATTTCAATCCTCTCCTAGGGAATCACACTTACTAGCAACTAAAAGGATCTTTAGATACCTTAAAGACACTCCCTCTCTAGGACTTTGGTACCCCAAGGACTCCACTTTTACACTTCATGCATTTTCTGATGCAGACTTTGGGGGATGTAAAATAGATAGGAAAAGCACTTCAGGTACATGTCAATTCTTAGGGAATAGATTAATCTCATGGTTCTCTATGAAACAAAACAGTGTGGCTGAGTCCACAACTGAAGCTGAATATATAGCAGCAGCTAGTTGTAGTGCTCAAGTGTTATGGATTAAACAACAAATGAAAGACTATGGTATTGACATGAAACAAGTCTCAATTAAATGTCATAATACCAGTGCCATCAATCTATCTAAAAATCCTATTCAACACTCTAGAACTAAGCACATTGAGATTAGGCATCATTTCCTTAGAAACCATGTTTAAAAGGGAGATATAATTCTAGAGTACATTGACACTTTACGTCAAATAGCTGATATATTCACCAAACCTCTTGATAGAGATAGGTTTTGTGTCCTTAGAGGTGAATTAGGACTCATGAATGTTCCTTAAGATTTATATGCTTCAAAACCTTGATTTCAAGTTGTTTTTAAAAAGAGCTTTTCAATGATTTTTCTGGATAAAAAGTATGAGAGATCGATCTCCTATCAATATAGATCGATCTCCATACTTCAAATAAGCCTAAAGCATAAAGGTTAAGCTAGGCAGATCGATCTTCTCACCCATAAGATTGATCTTCTTAAGCCTCTGTTAAACAGATCGATCTATGCATTTGGCAGATCGATCTTCTTAAGCCTCTGTCAAACAACAGATCTATCTGGGCCCTTAACAGATCGATCTCATTAAGCTTCTGTATTCTGAGGATCGATCTTGTGGTACAACAGATCGATCTCTTCGAGCTTCTGGAAATGATAGATCGATCTGTTAGTTTTGTGCTAAATTTCTCACTAAGTCAATTCTAGATACTGCTCCATTGGTTAGGTTTTTAGTGAACTAGTTTTAAGATTATCTAAAGCATTTCCAGTGTCTAGAACAATGCCAAGACTTAAGAGAGTAGGCCAAAAACCTCCTAGACCAAGTGTAGATCAAGGGTTTTCCTCTCAATCAAACCCTCCCTCTTCAGTCACTACCTTTAACAGGTGTTTTCAAACACCTGCAAAAAGGAAGCGATATGAAGAGTATTTTTCAACAATGCCAATTAAACATTGGCGAACCATTGATTTTTCATTCCCTAACCGTATTGATTTTCCTTACCTATCCAAATTTGAAGAATTTGGGTGGCTTCCTTTCCTCAAAATCAATACCCCCGTACCCCCAAACATCATCAGGGCATTCTTTTCTAATGCCAAACTCATCTACGATCCTGATGATACCTGTAAAATCCTCAATTTTAAAACATTTGTCATGTCTAAAACCTTGTCAATAAACCCAACCATTCTAGCTCGAGTATTTGAGATAAGGGATGAGGGGTTGACCGAGGAAGAAACTGAAGTCCCGTTAGAATTCGATCTTCCCGGGGATAAGGGGAGTGACCTACCGATGCACACAAGGTTACTCCACCTTATTATCTCGTGGAATCTCCATCCATTCGGTACCCGTCATTCCACAGTTAGGAGGATAGATCGCTTTTGGCTCCACCACATCCACTCCACAAGTCAAAAACCTAATCTTATCCATTTCATCTATGAAGATTGGTTGAAGATCGTACGCGGGCAAGCTTCCATGATTGTTTTTCCGCAACCGTTGGCGTATCTTCTACACCGACTTGGAGTGGATTGCAACTGTGAAACGGGTGAAGTGCCCTCCCCAAAGAGCATCTTAAACATTGGGACACTTCACCACATGGGGTATTACAAGGACTTTCGAGGGGATTGGAAGAAGAAACGAGGACAGCAGCCTGAGGCAGCCATGGAAGAAGACCCATCAGATGAGCCCATGGATCCACCTGCTACACCTACTGAGGGTCCATCTTCTTCAACTGCTCAGCCCACTGTACCTACCCCATCACCTGCTGGCATGGAGTCGATTGTGACGATGATCATGGAGCTGAACCGGAAGATAGATGAAGGTTTTGCAAACCTTCATGCCACACAGCAGGCGATGTATGATGAGCTGCAGGTCACTCGTACTCACGTTGAGGAACTACTGGACCGCTTCCCTCCTCCACCTTAGGACTTAGTTGATAGGACTATTTTGGCTAATGTTTTAAAATTACTAGTTGTTGTTTGAGAACCGTATTTACTTGAATGGAATGATATGTTAGTTATTGTTGCAATGTGCTATAATGAATTACTATTTTGAAATGAAAAGTGTGTTGAACGTTAAATTGCTCTGTTTAAACCTTTAGTGTCGTTGATATGACAAAAAGGGGGAGAAGAATAAGAAAACATGTTTAAATGGCTTTAAATACGTTAAAGAAACATGTCTAATGGTTTAAAGGAATGATTAAAATGAGGGGGAGTTAAGAAAGTTAAGAGGTCAAAAGCCAAAAGTAAGGGGAGTTTACAAAAAGGGGGAGTTTGTGCACAATGCAAATAGGTAACTAAACATGTTTATTGAATAGGTTTTGTCATATCAAAAAGGGGGAGATTGTTGAGTTAATATATTTTGAAATGACAAAACAAGTAAATTCAATAATATAAAGATGATATAAAAAACATGTTTAGAGGTTATCAGTACCAGAACTTAAGTTCTTGGAGATGAGAGATCGATCTGGTGATATGAGAGATCGATCTCCTGGGTTTTCTAGGATGAGAGATCGATCTCATGAAGACATGAGATCGATCTGCTAAGGTTTGAACTTGTACATAGGTATTGAGGAAGCTAAGATCGATCTATAAGGGTTATAAGATCGATCTGTCTAAATACAGGATGTTGAAGAGATCGATCTGGTATAGGAAGAGATCGATCTCCCCTACAACAAAAGGTAAAGGTAGTAGATCAATCTGTAAGATCGATCTGTACGCAAACAGAGAGTTCATGAGATCGATCTGGTATAGGAAGAGATCGATCTCCTCAAAGTCAGAGAGCTAAGGAGATCGATCTGGGTTGATAAGAGATCGATCTCCTCACTACGAGAATACTTGGCAGATCGATCTATAGATCGATCCTGCCTCAAACAGAGAGATTGGAAGATCGATCTGCCTATTCGACAGATCGATCTGCTCTAACATTTTCAAATTGTGAGATCGATCTGCTCATATATGAGATCGATCTCCTTGCTTCATTTTGCCTTGATCTTGCAGGAATTATAACTAAGAGATCAATCTGGTCAAGATGGCAGATCGATCTGGCATTCTACTGGAGGTACCCAACGGCTATTTCTGCAAAAATCTCAACGGGAAAAATAGCATTAAATGCTCCAACTACCAATCCTTGAGTATATAATCAAGCATTAAAGACACTGAGAAAGGAGGGACTATTGCCGCACATTCTGTATATTCTCAAGAGTTTAATTCCTACATTCCATTTGCCTTCAATTCTCATTTATTGAGTTTATTGTATAAGCTTGTGTGCAAAAGCTGTATTTGTCCTACCCACATAAAAAGCTTGATATTGTATTCATCCTTGCTTTAAGAGAGAAGAGGATTGTTCCTCAGTGAGATAAACTTTGTAGAAGGGTAAATACATCTTTGTATAAAAAGGGTAGAGAGGTTATTCCTTAACCTAAAAAAGGGAGTGTGTAACTTTCATTGAAAGTGAGAAAGAAAGCTCTTGACAAAAAGGTCAAGGAGAGAGGACGTAGGTAAGAGATTGGCCGAACCTCTATAAACCACTGTGTTTGATATTCTCTTCCTTATCTTGCTTTAATTTGTTTCATTACAATATATTGCTTATTCATTATTTGTTAATTAAGTTTAAAATAGTTTAAATTTGCCATTAACGTTAGAAAATCGATTCACCCCCCTCTCGGTAGAGCCATCACTTTCTTTTAGATCCTCAGATAAAGAGAACACTTTGAAAAATCAGAAAGGACTGTAGGAAAATAATAGCTCTGTTGCAAGATACGATGACTAAAAACAGAAAGATTAAGACAATAGAAGATTATGCAATTCACTCCATAGGAAGGTAGTATACTAGCATTAGACCACCAACTGTTCTAGCCAACAACTTTGAAATTAAACCTGTATTCATCCAAATGATCTAAACTTCTCTTTAGCTCAGTGGGCTTCTTTATAATGGCCCACATGCTCACTTAAGGAGCTTTTTAGAGCTATGCAATACCTTTAAGCATAACGGGCTCTAGGATGACGCACTTAGGCTATTCCCTTTCTCTTGTAGGGATAAAGCTAAACACTTGCTGACTTCTTTACCCATTGGTTCCATCTCTATATGGGATGAGTTAGTCTAACAGTTCTTAGCCAAATTCTTTCCTCCTTCTAAAATGGCCAAATTTCGTAGTGATATCTCCTCTTTCTATTATTTCGACTTTGAATATCTGTACGAGGCTTAGGAGAGATACAAGGACTTTCTTAGTAAGTGTCCTCACCATGGCCTGCCTTTATGGCTTCAAGTCCAAATATCTTATAATGGACTCATTAGCCAGGTTATGACTATCATCGATGTTGCTACTGGAGGAGCTTTGATGTGACAGCCCGGAAGCGCGAAAAATAGGGCTAATTTGAGATTTTCTTATATTAAGCCTCTTACTCGGGTTGCATTCCTGTATAGTGTAATTTAATCACTTGTGTTTATAATAAATAATTAAACCCATCACACAATTTCTAGTGCATAAAACCAAATACATAATATCCCAAAGGGGGTTCATTTTCCTCAAGTTATCCTAGTTACATCCCAAAAATCCTTAACACAAATGTCTGTATTATATCATTATCTGGAAACAAAATGAACTGAATTTATACCTTGTGCGTGTACAAGCGATAGCCTGGGGAGATCTGTCCACCAGCTAATATCACGTACGCTGCAGGCACTATCTCTCTCACTGCAAGAAATCTGGAGAGGGAAGGAAGAAGGGTGAGCTATCAAAATGCTCAGTAAGGAGGATAAGGGAAATTCTTATAAAATCATCATCACATCACAACTCATCATTTGGGCATGTAAAAACATGAAAGAAGTATTCGAGCATGAGAAACATCACGGTAATAATGATAATAATAATAATGGTATTAATTTGTATCAGCATAGTTTATGTGATAAAATCACAAATCGTCATAACATTAAATCTCAACACGTGATAAAAATCACAGTCATCAAAACACGTTATTCATCAAAATAATCGAGACTAGGCATTTGATAAAACTCAGATAAAACAACGTCATAAGTACATCACATCATCCTCGAGGAGGGCATCTCCCGTTACTAAAACGGAGACATCTCTCATTACCAGAATGGAGGCATCCTTAAAAGAGGGAAAACATCGACATCTATCCATGGCCATGATATCGCTGCAGACTTGATCAGAGTCGTACAACCTCAATCTTACATGCTATGAAAGTAAGGCCCGGTCTTACATGCTATTAAAGCAAGGCCACCCATCGCTACCAGAGCGGGGTCATCTCGGTCTTACATGCTACTAGAGCAAGGCCTGGTCTTACATGCTACCAGAGCAAGGCCACTCAACGCTATCAAAGCGGAGTATCGATGTACATCTCATGACAAGCCTTAGTCTTAGTAAAATATGCCATTATTGTATAAAAATCGTTTTGCCTTCACGTAGAGCTCATAGTGGTTATCTCGAAGAAAACTCATTTCTGTTAAAATACATTGTGTTCACAATTACACAAAATTCATCAAAACCGAGCTCAAACTGGCAAAACACTCACACAGTCATCAAAGCATCAAATCAACTCATTTCTCATAAACATGCTCGTTTATCAAACATTTTTCACGCTAAAAAGGTGTTTTCATCATTTAGAAAATCACATACACAAACATTTTATTTCCCTTACCTCTTGCACCCTGAGTGGTGCAATGTCCCTCGGGTCTCAGATCATGTGAGATATGAGAATTTAGACATATTTAAATTATGTAATGAGAACATGATGTGTAATTGATTGAACTAAATATGATGTACTCATATATTGAGGTGGTATGGAATGAAATTTTAAGTGATGAATGAGTTATAAATGAGAATTTATGTTAAAGTGTGAAACTACGGGGCCAGATCGATCTTGGAGAAGAGAGGATCGATCTGGTAGGCTAAAAATGACAAGGAATGAGGAATTTAAGCGAGCAGATCGATCTCCAATGGAAGAGAATCGATTTCCTTATGATTCTGTAATGAAGAGATCGATCTCATGAGGAAGGAATCGATCTCAAAATGTTTCTGTAAAGGAGAAGATCGATCTCCTCAAGGAGCAGATCGATCTCATGAAGCATTCTGTAAGGAGAAGATCGATCTCCCCAAGGAGCAGATCGATCTCATGAAGCATTCTGTAAACTAGAGATCGATCTCATAATTGGAACAGATCGATCTCATAAAGCCATTAAGAGATCAATTTCACCCCACGACAGATCGATCTCCTAGGCATAAAATTACCCCAAATTGTCCCTAAATTCAAATGCAGATCTATCTCATCACGAGCCAGATTGATCTCCTACCCTCTGTCTATATAAAGACCCCTTTGTTTTCCTAAAAATCAATCTCTCTCTCTCTCCCAAATTGTCATTTTCAAATCCTAGCTTTCTCTCCCCTCCAAAACACCCATTTTCGTCCAAATCAAAGGTTGTGGCAAGAAGGAAAGTTATCCTCATCAGAAGGAGAACAACATACTTGGAAATCGAAAGATGGATTGAATCGAGGCAATAGTTAAGCACTCCATAAGTTTTGAGTAATTTTTTAAACCTCGATATTTGATTTTGAAGTAATCTTTGGTGATTGTGAGCATGGACATTGTGATGAAATAGTTGGGAAATGATTTGGGAGTGATGAAACTATGATTTTGTTGGAGTAGAGATGCTATTATGCAATTGTAGTAATTTTGGGAATTATGGCTAAATTGGAATTGAGACAATGTGGTGAATTTAGCATGGAATATGGTATGAGAAATGTAGAATTTTGAGATGTAGTGGATGAGAATGTGAGTTGTGATAGAATTGTGAAAATTAAGTTAATTGAGGTGTTAATGAGAAAATGAGCAAATGTGTGCTCAATAATGCAATTGAGTTGGGTTATTGATGTTTTTAACATCGTTTGGACAGCTTAGGAGTTCCAGAGAGGAATGCGAGACTAGTTCGTGATACGGGAAAACGATTGCACTATACGAGGTGCAAAGAGGTAAGGGAAAACTTAAACTCATTTGTATATGTGTTATAAACTAAGCGTGAAAATGTTTTACAAATGTTTTATGTTTAAAACATGAAAAGAGATTTGGGCTCTACGTTAAGGCGTACTGAGATTGAGAAATGTGTGCGTGGTTTTGTCGGTTGGAACTTGGTTTTAACATGTTGTGTTGGGTACACAAATGATTTAAATGAGATTTATGAGGGAAAAACATTTGAGTTCTACGTGAAGGTAAAACGTTTTATATGATAATGGCTAATGATTGAGACTTAGGCATGTCATGTTGAATACACATTGGGCCTTGCTTTGGTAGCATGTAAGTCCAGGCCTTGTTCTGGTAACATGTAAGTCTGATTATTCCCTTGCTTTGGTAGTGTTGGGAGGCCTTGCTCTGGTAGCATGTAAGTCCGATATTCCTCCGTTTTGGTAACGAGAGATGCCTCCGTTCTGGTAACGTGAGATGACCCCTATTCTGGTAACGCTGGGTGGCCTTGCTTTGGTAGCATGTAAGATCGATAGAGTGGGCCACTTGGGAACCGACCTAGGGACCACGTGATAGTGTGCATGAGGAGAGGCATTGCTCTGGTAACATATAAGGCCGGGCCTTGTTCTGGTAACACGTAAGTCCAATATACCATGTACACGACCATATTGTCGACATTCCCTCTCATGAGGATGCCTGGGATGCGCACCCGGAGGAGATTTATTATGATGTGCCATGACGAGTTTTATATGAGTTTTATTGCCTAGTCTCCTTTTTATACACATGAGTTGTGTTTTCTGACTGTGCCACGTGCATCCTATTGAGGTTACTTTTATCACATTTTAATGAGAAAAACCATTATCGCATTCTGATTTCCTCATGCTTGTGACTGTGATTTGTACTGAGTTATGTACTCTCATGTTTTTACATGATTTTAGAGAAATGAGATGAAAATGATGTTTTAATGAGCTCATGCTACGTTTTAATTGAGTTTCAACTATGAGATAAAATGATTGTACAGTGCAAATCATTATTTTATTAATGAGTCCCTTACCCCCCTTACTGAGCGATTTAGAAGCTCACCCTGTTTTCTCTCCACCCAGATTTCTTCAAGTGAAGAGAATTCTTCCCTGCGACGTATGGAGTAGTGGCTAGTGGAGGACTTGAGCTCCAGGCCATATATTGTATTTGAGGTATAATTTACATTTCATGTACCTAGACTAATGTGTATTTACAGACACTTGATGTACAACATTGCATGGGATGTATTAGGATTAATTAACTTGGAATTGAGTAATGTATATGATATGATATATACTATTTAATGATGAGATCCTGAGGCATGATAAGTATGATGATGTATGACACTGCACAAGAATATACCCTTAATTGTGATTTGATGAGTAAAAAGTTTTAAATTTGCCATATTTTTTACGTTTTCGGGGCGTCACAGATCAGCCTCGTTTCTCGTGTTAGATTCCCGAGCTGTCCAAACATCATTAAATCGACAATATACATCATTAAATCGACAATATACATCATTCTCTTACTCATCCTAACTCAACATTTCCCTTTTTATCCTATTCACACCTATGCACCTTAAACTACATTCAAGCTACAAAATCTTACATACATACATAGTCTCAAAACTCTTCCTACATCTTTATCAACACCTTAGCTAACTCATGATCCCTTCTTAACTTATACATTCCCAACTAAATATACATGTATTTATTCACCAATATATATAAAATGATAATACTTAAAAACAAGGGTCTTATGAGCTCACCTAGCTAGTCTTCTCTTGACCAAACTTGTAGAATGCTTGCTTCTTCCCTTTTCTTCAAACCAACCCTTGATTTTCTAGTATGTTGTTCTCTTTACCAGGAGGAACAACTTTGCCTCTTACCACTTTTCCTTATTCTGTCCAGAACGTGGTGAATCTTAGAGAGAGAAAGCTTGGTTTGAGTGAAAGTGGTGAGTATTGGTGTTTGCAGGTGAGAGGGAATTGATTTTTAGGCAAAATCTCGTGATCTTTATATAGACAGTGTGTGAGATCGATCTGGCATTGGATGGAGATCAATATCTGCTTGTTTTCAGGTACTCCAACTACTCAATTACCAACTACAAGATCGATCTGCTCGATGGTAGGGATCGATATGCTCTTCACAGAACCATATGGAGATCGATATGTTCTCTAAGGGGGGATCGATCTCTTCCAGGTTGAGACAATTGGAGATCGATCTGCCCTTATGACAGGATCAATTCTGGTTAGGCAGAGGCAGTAGAAGATCGAGATGCTCCCTTATGAGATCGATCTGCCGTTTGTTATAGTTTACTTATTGCAATCCTGGGGTCATGGGATCGATCTTTCTCCCTATGAGATCGATCCTTCATCTCTTGAGATCGATCTGGCCTTCATAAACTTCACTGTTACTGCATAATTTTACAGGAACTCAAGGTAAAACTTACTACAATCTACTCCATAGGCCATATTTCAATCCATGCACATTTAAGTCTTAAAAACTTCATCTTCTTATACTTCATTAGATTCAAAACTTACGTGTACATTGCAATATCATAACTACATTCTCCAAATTATAAATCTTATAGTTAAAGCACACAAAATTCACAGGCCTCACATCCTCCCCACCTTTAGAAAATTTGGTCCTCCAAATTTAACTCGAGTTATTAAATAGTTGGGGGTACTTCTCCTTCATAAGATTCTCTAGCTCCCAGGTTACTTCCTCCATTGAATGGTGCTTCCAGAGGACCTTAACCAGTGGAATCCTTCTCGTCCGAAGTACTTTTTCCTTCCTGTCAAGTACCCGGATGGGTTCTTCCACATAACTCATATCTCCCTGAATATCTAATGCTTCATACTCAATGACATGGAAGGGATTCGAATTGTACTTCCTCAACTTCGAGACGTGGAAGACATTATGAATCGTGAAAAGCTGTGAGGGCAAGGCTAATTGATAGGCGACATCTCCTACTCTCTCTAATACCTCAAATGGACCAATAAATCGGGGACTCAGCTTCCCCGTCTTTTCAAAGTGCATGATACCTTTACTTGGAGATACTTTAAGAAACATAAAATCTCCAGTTTGAAACTCTAGTGGCCACCTACGCACATCAGCGTAACTCTTCTGTCTACTCTGAGCAGCCCGTAACCTTTCGCATATGATCTTGACACTCTGAACTGCCTGCTCTAGGTCGGAAGCGTTTACCTTTCTATCACCTACTTCTTCCCAAGCTGTAGGTGATCTACACCTCCTACCATATAGAGCCTCATAAGATGCCATATCAAACTCGCATGATAGCTATTATTATATGCAAACTCGACAAGGGGCAGGTGATCATCCTATGATCCCTCAAAATCTATCGTACACGCCCTCAACATGTCCTCCAAGGTCTGTATAGTCCGCTCGGACTGACCATCAGTCTGAGGATGATGGCGGTACTAAAACTTAACCGAGATCCCATGGCCTCCTAAAAATGAGTCCAAAGCCTGGAGGTGAACCGAGAATGTCTATTGGATGTAATACTCACTGAAGCCCCATGCAGTCTAGCTATCTCTCTAACATATAACTCAACTAAGGTACTCAAGGTATCCGTGCTCTTGATGGCAAGGAAGTGGGCACTCTTTGTTAATCTGTCTACTATTACCCAAATAGCATCATGACCTCTTCGGGTCTGTAGTAATCCCATGATAAAGTCCATGGTGATATGCTCCCATTTCCACTTAGGCACTGGTAAGGATTTAAGTAATCCTTCGGGCTTTTGATACTCAGCTTTTACCTGTTGACATGCCAAACACTTGGCCACAAATTTAGCCACTTCCCATTTCATGCCACTCCACCAATACACTTTATGCAGATCTTGATACATCTTGGTACTACCTAGGTGCATGGTGTAACGGGAATAGTGAGACTCTCTCAATATTTTTTGCTTCAAGGTATCATTGCTCGAGATGCAAATGCAGCCCTTAAACCTCAATAATCCATCGTCATTGACTGTAAAATTTGACTGCAAGGTCGCCTCAGCTTGGTTAACCAAATCCAGTAGCCTCTAATTTGATCCATAATACTGGGCTCTATCGTAGGCTAGCCAAAAATCTGGCCTCTGCTTTCTCAACTCTGACCCTGAGCCCGGTGAACTATTCTAGCAATTCCCATTCTCTGATCATTATAGTAGAAACCATACCCTTTCTGCTTAGGGCATCAGCCACTACGTTTACCTTCCCTGGGTAATATAAAATCTCGCAGTCATAGTTCTTAAGGAGTTCCATCCATCTTCTTTGTCTCATGTTTAACTCCTTTTGGTCGAATATATATCTCAGGCTCTTATGATCAGTAAATATCTGGAACCTTTTCGTATATAAGTAATACCGCCAGAATTTTAATGCAAGCACCACTGCAGCTAACTCTAAATCATTTGTGGGGTAGTTTTGTTCATGTTCCTTCAGCTGTCGCAATCCATAAGTGACTACTTTCCCATGCTGCATGAGCACACACCCCAATCCTTGTTGAGAGGCATCACTGTACACTGCGAAGCCTCCGGGTCCATTTGTGATAGTCAACACAGGTGCCGTCGTTAATCTCCTTTTTAATTCTTGGAAACTTTGCTTACACTGCTCATACCATATAAAAGGAATTTCCTTACGTGTGAGCTTGGTCAAAGGAGCGACAATCCTGGAAAATCCTTCAACAAACCTTCTATAATACCTTGCAAGCCCCAAAAAACTCTGAATCTCTGTAACTGTCCTTGATCTCTCCCAATTAAGTACAGCCTCTATCTTAGATGGATGAACTGACACCCCATCCTTAGATACATTATGACCAAGGGAAGCTATTTGATCCAACCAAAACTCACTCTTACTGATATTTCCATAAAGCTACCTATCTCTGATTATCTATAGCACAATCCTCAGATGCTGTGCATGTTCCTCATGAGATTGAGAATACACAAGGATATCATCAATGAAGACTATCACAAATTGATCTAGATGGTCTCAGAATACCTCATTCATCAGACTCATAAAAGCAACAGGGGCATTTGTCAAACCAAAGGGCATCACTAAAAACTCATAGTGGTCGTATCTAGTTCTGAAGGTAGTATTTGAAATATCCTCTTTCCTGATTCTCAACTGGTGATAGCCCGATCTTAAGTCAATCTTAGAAAAGACAGAAGCCCCTCACAGTTGATCAAACAAATCGTCTATTCTCGGAAGGGGGTATTCATTCTTCACCGTAGCCTTGTTTAGTAATCTGTTGTCTATACACAGTTTGAGACTACCATCCTTTTTCGTTACAAATAACGCCGGAGCTTCCCATGGTGACACACTGGGTCTAATAAAACCCTGATCAAGCAACTCTTGCAACTGTTTCTTTAATTCTTCCAATTCAACCAATGCCATCCTATAGGGAGGTTTAGAGATTGTCTGGGTATTTGGTACTAAATCGATAGTGAACTCCAGCTCTCTTTCCAGTGGTAAGCCAGGCAACTCATCTGGAAATAGATCCAAAAACTCACATACTAATGGTATGTCCTCTATCCTTGGATGTTCCCGACTCACATCAGAGATGAGTTCGATGTAACCTTCACATCAATAATTTAATTAGTGTTTTTATGGTAACATCATTATTATATCTTAGATTTTTCACAATAAGCTTCATACATTTTCATTCCTTAACATCCAAACATAAACTAAATTTGTCGGGTAGGCAAAAGGTTACAATCTTAGTATAGAAGTCTAAACTCACAGGATTGGTCACTAACCAATCCATTCTTAGAATCACATTAAAATCACGTATACTTAACAAAACTAAATCTGCTAACATTGCCTTATCTCCCACCTTGATCTTACACTTTCTACATACCATATCAGTCTTCTGGGACTCATGCATAGGGGTGTTTACATGTAAAATATAATATAGGGATTCATGCTTTAAACTCAGTTTACATACAAAGTGTACATCAATAAAAGAATGCGTGGATCTCGAGTCAAACAACACATGAGCCTCATGATTACAGATAAGAAGCGTACCTCGTATGGTCTCAGACGAAGTGTCTGCGGTCTCCTTATCCAAAGTAAACACACGTCCCTCTGTGACCAATTTCTTTCCCTTATCAGTAGCCGTAGCCCGTCTATGGGGAATCACCCTCTGAGGCTGCAGTCGAGTAGGCTCCTGAGAATGTTGCTTCTGTGGCTGCAGGCAAGTTCTCACTCTATGACCCATGTCCCCATATCTAAAATATCCTTGCATGGTTCAGGAACAACTTCCCACATGTGGTCGACCATAATGTCTACAAACTCTAACCTCTGGCCTAGCACCTCGAGGGGTCTCCACAGTACTGGGAGAGACTCTGGGTCTATCCACTCTCCCTTTAGGTCCTTAGACTGTATATCTCTTAAAAGAACCCCTTTTGAAGTCGATGTGTGAAGTTACAGGTCTCTTACCCTAATCACTGGTTATCACTCGAGACTCAGACTGTGACTGTATAAACTCTAGTCCCCTCTCAACCTCCTGTGCTCGTCTCCGAGCATCATTAAACTCAGTAATGCAGAGCCCTATCAACCGGTCTCTAATGATGGGTCTCAGTCCATACATGAATCGCTTTGTACGGAGCTCCTCATCCTTAAGGGTCTTCGGATCATACTTCAATAGGGTGATGAATCAGTTCTCGTACTCATCAACCAACATATTGCCCAGAGCCAAATTTAGGAATTCAGCGTACATTCTCCTCCGGGCAGCTCGTGGCACATACTGGGTTCTAAATGTCGATTGAAAAATCTCCCAGATGATCTCTGGATGAATAGCAACCAATAAACTATGGGTGGTATTCCACCAACATCAGGCTTGTTCCTTGAGCATGTAGGTACCCATATTAATCCTCTTCGTATTTGTGAATCCCAAAAAGTCAAAGATGATCCTCATCTCGGTCAACCACTCCTCCACCTCTGCTGGACCCTTCACTCCTTTAAATGTCGACGGATTCATCTTAAGAAAGTCCTTCAACTGGCCCTTACCCCCATAATCAGGCTTAGTTTATGTCGAAGGTTGAATCACTGGTGGCACTGGGTTAGTCTGCGGATCCTGTGGTGGTGTGGGAGCTGGGGTAGGTGTGGTACCCAAGGCATTAGCCCCAAAATGCTGCGTAAATAGTGCTACCATCTGTTCGAATCCCTGCCGCACATCATGCTCTAGCCGATTCATTCGAGAGTTAGGACTCTCCGACTGTGGGTTAGGTGGTAGAGGTGGCTTGCCTGCCTCCCGGGATGACCTCGTGTCCCGCTATCTCTTGTCTCTTACGTACTTGAGCGTATACGTTAAGTATCGATCATAATTTTACCCACTAAATTCAATTTATTACCAGACAATACAGCCACTTGGGATGTAATCAATTTCCAACTACTCGACATTGACAGTTCTAAGCAACCTTTGCTCTGATACCAAACAAATCTGTGACAGCCTGGAAGCGCGAAAAATAG
This sequence comes from Firmiana major, assembly GCA_033439115.1. Classification (NCBI taxonomy): domain Eukaryota; kingdom Viridiplantae; phylum Streptophyta; class Magnoliopsida; order Malvales; family Malvaceae; genus Firmiana; species Firmiana major. The sequence continues at coordinate 36,038,746 of CM065909.1, forward strand.
AGCTAATTTGAGATTTTCTTATATTAAGCCTCTTACTCGGGTTGCATTCCTATACAGTGTCATTTAATCACTTGTGTTTATAATAAATCATTAACCCCAAGATCACACAATTTCTACTGCATAAAACCAAATACATAATATCCCAAAGGGGTCAACCCACAAAAGAAGAATTCATTTTCCTCAAGTTATCCTAGTTACACCCAAAAATCCTTAAGACAAATGTCTGTATTACATCATTTTTTGGATACAAAATGAACTGAATTTATACCTTGTGCGTGTACAAACGATAGCCTGGGGAGATCTGTCCACCAACCTATATCACGTACGCGGTAGGTACTATCTCGTTTGCTGCAAGAAATTTGGAGGGGGAAGGAAGAAGGGTGAGCTCTCAAAACGCTCAGTAAGGAGGATAAGGGAAATTCTTATAAAATCATCATCACATCACAACTCATCATTTGGGCATGTAAAAACATGAAAGAAGTATTCGAGCATGAGAAACATCATGGTAATAATGATAACAATAATAATGGCATTAATTTGCATCAGCATAGTTTACGTGATAAAATCACAAATCGTTATAACAACAAATCTCAACACGTGATAGAAATCACAGTCATCAAAACACGTTATTCATCAAAATAATCGAGACTAGGCATTTAATAAAACTCAGATAAAACAACGTCATAAGTACATCACATCATCCTCAAGGAGGGCATCTCCCGTTACTAAAATGGAGGTATCTCTCATTACTAGAATGAAGGCATCCTCAAAAGAGGGAAAACGTCGACATCTATCCATAGCCATGATCTGTAGACTTGATCAGAGTCGTACAACCTCGGTCTTACATGCTATCAATGATCTTACATGCTATTAAAGCAAGGCCACCCATCGCTACCGGAGGGGGTCATCTCCGTCTTACATGCAACTAGAGCAAGACCACTCAACGCTATCAAAGCGGAGTATCGATGTACATATCATGACAAGCCTTAGTGTCAGTAAAATATGCCATTATTGTATAAGAATCATTTTGCCTTCACATAGAGCTCATAGTGGTTATCTCAAAGAAAAATCATTTCTGTTAAAATACATTGTGTTCACAAATACACAAAATTCATTAAAACTGAGCTCAAACCGATAAAACACTCACACAGTCATCAAATCAACTCATTTCTCATAAACATTCTCGTTTATCAAACCTTTTTCATACTAAAAAGGTATTTTCATCATTTAGAAAATCACATACACAAACATTTTATTTCCTTTACCTCTGCACCCTGAGTGGTGCAATGTCCCTCGGGTCTCGGATCAGCCTCATTTCTCGTGTCGAATTCCCGAGTTGTCTAAACATCATCAAATCGTCAATAAACATCATTCTCATTTTCTATTTTCTTTCTCTTACTCATCTTAACTCAATATTTCCCTTTTTATCCTATTTCCTCCTATACACCCTAAACTACATTCAAGCTACAAAATCTTACATACATACATAGTCTCAAAACTCTTCCTATATCTTTATCAACACCTTAGCTAGCTCATGATTCCTTCTTGACTTATACATTCCCAACTAAATATACATGTATTTATTCACCAATATATGTAAAATGATAATACTTAAAGACAAGGGTCTTGTGAGCTCACCTAGCTAGTCCTCTCTTGACCAAACTTGTAGAATGCTTGCTTCTTCCCTTCTCTTCAAACTAACCCTTGATTTTCTAGTATGTTGTTCTCTTTACCAAGAGGAAACATTTTGCCTCTTACCACTTTTCCTTATTCTTTCCAGAACGTAGTGAATCTTAGAGAGAGAAAGCTTAGTTTGAGTGAAAGTGGTGAGTGTTGGTGTTTGCAGGTGAGAGGGAATCAATTTTTAGGTAAAATCTTGTGATCTTTATATAGAAAGAGTGTGTGAGATCAATCTGGCATTTGATTGAGATCGATCTCTGCTTGCTTTCAGCTACTCCAACTGGTCAATTACCAATTACAAGATCGATCTGCTCTGTGAGAATTGTAAATTTTATGAGTTTTACTAAGTGAGAATTGTAATTTGGTGAATGTAATTATGATATGTTGATGTACACACAAGTATTAAATTTAGTGAAGTATAAGGAGATGAAGTTTTTAAGTCTTAAATGTGCATGGATTGAAATATGACCTATGGAGTAGATTATGGTGAGTTTTGCATTGAGTGTCCTGTAATTGATGCAGCAGCAGCAGAATCTGTGAAGGCTAGATCGATCTCCAAGGATGAAAGAACGATCCCATAGCTTCAGAATACAGAAAAATGTGTAAATGCAGATGGCAGATCGATCCCATAAGGAAGAAGATCTATCTCCTAATAACTCTGTCTAGCAAGGATTGATCCTGTCACAAGGGCATATCGATCCCAATTCAAAGCCAGATCGATCTCCACTTAATTTTCTTATGAAGAGCAAATCGATCTCTAACCTCAATCAGATTGATCTTGTAGTTGTTGAGGGAGTAGTTTGGAGAAGTTGAATCAAGCAAAGATCGATCTCTTTCAATACGAGATTTTTGCCTGAAACCGAGCTTTTCTCTATCTGCAACCTAAACCCTCACCATTTTCGCCCAAATCAAGCTTTCTCTCTCTAAGATTTACCTTATTCTAGATAAAATTAGACAAAGGGGCAAGAGACAAAGTTGTTCCTCTTGGTAAAGAGAACAACATACTAGAAAATCAAAGGTGGGCTTAAGGAGGTCTGGTGGAAAAGATCTCCCCAGGCTATCACTTGTACACGCTTAAGGTATAATTCAGTTCATTTTGTATCCAGACAATGACGTAATACAAACGTTTATAATGAGTATTTTGGGATGTAATTAGGTTGATATGAAAGAGATGATTTGAGACTTATGCGTTGATCCTTTTCGGGATATTATGTAATTGACTTCATTAAGTATGAGTTGTATGATCTTGGGTATAATGACTAGTGTTAAAACGTAAGTGAGCACATGACACTGCACAGGAATACACTAAGAGTTGTTAAATTTGTGTTAAGAAAAATTTTAAATTAGCCCTATTTTTTGCACTTTCGGGCTGTCACATATTTTCTTTATTATCAGAGCAAAGGGTGTCCAGTAATGTTAGTGTTGATAAATTGGAAGTAGATTACATCCCAAGTGTCTGTATTGTCTAGTAATGAGTTGAATTTAACAAGTAACATTATGATCGATGTTTAATGAATAGGTGCAGGCACGTAAGAGATAAAATATGAGAGGGAGAAGAGGACGTTATGGGAGGAAGGTACAACCACCTGCACCACCTGAACCACAGCTGGAGAGTCTTAACTCTCGAATGAATCGCCTAGACCACGATGTACGCTACAGATTTAAGTAGATGGCAGCGCTATTCGTGTAACATTTTATGGCTAATGCCTCGGGCACTACACCTGTGTCGGCTTCTCCACCACTACAGGGACCACCTGCACCCTCACTATAGACTGACCTGGTACCTCCTGTCACACAGCCTCCAGTGCAGACCCTACTTTATGATAGAGATAAGGGTTGGATGAGGGACTTTTTGAATATGAACCCACCGACTTTTAGAGGGGTGAAAGATCCCACAGAGGCTGAGGAGTGGCTGACTGAGTTGCGAGTCATTTTTGACTTTTTGGGATTCACCGATGCAGAGAAGGTCAGTATGGGTGCCTACATGTTAAAGGGACAAGCCTGAGATTGGTGGAGCACTACTCAGGGTATATTGGCGTCTAGCCATGAGGTGATTAGCTGAGAGATGTTTTAATTGGCATTTAGAACCCAGTATGTGCCAAGAGCTACCCAGAGGAGGAAGCAAGCTGAATTCTTAAATTTGACTCAGGGCAATATGTCGGTTGATGATTATGAGAGCTGATTCACCACTCTACTGAAGTATGACCCGGAGACTCTGAAGGATGAGGAGCTCTGTATAGAGCAATTTGTGTATGGACTGAGACCCATAATTAGAGATTGGTTGATAGGGCTTTGTATCACTAAGTTTAAGAATGCTTTGAGACGAGCATAAGAAATGGAGAGGGGACTAGAGTTGGTACAGTCCTGGACTGAGTCCAAAATTTTAATTAGAGATAAGGGTAAGCGAACTGTGACTCCTCACACAGACTTTCAGAGGGGTTCTTTTAGGAGGAGATAGTTTGAGGGATCGAGGGGAAGAGTTGACAGACTCAGGATTCCTCCCATTATTAAGGAGACCCCTCAAGGTGTCAGACCAGAGGTTAGAGTCTGCAGAGATTGTGGCAGATCACATGAGGGAAGCTATCCCAGAAACATACAAGGATGTTATAGATGCAGGGACATGGGTCAAATAGTGAGATATTACCCGTAACCGCAGAAGCCACAGTCTCCAGACCCTCTTAGACAGCGGCCACAGAGGATGATTCCTTAAAGACGGGCTATGGCTGTTGATAAGGGCAAGAAGTCGGTCACAGAGGGACGTGTGTTTACCTTGGATAAAGAGACTGTAGACACTTCGTCCGAGACCATACGAGGTACACTTCTTGTCTGTAATCATTAGGCTCTTGTGTTATTTGATTCGGGATCCATGCAATCTTTTATTGATGTACAATTTGCATGTAAATTGAATTTGAAGCATGAATCCTTAGATTTTATTTTATAGGTAAATACCCCAATGCGTGAGTCCCAGAGGATTGATATGGTGTGCAAGAGTTGTAAGATTAAGGTGGGAGATAAGGTGATGTTAGCAGATCTAGTGTTATTAAACATGTATGGTTTTGATGTGATTTTGGGTATAGATTGGTTAGCGGCCAATCGTGTGAGTCTAGACTGCTATACTAAGACTGTAACTTTCCCCCAACCTGAAAAGTTTAGTATGTGTTTCAATGCTAAGGAATAAAAGACCTGTGACGTTTATCATGAAAACTTGAGATATGATTATATCGCTATAGATACTAATTGAATTATTGATGTGAAGGTTACATCGCACTCATCTCTGATATGAGTCGAGAACATCCGAGGGTAGTGGACATACCGATAGTATGTGAGTTTTCGGATGTATTCCTAGATGAATTGCCTGGCTTAACACCGGAGAGGAAGCTGGAGTTCACTATCGAATTAGTGCCAGACACTCAGTCGATCTCTAAACCTACCTATAGAATGGCGTTGGTCGAATTAGAAGAGTTAAAGAAACAGTTGCAAGAACTGCTTGACTAGGGTTTTATTAGACCTAGTGTGTCACCATGGGGAGCTCTAGTGTTGTTTATAAAGAAGAAGGATGGTAGTCTGAGATTATGTATAGACTATAGCTTGCTAAACAAAGCTACGGTGAAGAACAAGTACCCCCTGCCAAGGATAGATGATTTGTTTGACCAGCTGAGAGGGGCTTCTATCTTTTCTAAGATTGATTTAAGATCGGGTTATCACCAGTTAAGAATCAGGGAAGAGGATATTCTGAAGATGGCTTTCAGAACTAGATATGGCCACTACGAGTTCTTAGTGATACCCTTTGGATTGACAAATGCCCTTGCAGCTTTTATGAGTTTGATGAATCTTTAGAGACTATCTAAATCAGTTTGTGATAGTCTTTGTCACACCCCACTTCCGGGTGCCCTTTTTTCCATACATAAACTAGTACGGTTGGGCTGTAAGTCAATGTATTTACTAAATTCCATTCATTTATAGCGAAAAATTTTAAAACTTTAATTCACACACCTAGGTGTGTGAGTAGATATACAAAATCAATTGTATAATATAATATCTTTACATAACATCCCCATACAACTGTTTACAACTTCAATTCATAACTGTACGATACAATAGAATAGATACAAAATACTCATGTGTATACAAATCTTGATACCTTTGCAACTGGTGGGAGCTGTCTAATACAAAAAGGGATTCGAGACCACTGCACTGTCCTACTTCTCAGTATCTAGAGAGGGAAAAGTAGTGGGATGAGTAAACCATAACTCAGTAAGGAAATGGATGCTAACAGGTTGATATTGTACTATCAACATAGCCCATGCATTCATAAACAACACAAGGTTTCAATATAAATGGAAATATTACTAGAAAATGCATTTAAAAATTACTTCTCACATAAGCATTTTCATGAGAACAAGTATACGATATTCCCATTTGAAAACATGTCATAAACAGTGCCATCATAGCACGAGCATTCAAATCGAGAGATTTATCAAACTATTTCTTTTCGTCAAATCTCTTTCTTTTCTGAGTTTCTTAATGTCTCTTATCTCTAAGACAGGCATGTAATTATTGGCAATCTAATATCCATGACATATGGCCATAGTCAGTGATCCCAGGCCTCACTGATCAGGTATGCACAGGGCAACACTTCGCCGGAAGGGGGATAGGTCAATCCTACCTTTCGACTCATCTCAATCAACCTCATCTCCTCATATCACATATAATCATGGTACAAGGTACGCCATGTGTCACCTACGCGATACTCGTACTCACGTGCACCCAGCATAATACATAGTATACTAACGGACAACTACATAGTTCAACGTACGACTATGGACCCAGTCCATCTACCAACTCCAATGGACTCATAATCCTAAACCATGTCTCATATACCAGGCGAGCAATCAGCGTGACACACAGTCATCGCAAGGCTCCAGCGCGGTATCTCTTAGTACGACCAATAGCTTTCAGCACTGTATCATCTCAACTTAGTAAAAATTGGTGCGAGCAATGCTCCAGTACCTTTCTCAATCCATCGTACGAGATGAACTCCAGCACGACATATCAAAAATTAGAAACATGTGTGAGCTAACACTCCAGCACATTTTCAGTATAAAACCACGTACGAGTCACGCTCTAGCACATTTTATTAAAACATGTAGACATATGCGAGTGAAACTCCGCATAGTCAAAGTCATTAAAATGAGTGTGAGCTAGAGCTCCAACACCAATTCTCATCTCAAAACCGATATGTGGCTATTTTCTCTTTTAAAAACTCAAAACAGGTATTTTTATGTAGCATGCCGTCCCATGCTAAACATGTAAAACTAACCAACCTATCCATCATCATTTCTCAATCTCAAAATCAATACATGGTTGAGAAAACATCAAAAACATCACATAGATGTAAAAGTATTAAAACATCCATATCAGATTGTTTTCCTTCCCACATCCCATTTCACAATATATATATATATACATATGATACATTTCATGCTTTCATATCAATTTCCATAGCTCAATAGCTAAACATGCTATTTCTAGCATCGTAACTACTCAACTCGCAGTAAAATACGTATAAATACCTCTATCGCTAACATACAGTCCCTTACCTCGAATCGTACTCGTGTTTCCTTCGTCTCGTTTGCTTCGTTCGCGATCTGGGTTAATCGTGTTCCACATATTTCAATCTGCACGTGTAAATCATTAAGTTATTTTCCTGTCCCTCTACTAAACATATACATTGTCTTCTATTTATCTATTCATACTTCCTAATCCTTAAAATCACATTTCACCTTTCCCATTTGTACTCACTATATCTCATCCTATGTTTTCCATCACTTTCCCATAGATTTCCCCTCATAAACTCCTCTTAACATTACTCACCCATCGCTACAATCATCATTTCGATCCACATTCCACATATTATCCAACTCACAAATGTCTAGAAACCCATATTTAAAGCTTGAAGGTTGAAGAGCTTACCCCTTTACTTAGCCAAACTTGTGGTAGCCAAAACTCCTTCTCTTGATCACACTAGTGTTTGATTTTCGAGTATGTTGTTCTCCTTACTTTAAGGAACAACTTTCCCTTCTTGAGCTTCTTCCAAAACTGGCTAAAATGTAGTGATTTTTTTAGAGTGAGAAAGCTTGGGTCTTTGAGAGAAAATAGCAGGAGCGGGTTTGGTAGGAGAAATCTGAGTTTTCAGTCCAAATCCCATGCCCTTTTTATAGATACAGACACATGAGATCGATCTAGCCCTTGTGAAGATTGATCTCTGTAAGGTTTGGTAGTCATTTTTACCAAACGCAACTACTACCAGATCGATCTTCTTCCTTGATGAGATCGATCTGTTTGCAAGCAAATTCCTTCTTGAAGATCGATCTGCCTCTTGTAAGAGATCGATCTGCTCCTTATAGAACCTTAAGGAGATCGATCTATTGAGGGCTCGAGATCGATCTGTCTTAGGCAGAAAGTTAAGGAGATCGATCTCTCCTTCATATGAGATCGATCTCTCATCCCCTGTGCTCTCATGCAGTTTTCTACAAATTTTCACCTACACACTCATCCAAATTTCCTGCATACCTCAATTTGCATTCCGTGCACACTTTACACACAATGGCATCCATTTCACATAGTTCATAGTTAATGAAACTTGTGCACACAACTTAGAATTCATGGATGTTTCATTAATTCTTCAAAATCCTTACATCCTCCTATCATTTATACTCATGTACAATACATACAATACATCATAGCTTCTCAAGCTATCTTTGTAACAACGTACATATACATTATATGTTCACATAAACAAATACATGGGAAATTACAGGTATTACATTTCTCCCCTCCTTAGAAAATTTGGTCCTCCAAATTGAACCAAGTCTATTCCTCAAAATGTTAAGGATATTTCTCCTTTATTCGATCTTCTAACTCCCATGTGGCTTCCTCCGATGTATGGTGCTGCCACAGGACCTTAACCAACGAAATTGACTTGTTTTGTAACACTTTCTCTTTTCTGTCCAATATTCGAATCAGTTTCTCCACATACGACATATCCTCCTTGAGCTCCAACGACTCATAGTTAATCACATGTGTCGAATCCGGGTAATGCTTTTGAAGCATAGAAACATGGAAAACATTGTGGACTTCCGCTAGCTCAGGTGGTAAGGCTAGCCTATATGCTTTATGTCCCACTCTATCCAAAATCTCGAAGGGACCAATGTAACGAGGACTTAGTTTTCCTTTCTTCCCAAACCTCGTTATTCCCTTGGAAGGAGATACTCTAAAAAATACGGACTCACCCACATCAAACTCAAGTGGTCTCCGTCTCCTGTCAGTATAGCTCTTTTTATTGACTTTGAGTTGTTCGCAGCCTCTCGCATATTATCTGAACATCCTTGGAGGCTTGTTTAACCAAATCAGGAGCAAGCAACTGTCTGTCACCAACTTCTTCCCAACTAATAGGCTATCTACATCTACGACCATATAGTACCTCAAAAGGAGCCATAACAATACTTAAGTGATAATTGTTATTATAGGCGAACTAAATCAATGGCAAGTGATCATCCTATGAGCCTTTAAAATCCAGCACACATGCTCTCAACATATCCTTCAGGGTCTGTATAGTCCTCTCTGAATGACCATCTGTCTGAGGATGAAAAGTGGTGCTAAAGCTCAATTGGGTCCCCATCGCTTCCTGAAAATGTCCCCAAAAGTGGGAAGTGAAGCAGACATCCCTATCAGAAACAACACTCACTGGGACTCCATGCACTCTCACTATCTCTCGTACATACTAGTTCGCCAGTGCACTCAAAGTATCTATAGATCTCATGGCTAAAAAGTGTGCCGATTTCGTTAATCGATCTACTATAACCCATATAGCATCATGGTTCTTACGGGTTCTCGATAATCTCATCATAAAATCCATGGTGACGTGCTCCCACTTCCATATCGGTATCGGTAGAGGTTGTAATAATCCTTCGGGTTTTGATGCTCTACCTTAACCTGCTGACAAATGAGACATCTAGCGACATACTCCGCTATGTCTCTTTTCATTCCAGACCACCAATATACTTTTCATAGATTTTGATACATTTTACTACTCCTCGGATGTACTGTGTATCTCGATGAATGAGCCTTTGATAAAATCAACTTTCAGAGCTCTGAATCCTTAGGAACGTATATTCTATTCCCGAACCTTAGTAATCCATCTAAATTCAATACAAAATCTATGCCCTCACCTTTATGAATTTGGCTAATTACATCAATACGCCACTGATCATTCTGCTGAGCTTACCGAATTCTCTCAATCAACTCCGGTTCTAAAATCAAGCTAGCAATAATCCCATAGTTGCCAATTCATATCCAAACTAAGGTTCGTGAATTGTTCCAACAACTTATGCTCTCTAACCATTATATATGATACCAACCTGAGACTTTTTCTACTCAATGCATCGGCAACCACATCCTCCTTCCCCGGGTGGTACAAAATCTCACAATCATAGTCCTTGAGGAGTTCAATCCACCTTCTCTATCTCACATTTAACTCCTTTTGTGAGAATAGATACTTCAGACTCTTGTGATCCGTAAAGATCTAAAATCTCTCACCATACAATAATGACACCATATCTTGAATGAAAATACTACGGTCGCCAACTCTAAATTGTGAGTGGGGTAGTTCTTCTCATAATCTTTTAGCTGTCTAGATCCATAAGCTACTACCCTTCCGTTCTGCATCAAGACACAACCTAGTACTTAATGTGAAGCATCTGTATACACAGAGTAGTGCCTTGAGCTGTTAGGGATGATAAGAACTGGCGTAGTGGTTAATCTGCGCTTATGTTTCTAAAATCTCCTCTCACAAGCTTCATCTCATGTAAAATCCACATTCTTGCTTGTAAGTCATGTCAACAGAGCAGCCAATCTAGAGAAACCCTCTACAAATCTCCTGTATTATCTTGCCAAACCCAGAAAGCTTCTAATCTTTGTGATTGTCTTAAGCTGTTCCCACTGAACAATAGCCTCAATCTTGGATGGATCCACTGAGACCCTATCCTTCGATACAACATGGCAGAGAAAAGAAATATGCTCTAGCCAAAAGTCACATTTACCAAGTTTGGCATACAACTTTCTCTCTCAGAGGGTTTGCAAAACAATCCTTAAGTACTGCTCATGATCTTCCTTGGACCTTGAATACACCAATATATCATCAATGAAAATGAACACGAACTAGTCTAGGTATGGCTTGAATATCTCATTCATTAGAGCCATAAAAGCTGCTGGCGTATTCGTCAACCTAAAAGGCATCACTAGAAATTCGTAATAACCATATCTGGTACGAAAAGCTATCTTGGGCACATTTTCCTTCTGAATCTTCAGTTGATGGTACCCAGATCTCAGATCTATCTTAGAAAAGATCTACGCTCCCCGAAGCTGATCCAATAGATCATCAATCGCGGTAAGGGGTATTTATTCTTGATGGCAGCCTTGTTCAACATCCGATAATCGATGCACAACCTGAGGCTCCCATCTCTTTTCTTCACAAACAAGATCGGGGCTCCCCATGGAGAGACACTCGATCTTATAAACCCCTTATTTAGTATATCTTGCAACTACTTCCTTAATTCCTCTAGCTCAACTGGAGCCATCCTATATGATGACTGGATATTGGCTCGGTTCTCGGTGTCAAATCAATACCGAACTCTATTTCTCTATCTGGTGCCAATCTCGGTAGGTCGTCTGGAAAGACATCAGGAAATTATCTAACCACTGGAATGTCACCCATATCCGGATTTGTTTTGTCCAAATCCACCACATAAGTAATAAAACCTTCAAAACAACTTTCACATCTTTTTATACTAATGTACTTGTCACAAAATTCAAGATTTCATTTCTTCTCTAAAATCTTACAACACATTCTTCGAGTAGAGAAAATGTAATAGACTTAGAATGACAGTCTAAGGCAGCATGATTAGTAGCTAACCAATCCATTGCTAAGATTACATCAATGTCACACATATTTAACAAGATCAAGTTGGCTGTCGCATAATTATCTCCTACCCTCACCTTATAATCTTTTTACACTTGTTCAGCTAATTGACTAACTCTCATTAGCATACTTATCAATAAAGTCCCATTTAAGTATGTGGGTTCTACAAAATCAGTTAACCTTGATGCACATGCAAGTGATATGAAAGAATGCGTAGCACCAGAATCAAACAAAGCTATTACTTCCAAATTGAAAATCAAGATTGTACCTTTTAGCACCTCAGAAGAGGTATCTGCTGATGCTTGGTCTATCTTCCTTGACCCACAACTTGCTTCCCTTTTTCTTCGGCTGTAGCTCTCTTCCTTGCAGGAGGTGTAACTGTAGGAACTTTCTCTGGCTCCTTACCCTTTTGTGGGACTACCTCAACTGCTTCTAGGTAATCTCCTACATAGTGCCCAAACTTACCACATTTGAAGCATCGTGTACCCTGAAAATGACAAGGCCTACCACCATGATATCGACCACATACTCTGCACTGATCAGTAGTTGGTCAGGGTCCACTAATCACTATACCTCTAGCTGGTGCCTGAGTTGGATTCATGAAAGGTCTAGCAGTATTCTTCTGTGACTCATCTTCCTATCTCGGACGCTTACTCATAGGTTTCTATCCAAATTTGGCACTCTTGCCATCTCCTAGTTTCCTTGAACCCTTATCCATACCCCAATTGAACTCTAAAATTTATAGGTTATAGTTCTGCTCACACAACTGGGCCTGTCGTATGGCCTCTCTATATGTAGCTACATCAAACGAGGCCAACTTAGCTCGAATCGAAGGCCTCAGTCTGTCAACAAACCTACGAACCCTAATAGCTTCACTCTTAATAGAGTCTGGATCATACCGGCCCAATGAGGTGAATCATGACTTGTACTCATCAACGGTTCGATTCCCTTGAGTTAGATTCAAAAATTCCATCTGTAACCTATGCCGAGCGGTATCTGGGATGTATTACTCTCTGAAAACACCCAAGAACATATCTCATGTAATTACTATACCCTGAGCTCTCAACATAGGCCTGGTGGACTTCCACCAGTGCTCTGCTTCACCTCTCAGTACAAAGGCCACAAGCGCTACTCTCTCTGTAGCCGAACATCTACAGAAGTCAAACAACTTCTCCATCTCACTGATCTAGTCCTCAGCCACTGCCGGATCCTTTACCCCGCTAAAATAAGAAGGCTTAAAGTCCATAAAATGCCTTAACCTCTCCTTATCGCAGTCATATCCATACCCTAAATCATCATCATCATACTGCTGTAGGGCTACTGGAGGAGGTACTAGTCGAATATGGGGATCTCGTGGCCTAACCGATTCAGGTTGTGTAAGTGCAACATTCTCAAGTTCAGGTGCAGCTGTTAGGGGATTCGGTGTAGCCTGTCCATTTGTACCAGGTGTACCCTCAAACCTAGCCATAATCTGACCTATCATAGTTATCATCGTGCGCATGTCTTCCTCTAATCGGGCTATCCTAGGATCGAAAGCCTCTATCTGTTCCTGGGGCTCATGACTAGAGGACGATCTGCTGTGCCTCACAGTCCTATCATTCTGCCCTTGAGCTCTCGAGCTCTCTCCCCTATTGCGGTGTCTCTCAGGAAAAACTCACAAGCCTGATAACTTCTTACATTTATAACAAACTTTTAATTCACTAGCAGCTCTGTATACACATTTGTATCTAAATATCACACAGTAACTTAGGGATGTATGTTTCTTAGTCTTAGACATCAACTCACATCAAACCAACAAAGCTCTGATACCAAATCTGTCACACCCCACTTTGGGGTGCCCTTTTTTCCATACACACACTACTACGGTTGGGCTGTGAGTCAATGTATTTACTAAATTCCATTCATTTATAGCGAAAAATTTTAAAACTTTAATTCACACTCCTAGGTGTGTGAGTAGATATACAAAATCAATTGTATAATATAATATCTTTACATAACATCCCCATATAACTGTTTACAACTTCAATTGATAACTGTGCAATACATTATAACAAATACAAAATACTCATGTGTATACAAATCTTTATACCTTTACAACTGGTGGTAGCTGTCTAATACAAAAAGGGATCTCGAGACCACCGCACTGTCCTACTTCTCAGTATCTGAAGGGGGAAAGTAGTGGGATGAGCAAACCACAGCTCAGTAAGGAAATGAATGCTAACAGGTAGATATTGTACTATCTACATAGCCCATGCATGCATAAACAAAACAAGGTTTCAATATAAATGGAAATATTACTAGAAAATGCATTTAAACATTACTTCTCAAATAAGCATTTTCATGAGAACAAGTATATGATATTCCCATTTGAAAACATGTCATAAATAGTGCTATCATAGCACGAGCATTCAAATCGAGAGATTTATCAAACCATTTCTTTTTGTCAAATTTCTTTCTTTTCTGAGTTTCTCAATTTCTCTTATCTTTGAGACAGGCATGAAATTTTTGATAATCTAATACCCACGACATATGGTCATAGTCAGTGATCCCAGGCCTCACTGATCAGGAGTGCACAAGGCATCACTTCGCCTAAAGGGGGATGCGTCAGTCCTACCCTCCGACTCACCCCAATCAACCTCATCTCCTCATACCACATATACTCACAGTACAAGGTACGCCATGTGTCATCTACGTGATACTCGTACTCACGTGCACCCAGCACGGTACATAGTATACCAACAGACAACTACACAGTTTAACGTACGACTGTGGACCCAGTCCATCTACCAACTCCAATGGACTCATCATCCTAAACCATGTCTCATATACTAGGCAAGCAATCAGCGTGACACACAGTCATTCGTAAGGCTCCAGCGCGGTATCTCTCAGTACGACCAATAGCTTCCAGCACTATATCATTTAAACTCAGTAAAAACTGGTGCGAGCAATGCTCCAGTACCTTTCTCAATCTATCGTGCGAGATGAACTCCACCACAACATATCAAAACATAGAAACATGTGCGAGCTAACACTCCAACACATTTTTAGTATAAACCCACGTGCAAGTCACGCTTCAGTACATTTTATCAAAACATGTAGGCATATGCGAGTGAAACTCCAATATAGTCAAAATCATTAAAACGGGTGTGAGCTAGAGCTCCAACACCAATTCTCATCTTAAAATTGATAGGTGGCTATTTTCTCTTTTAGAAACTCAAAACAGGTATTTTTATGTAGCATGTCGTCCCATGCTAAACATGTAAAACAAGCCAACCTATCCATCATCATTTCTCAATCTTAAAATCAATACATGGTTGAGAAAACATCAAAAACATCACATAGATGTAAAAGTATTAAAACATGCATATCAGGCTGTTTTTCGTCCAACATCCCATTTCACTATATATATATATACATATGATACATTTCATGCTTTCATATCAATTTCCATAGCTCAATAGCTAAACATGCTATTTCTAGCGTCATAACTACTCAACTCACAGTAAAATACGTATAAATACCTCTATCGCTAACATACAGTCCCTTACCTTGAATTGCGCTCGTGTTTCCTTTGTCTCGTTTGCTCCGTTCGTAATTCGAGTTAACCGTCTTCCACGTATTTCAATCTACACGTGTAAATCATTAAGTTATTTTCCTTTCCCTCTACTAAACATATAAATTGTCTTCTATTTATCTATTCATACTTCCTAATCCTTAAAATCACATTTCACCTTTTCCATTTGTACTCACTATATCTCATCCTTAGTTTTTCATCACTTTCCCATAGATTTCCATTCATAAAATCCTCTTAACATTACTCACCCATCACTACAATCATCATTTCGATCCATATTCCATATATTATCCAACTCATAAATGTCTAGAAACCCATATTTAAAGCTTGAAGGTTGAAGAGCTTACCCCTTTACTTAGCCAAACTTGTGGTTGCCAAAACTCCTTCTCTTGGTCACACTAATGTGTGATTTTTAATTATGATGTTCTCCTTACTTCAAGGAACAACTTTCCCTTCTTGAGCTTCTTTCAAAATTGGCTAGAATGTAGTGATTTTTTTAGAGTGAGAAAGCTTAGGTCTTTGAGAGAAAATGGCAAGAGCGGGTTTGGTGGGAGAAATCTCAGTTTTCAATCCAAATCATATGCCCTTTTTATAGATACAGAGACATGAGATCGATCTGGCCCTTGTGGAGATCGATCTCTGTAAGGTTTGGTAGTCCTTTTTACCAAACGTAACTACTACCAGATCGATCTTCTTCCTTGATGAGATCGATCTATTTGCAAGTAAATTCCTTCTTGGAGATCGATCTGCCTCTTGTAGGAGATTGATTTAATCCTTACAGAACCTTAAGGAGATCGATCTATCAAGGGCTCGAGATCGATCTGTCTTAGGCAGAGAGTTAAGGAGATCAATTTGCCTTCCCATGAGATCGATCTGCCTAGTTCCATTCGATAATTTATGGGCATTTCATGAGGGGTGATCGATCTCTCCTTCATATGAGATCGATCTCTCATCAACTTCACCTTCATTTTCTTCAATTTTATGTAGATTTTCACCTACACACTCATCCAAATTTCTTGTATACCTCAATTTGCATTTCGTGCACACTTTACACACAATGGCATCCATTTCACATAGTTCATAGTTAATGAAACTTGTGTACACAACTTAGAATTCATGGATGTTTCATTAAATTTTCAAAATCCTTACATCATCCTATCATTTATACTAATGTACAATACATACACATACATCATAGCTTCTCAAGCTATCTTTGTAACAACGTACATATGCATCATATCTTTACATAAACAAATACATGGGAAATTACGGGTTTTACACTTTATTGATGATATCCTTGTGTACTCTCTGTCTCAAGAGGAACATGCACAACATTTGAGGATCGTGCTTCAAGTACTTAGAGATAAGCAGCTTTATGGGAAGATCAATAAGAGTGAATTTTTGCTGGATCAAATACCTTTTCTTGGGCATATCGTATCTAAAGACGGAGTGTCAGTTGATCCGTCTAAGATAGAAGTTGTACTTAATTGGGAGAGACCAAGGACAGTTACAGAGATTCAAAGTTTCCTAGGGTTGGCAGGGTATTACAGAAGGTTTGTTGAAGGGTTTTCCAGGATTGCTGCTCCTTTAACTAAACTCACACATAAGGAGATTCTTTTTGTATGGTCTGAGAAGTGTGAACTGAGTTTCTAAGAGTTAAAGAGGAGATTAACGACGACACTTGTGTTGACTATTTCGAATGGGTCTGGAGGCTTTGCAATGTACAGTGATGCCTCTCAACAAGGATTGGGGTGTGTGCTCATGCAATATGGGAGAGTAGTCGCTTATGGTTTGCGACAGTTGAAAGATTAAGAGCGAAACTACCCCACACATGATTTGGAGTTAGCCGCAGTGGTGTTTGCATTGAAAATTTGGCGACATTACTTATGCGGGGAAAGGTTCCAAATAGTTACTGATTACAAGAGCCTGAGATATATATATTTAACCAGAATGAGTTAAATGTAAGACAAAAGAGATGGATGGAACTCCTTAAAGATTATGATTGCGAGATACTCTACCATCCGAAGAAGGCGAACGTAGTGGCTGATTCCTTGAGCTGGAAGAGTATGATGTTTGCTATGATAATCAAAGAATGGGATTTGTTGGAACAGGTCGCTGGACTCATGATCAGAGTTGAAGAGGTAGAGGTTGGATTTATGGCTAGCCTGCGGATAGAGCCTAATATTATGGATCAGATTAGAGCTAGGCATTGAAATGATCAGAGGCTATTGGATACGGTTAGCCAAACTAAACAGACATCACAGTCGAATTTCATGATCAGTGATGATGGGCTATTGATGTTTAAGGGTCAAATTTGTGTTTCGAATGATGATATCTTGAAGCAATAAATACTAAGAGAGTCTCACTGCTCGTGGTACACCATGCACCCGGGAAGTACCAAGATGTACCAAGATTTAAGAAGGGTGTATTGGTGGAGTGGAATGAAGTGAGACATAGGAGAATATGTGGCCAAATGTTTGGTATGCCAACAAGTGAAAGCTGAGCACCAGAAGCTCAGAGGATTACTTAAGCCTTTGCCTGTCACTACATGAAAATGGGAACATATCACCCTGGACTTTATCATGGGATTATCGAGGACCCATCGAGGTTATGATGCAATATGGGTGATAGTGGATAGACTAACGAAGAGTGCCCACTCCCTTGCCATCAAGAGCACAGATACATTGAGTACATTAACCGAGCTATATGTTAGAAAGATAGCTAGACTACATGGGGCTCCAGTAAGTGTTCCCTCTGATAGAGATTCTCGGTTCACCTCCAAGTTTTGGACTCATTTTCAAGAGGCCATGGGATCTCGATTGAATTTCAGTACCGCCTATCATCCTCAAACTGATAGTGAGTCCGAGCGAACAATACAAACCTTGGAGGACATGTTGAGGGCGTGTACGATAGATTTTAAGGGATTATGGGATGATCACCTACCCCTTGCTGAGTTTACGTATAACAATAGCTATAATGTGGGTATTGGTATGGCACTTTATGAGGATCTATATGGTAGGAGGTGTAGATCCCCTATAGCATGGGAAGAAGTGGGTCACAGGAAAGTAATTGCTCTCGAACTAGTTGAACGGGTAGTTCAGAATGCGAAAATCAGTTGTGATAGATTACGGGCTGCTCAGAGTCAACAGAAAAGTTACGTAGATATGCGTAGACGGCCACTTGAGTTTCGAGTTGGAGATTTGGTTTTCCTCAAGATATCTCCCAGTAGGGGTATCATACGCTTCAGAAAGAAAGGGAAATTGAGTCCTCGATATATAAGACCGTTTGAGATTTTGGAGAGAGTAAGAGACGCTGCCTATCAGTTGGCCTTACCTCCGCAGTTCTCCGAGACACACAATATCTTTCACGTATCCATGTTGAGGAAATATAATCCAGATCCCACCCATGTCATTGAATATGAAGCACTAGATATTCAAGAGGATATGAGTTATATGGAAGAACCCATCCGAATACTTGACTGGAAGGAAAAGGTACTTCAGATGAAAAGAATTTCATTGGTTAAAGTTCTCTGGAAATACCACTCAATGAAGGAAGCAACTTGGGAACTAGAGAGCCTTATGAAGGAGAAGTACCCTCAGCTATTTAATGGGTCGAGTTGAATTTGGAGGACTAAATTCTCTTAAAGTGGGGAAGATGTGAGAACTATAAATTTTATGAGTTTTGCTAAGTGAGAATTGTAATTTGGTGAATGTAATTATGATATGTTGATGTACACGCAAGTTTTAAATTTAATGAATTATAAGGAGATGAAGTTTTTAAGTTTTAAATGTGCATGGATTGAAATATAGCCTATGAAGTAGATTATGGTGAGTTTTGTATTGAGTTTCCTACAATTGATGCAGCAGCAGCAGAATCTGTGAAGGCTAGATCGATCTCCAAGGATGAGAGATCGATCCCATAGCTCTAGAATGCAAAAAAATGTACAAATGCAGATAGGCAGACCGATCTCATAAGGAAGAAGATCGATCTCGTAATCCATCTGTCTAGCAAGGATCGATCCTGTCACAAGGGCGGATTGATCTCCTTAACTCTCAGCCTGGAAGAGATCGATCCCAATTCAAAGCCAGATCGATCTCCACTTAGTTTTCATATGAAGAGCAGATAGATCTCTAACCTCAATCAGATCGATCTTGTAGTTATTGAGAGAGTAGTTTAGAGCAGTTGAATCGAGCAGAGATCGATCTCTTTCAATATCAGATCGATCTCATAAGCCCTATCTATATAAGGATCATAGGATTTTTGCCTGAAATCGAGCCTTTCTCTCTCTACAACCTAAACCCTCACCATTTTCACCCAAACCAAGCTTTCTCTCTCTAAGATTTACCTTATTCTAGACAAAATTAGACAAAGGGGCAAGAGACAAAGTTGTTCCTCTTGGTAAGGAGAACAACATACTAGAAAATCAAAGGTGGGTTTGAGCAAAAGGAAGAGGCAAGTGTTCTACAACTTGGTCAAGAGAGGAGAAGTTAGGTAAGCTCATAAGATCCTTGGTTTAAGCATTATCATTGGGTATATTTGTGAATAAATGCACATTTATATTTAGACATTTAATTAGAGATGTTTAAAGCATGATGGAACCAATAAATGAGCTTAGTTAGAAAATTTAATGTGGATGTTTTGTGATGGTTATGAGTTAACCAAAATGTTGAGTTAGAATAAGTGAGAGAAAGAGATGGAAAATGAAAATGAGGTGTATTGATGATTTAATAATGTGTGTGGACATTTCAAGAATCCAATGCGAGAAACGAGGCTAGTTCGAGAGCCAAGGATATTGTACCACGCAAGGTGCAAGAGGTAAGGAAAATAAACCATTTGTGCTTGTGAGTTTTCTAGTGAATGAAAACAATTTAAGAGCATGAAAAAGAGTTTGATGAATGATCATGTTTTATGAGATGATATGATGTACTGATAAATGTGTGAGTGTTTTTGTAAGACCCCGTATATGTATAATTGTGATGTGTGTAATTGGATCAAATAAATATGAATGGACTTGTAATGTAAAGTATGATTGATTTAGGTCCATGGATTCAATGTACATAAGGATAGTATGATTTTTTAATGTACACACAAGTTCCATTTTGTATGAATATGAAGAAATGAGTTCTTGCAAGTGATGGATGTGATTGGAACTCAAAATGAGTAGTGTGGTAAATGGAAGGAAGTTGCATGAATATAAATGCTTCCATTTGGTTTTATATAGCATACCTTTGGACATACAATGAATGCACACAAGTTTCAATGTGCATAAGGTATGAATGGATGCCATTTTCAAGTTATAAAGGTGGATGGATGAGAAAATGGCCATGGCAACAGATTAAGGATGTGTTGGTGTGAGTTGCAGCAAGGAAACTGCAGGAAATCTAGAAAACATGAAGGCCAAATCGATCTCATAGGATGAGAGATCGATCTAGAAGAGCCAGAATGCTTTTATTTGGGCAATGGAATAGAGCAGATCGATCTCCAATGGGGCCAGATCGATCTCCTAAGCATTCTGTAATGAAAAGATCGATCCTCAAGCACCCAGATCAATCTCCTTAGCTCTCTGTTTAGGAGCAGATCGATCTTATGCTTCAACAGATCGATCTCATGCTTAAAATGCCATGAAAATGAGAGATTTAAGGGGACCAGATCGATCTCCTCTTGCACCAGATCGATCTCCTCAAGCTATTTCTATATAAGGAGTGCTGAAAATCTAAAACTTTTGAGAAAAATACCAATCTTCCATTTCTAACCCAAAAACCTAACTTTCTCTCTCTAAAATCAGCCATTTTCAGCAAGATTTGAGGGGAGGCCATTAGACACTAAGTTGTTCTTCTTGAGGAAGAGAACAACATAGTTGGAACCCAAAATCCCATTGTGGGTATTGAAGGAGCTAAGGGCATTGACATTTGGAGCAAGAAGAAAAATCAGATTTGGTAAGATTCTAACACTCCAATCCAACTACATTGTCTATTTAATTGATTTTGGAGTTGTTTGGCATGAGTATGGATGGATGGAAACACCTAGGTTGTGTTAGAAACGAATGTAACCTAGAAAATGGAATGCTTCTAGTGTGAGAAAGTATGATTTGGGGAGTTGGTGGTTTATGGGTTATGATAAGTTGTTAAATGAGTAATGTGGGTGATTTGGAATGGTTATGTGGAGTTATAATGTGGGTTTAAGTGAAATTGTGAAAATGAGTATGTATATGCTTAAATAAAATGCCATAGTGAGGGAATTCATGAAATATGAACACTATGAGCTTGATATCGATTTAATATCGATTTGGAATGAGTTAATAGGCCTAAAAGAATCCATAGACTCGAGTTATGGGTAAAGTACTGAAATGAGGCCTCATAAGCGTTAATAGAAAACTATAGGTCGAATTGACTGTAGTGAACGCACGATGTCATATTATATGGATCGAATATAATGCGGGATACGATTTTGTGCAGTCCCGAAGAGTCCGTTGGAAACGAATCGAGTGGTATGAGTAACAACTTTAAGGAAGTGGAATCACGCATCGTGATTCCAGGTAAGGGAGTTCTGTAAGTATATAGAGGTAGCTGCTCGTATTTTATGGGTGTATAGGGCTTTGGAAATGTGCATGAGTTTATAGAAATGTGTTTGAAGATGTATGGAAATTACTATGGGTATTTGGATGAGATTTGCTTGTTTGAAATGGTTATTGAAAAGGGATAGTAAGACTAATAATTGCATAAATCACGTGTTTTGAATGCTTTTACAAAACACAATGCTTTGATTTGAGCAAATAAAAGGATAGGCTGGCTATACTTGAATGATGTTGTGAAATAGCCCATGTGAGGTGCTAAGCATGTTTTGAGATGTTTTGAATGCATGTGAGCCGCTTATCGTGTGTATGTGATTTAATTTGCGCTAGAGCTTCGCTTGCGCTGCATTTCTATGTTTTCACTTGTGTGAAATGTGCTGGAGCTTAGCTCGCACTTGAATTTGAATTGTGATGATGTTTATAAACCATACTGGAGCTTACGCTCGTATGTGGATTTGAGTGGTTTTTCTTATGCATATAACCGTACTGAAGCTATGCTCATACATGGTTTCTTCATATTTTATGCATAAATGCCGTACTAGAGCGTTGCTCGTGTAAGACCCGATATTTTCGAGTGCATTTAAAAATGCAAAAGGACTTAAATGGTATTCCCGAATACGTGCAAGGGCAAAATGGTCAAAAGACCAAAATTCGGTATTAATCGGGACAAGAAATTTAATTAAAAATATGAGATTGAGAAATCTTGATCAATGACGAAGAAATAATTAAATTTCGGGTTAAATTGATCAAGATATGAATTTATTGGAATAAATCGGGATTTTCGCATCGAAAAATAATCTCGAAAATAATCGAAAAATATACCGGAAAGGTAAAATCGGACTGAGAAAATTATTTACAGATTAAATGAATAAAATATAAATTTTTAAAAGATATTTGTGTATTTTAATATTATTTTATTGATTAAAATAATATTAAAAATAAATTATAAATAAATAATAAAAAAAAAAGAAAGAAACGAAATCTGGAAGAAACAGTGGCGAAAAGAAACAGAAAACGCGAAAGGCGAGCCGAGGAAGAGAAGACGACGGACGAGCCTCACCGGCGGCCAAGGGCCCCAGGCGAGGGTCGGCGAAGGTCGGCCGACCTCAGGCGAGCCCACAGGCGGCAGCGACGCGCGGTGAAGTGGCCGGAAATCGTCGAAAAACGAAGGAGATGCCGCGGGGAAGAAACGTCGATCGGCGGCCATCGGCGCCGATTCGACCCAGGCCGAGGCCTGATTTGAGAAGCCCAGTTCATGGCGCGTTGAACGGCACCGGAATCGGCCAGAGAACCGGCCGGACGGCGCCGGCACGACCAAAGGGAGCCTGGACCGGCCGAACCGGACAGAACCGGCCGAACCGGACCAGACCGGACCGGCGGTCCGAACCGGGTTGAACCGGACCGGACCGGTTCAGCCAAAAAGAGAGGGAAAAAAAGGAAGAAAAAGGGAAAAAGAAAAAGAAAAAAAATTGGGGAAAATTCCTGTGATGCAATCGAGCTTCGGGTAAGTCGGTAAGCGGTCAAATTGACCGATTTAATTTTTAGAATATTTAATTTGATAAATAATCGACTGAAAGTTTACCCGAAAATATATTTAATTGTGTAGCTCGACAATTGGCATCCACTGAGAGCTCGAGACAGCCTCGATTTGTGTACGATCATGGAATAACGGGTATGTGACCCTTATTTACGACAATTTTATATCGTTATGCGTGATTGATATTTAACGCATGAATTACGGATTTAATTTTCGTATAAATGAATTAAATTCTAGAAATTGGGATAAATTGTCGTAAATAATTCATAAGCTATCTGAGAATTTAGAACGAGGCTAAATAAATTACTGATGGGCCCAGTGAGCCCAATAGGCCTCGATAAAGTGTGGTAAACGGGCTTAAGGTCGATTAAGGCCCATTAAGGTGCAATCGGGCCCAATATGAGAAACGGGCCCAATGATTTAAAATTAAGCCCAGAAAATTATGAAATACATTAAATTGTATTGTATTTGACCTGATGAATGTGTATCCGCAGTTCCGGAGATTTGATTTGGATTCGGAGCAAATCGGACTGCGTGACAAGACATCAGTGGGAAAGGTCAGACTGTACAGAAAAATGAGGTAAGGGAATTGTGTGAGTAGCTAGAGGTAGCTACGCATATTTTAATAGTTTTTCTGTACACTGAGTATGTATGTATACATGGATATTGTATAATGATCCTAAAAATGGTTTGAATGATTTTAAGGATCGAAATAGGTGAAATGTCTATTTTACCCCTATTGAGGGAAGTTCACCTAAGGATGGTGAAAGCATGACATGCAGGAAATGCATGATTTAAGGATTTTTGATGATTAAGGAATTTTATTGGTTTTAATCAAAGCAAAGCGATAGATTGGCCAGAAATTGTTTAATTTCACAAAATAACACTACGTAGGTGTTATTAATAATTAAATGGAAATTTCTTTGGAAAACGGCCAACTATCAAGTTTATATGGAAACAGATAGTGCCGACACGTAGTTCGCACTATATCTGCGTTTGTGAATGTGCATAAATGTGCTTGAGCAATTGCTCGCACCGACTTGTGACATCATATGCATGAAATGTGCTAGAGCATGGTGCTCGCACTGATTTTTAATATTGTGAAATGAGAGCTGCTGGAGCCTAGCTCGCACTCTGTTTTGACATGTTTTGACATGTTTTGATTTGTTTTGACGTGGTATGCATAAAATAGTGCTGGAGCGATTACTCGCACTACTTTTAATGATTTGACATGCATGAGAGATGCTGGAGCTTAGCTCGCATCCTGTTTTGATTTAATATTGCATAAAGCCGTGCTGGAGTGTAACTCGCACGAGATTTGATTTAGTTATGCATAAAGCCGTGCTGGAGTATAACTCGCACGAGATTTGATTTACTTGAGCATTCATTTGTGCTGGAGCGTTGCTCGCACAAAGTTTTATATGGTTTTCATAATTCATTTGAATGCCGTACTGGAGTTTTTCTCGTACGAGGTTTTCACTGAATTTATATACATATCCGTACTAGAGCGTTGCTCGTACGTGGAATTTACATGAAATTATAATCAGTTTAAGTCGTACTGGAGCGCTGCTCGTACGCAGATTTCACTGATTTTTATGAAATCGTGCTAGAGCTTCGCTCGCACGAGATTTTCAGATATCATGAATATGCATGGAGCCGTGCTTGAGCTTCGCTCGCACAGGGATTTATATTACATGCATATAGCCGTGTTGGAGCCTCCTGTAGACTGTGTGTCACAGTGAGATGATATGCTCACACGTGCATTCTGAGACAGAGATGATATGGGTGGATAAGACCTATTACAGGCACCCCTGACTGAGCTTGGGTTCACGGAGTACTTTGTACCGTGTATGTCACGCGGAGTACGCTGTACCGTGGGGATTGTTGGAGTGGAGTGGCATTAGCCACGAGGCAGCAAGCCTTGCCCTCGCAATCCTGGTGTTATGCTGTTCTGGCGGGTAGGATGACCCACCTCCCGTTTCAGGTGTGATACCCCGCACACTAGGTACCGTGTTGCCAGGGATCACTAGGATATGGCCATAGTCCTCGATGTTACTGATACTTACCTAATTGTCTCACATGATATAACTTGTGGTCTGTTAGACCAGGGTAGACCCGAAGGAGGGGTCAGGCCCCCGATTTGATGATTTGATGATTTCAGATGATTTTATGATATGTGACCCTGAAAGAAGGGTGGTTTTATAACTCAAGTTTTATAATGAATTTTAATGAATTGTTTTATGAGATGATTGACCCGGAAGGGTTAGTTTTTACTGCAATTTTAATGAAATGATTTAAATGCAGTAGCATGATGTGCTTTTCCATGCTTAAATGATAAATTCATGAAATGATTATATCCCGCGATTTGTTTTATATCGCATGAAGTAATGCATGATTTTGATTTAATTCATGCTGAATATTGATTTAATGATGTCACATAAAATGCTTTGAATGCATGAGTTACATGATTTATATATGCACAAATAGTTTTGGATAAACTATGGCATCGAATATGCATGACTTTGTGCGTGTAATTTTAAATGAAAATAAATGGATTTAAGGGCATGGCATTATGAGCATGTAGATAGTGGAGCTATCTACTTACTTGCATAATTGCCTTACTGAGCGTGTGGTTTGCTCACCCCCCTTATTTTCCCATCTTTTCAGAGCACTTGTAATAATTATTGAGCGGCTGAGGACTTGCATGCTTAATATCCGCTGCTTGCTGCTACCCATCGAGAGACAGGTATACACATTTGTATGGTTTTGTATCTAAATATGTAATGCACAGTACTGTAAATGGATATGATGTCGGGGATGTAGAGTCATGTAAATACCATTTGGTATGTGTTTATTTAAAGTCAAAAGGATAGTAGACTCTGATATATGATTATGGGAATGAAATGTTAAATAGTGTGAGGTGACTAACACCGAATCATAGCCCAACTGTGTTGTAGGATGGTCACGACGAGAGAAAGTTAAGAATTAAATAATAAATGAAAAAACGAAAAATTTACTCTGATTTTTAGGTAATTCGGGTCGTGACAGCTCGTATGAAGTGATTGGTTTTGATGCATGAATTCGCGCTAGAGCGTAGCTCGCGCTGGTTTTCACACTGTGGTATGTATGAGGCCGTGGTGAGAGATACAGATTAACTCAGGGAACCCAACAGGCCTGACAGACCTCTTGAGTGGGGTGAGGGTGAGGGGCTAGGACCTGACATAATCCATTTAGGGAACCCAACAGGCCTAACAGACCTCTTGAGTGGGGTGAGGGTGAGGGGCTAGGACCTGAATCAGGGAACCCAACAGGGGCGAGCAAGGCTATGAGGGGCTAGGACCTGGTATTGAGGTTACTCCCACGCGCTCCTGAGACTATAAAGGTTACACTTGGTATGGGGTAGATAAGACCTATGGCAGGCACCCCCAACCATGTTATGGGTCCACGGAGTACGATGTACCGTGTATATCACATGGAGTACGATGTATCGCGTGGTGGTTACTTGATTTGAGAAAGTCTGGCGGAGAACTAACCCACCTTCGTACCAGCCTGATTCCCCGCACACCGGGATCCGTGTGGTCTGGGATGATATGTGACAATTGGCCAACATAGTCAGATGAGTTATAGTAACCTGTCTCCTTGCTTGATTTACTTACTGCCACATGATTTTAATCTCTAAGTGTGATTTGTGATTGTTCAAGGTAGACCCGAAGGAGGGGTCGAGCCTCGTGGAATTGATTTGTGAAATGAAAATGAGGTTGTGATTGTGAATTGATGTGATGAGATTGTATGTGTTTGAGAAAGAGTTTTATGACGTGGGTTTAAAAAGGAGGTTTCTTAATGAATTGCCCTTTTTATGAATTTAAATGTGATTGAGCATGAGATGATTTATACATGATGTTTTTACCATGTTTTATATGCCAATTTTACATGATTTGGAGACATGATATATATATATGTATACTCATATGGCATAGTTTACTTCCTTAAGCTCTTACTACAAACGATTTATGCATAACACTATCAGCATGTAGATAGAGTAGTTATCTACCATGCTTGCATTATTGCCTTACTGAGCGTGTGGTTGCTCATCCCTCTCTATTTTCCCCCTACAGAGCGTGCATAGTAGCCCAGTGAGGACTGAGGCGTGGTATTTTGGACTCCGCTGCATCTCCATCGCTTAGAGGTATATACACAGTGATTCTTTTTGTATCTAAACAATGTAAAGTAGAGTATTCTTTTGAGTTGTAATTATGGGGGATGTAAATGTCAGTAAAATGTGTTTTTGTATAAGTACATGATTAAATGCAAATGTATGACATCGTTTTATTTAACTGAGAATGAATGAGATATGGTGTTTATTATTGACTCACAGCCCAACAGTGTGTAGTGAGTTAGTTCAAGACCGCGTAAGGTAACAGTAAAACGTGAAAAATCTTCAATGATTTTCGATTAAAAAGAATGGAATTGGGTCGTGACAGTTTTACTGGTTTAAGCTCGATTTTGATGTGATTTGTGAAATTGTGAAAACATGTGGTTTATAACCAAAATCGATTTTTGTGATAACCGCCATGAGCTCTACGTGAAGGTAAAATGATTTATATACTACAATGGCATATTTTTACTGTGTGAGTGTTTTGCCGATTTGAGCTCAATTTGATGAGTTTTGTACAAATGTGAACACAATATGTTATAACCGAAATAGGTTTTGTGATAACCACTAAGAGCTCTACATGAAGGCAAGATGATTTTGTTGAGACTATGGCTTGTCATGAGATGCACATCGAGCTTTGCTCCTGTAGCATGTTAGGCCAGGCCGTGCTTTAGTAGCATGTAAGACCGACGCCTCCATTCTAGTAACGTGAGATGACCTCGCTCCGTGGTAGCGATGGGTGGCTTTGCTTTGATAGCATGTAAGATCGGGCTGTGCTATGATAGCATGTAAGATCGATGACTGTACGACTCTGATCAAGTCTACAGCGAACCATGGCCTTGTGTGTATTATTGTTTACGAAATCCCTCGATTGGGGATGTCCACCTAGGGGACTAGTTCAATCGTTGTGATGTGCCGTGACGTTGATTTCATATGAGTTTTATAAATGCCTAGTCTTGATTTATTTGATGATGATGTGAATTTTACTACTGCAAATTATATCACACTATGAGATTTGATATAATGTGATTGGTGATTTTTATCACGTGCTTTATGCCGATGCCATCACAGTTATTTCTATAACGACTTGCATGCTTATTATTTCCATCATATTGTGCTTGTGATGATGATTTCTATAACTTCCCTTATCCTCCTTACTGAGCGTTTTGAGAGCTCACCCTTTTCCTCCCCCCTCCAGATTATTTGAAGTAAGCGAGATAGTGCCTACAACGTACGTGATATAGGCTGGTGGAAAAGATCTCCCCAGGCTATCGTTTGTACACGCTTAAGGTATAATTCAGTTCATTTTGTATCCAGACAATGATGTAATATAAACATTTGTAATGAGTATTTTGGGATGTAATTAGGTTGATATGAAAGAGATGATTTGAGACTTATGGGTTGATCCTTTTTGGGATATTATGTAATTGACTTCATTAAGTATGAGTTGTATGATCTTGGGTATAATGACTAGTGTTAAAACGTAAGTGAGCACATGACACTGCACAGGAATACACTAAGAGTTGTTAAATTAGTGTTAAGAAAAATTTTAAATTAGCCCTATTTTTCGCGCTTCCAGGCTGTCACATGCTCGATGGTAGGGATCGATCTGCTCTTCACAGAACCATATGGAGATCGATCTGTTCTCTAAGGGGGGATCGATCTCTTCTAGGCCGAGACAATTGGATATCGATCTGCCCTTATGACAGGATCGATTCTGGTTAGGCAGAGGCAGTAGGAGATCGATCTGCTCCCTCATGAGATCGATCTGCCTGTCTGCTATAGTATACTTATTGCAATCCTGGGGTCATGGGATCGAACTTTCTCCCTATAAGATCGATCCTTCTTATCTTAAGATCGATCTGGCCTTCATAAACTTCATTGTTACTGCATAATTTTACAGGAACTCAAGGTAAAACTTACTACAATCTACTCCATAGGCCATGTTTCAATCCATGCACATTTGAGCCTTAAAAACTTCATCTTCTTATACTTCATTAGATTCAAAACTTGTGTGTACATTGCAATATCATAACTACATTCTCTGAATTATAATCTCATAGTTAAAGTAGACAAATTCACAAGCCTCACATTTGATGTGCAAGACAGAGGAGGAGGCTTACAGCTTTTTGGATAAGATGGCAACCAGTAATTACCAGTGGTCATCAAAGAGACAGCTACATAGGAAGGTTGTACGAATTTATGAGTTGGATGCGTTATCTACTTTGACCTCTTAGATTGCTAATCTTACGAAGAAGGTAGAATCTCTTAATACCCAAACTAGTTCTGTCTTTGGTCCTAGCCCTGTTTTAGCTGTCCAAAGTCCCTTTCATCTCATTCTCTTTATGTGGTGGTACACACTCTATTGATAGGTGCCCACTTAACTTAGAGTCTATTGAATATGTTGCCCCACCTTAGATGTAACAAAACAATCCATATTCCAGCACCTACAATTCAGGATGGAGAAATCACCCTAATTTCGCTTGGAGCTAAAATTAGGGGTAGTCATCCATTTCCAAACCTTTAAGACCCCCTGGTTTTCAGCCTTCACTCACGCATGTACCACCACCTCAGCAACTCCCACATCATCATTCTCATCATTCTTATAATCACATTCAATTTCATCATCATCCACCATCACCGCCACCTGTGCAGCCCTAACACATACTTGCACCTACAGCTGCGAAGAAGCCCCACTCAAAGAGATGTTCACCATTATCCTACCAAATCTGGTTGCTTCCATTAAAAACCTAGAAGTCTAGGTTGGATAAATAGTTAATGCCCTCAGCTAGCGTCCATAAGGGAGGGTAAAGAGCATGTTAAGGCCATCATCCTTAAGAGTGGTAAAGAATTAAATAATCCACATGCTATCCAGTCCTATTGAGCCCATAGTGGTAAAGCCTCTAGGTTTTAAAGCTATAGCCCATAAGGAGTAGGTACATGATGATCAGGTTGTTGAGAAGTTAAAATCAGATGCTTCTTCGTCTTCACATCCATCTTCTTCCTCTTCTAGCCCTACACTTGTTAGAACTACACATCCTCCAATTAGGCCACCAATACCCTTCCCTCAGATGTTCTAAAACCCAAAGCTTGATTAGTAATTTACTAAATTTCTTGGGGTGTTTAAGATGTTTCACATTAAATGTTCATTTTTGCTGATGCTTTAGAGCATATGCCAAATTATGCGAAGTTTATGAAGGATATCCTCTCGAGAAAGAGGAGACAAGAGGATTATGAGATAATGACACTTATTGAGGAGTGTAATGCCATCATTCAGAGGAGATTACCCCCTAAGCTCAAGGACCTAGGTAGTTTTACCATACCATGCATCATAGGAGATTAGTTTTTTAGTAGTGCCTTATGTGATCTAAAAACTAGTATTAACTTGATACCTTGGTCCATATATCAAAAGCTAGGAGTATGAGTTGGAAAGCCTACTACAGTGACCCTTCAGTTAGTTGATGATCCATTAAGTATCCGAAAAGGGTCATTAAGGATGTCTTGGTTAAGGCAAGCAAGTTCATATTCCCTGCAGATTTTATTGTGTTGGATATAGAGGAAAATTGGGAAATCCCCATTCTAAGCAGGCTTTCTTATGTACTGGTAGGACCCTTATAGATGTTCAGAAGGAGGAGTTGACTATGAGAGTCTAGGTTTAGGAGGTGATTTTTAATGTGTTTAAATCTTTGAGGTTTTTTGATGACACTCACAAGTGTTTTAGGATAGACATAGTTGATAAAGACATCATTGATGAGTTCTCTATGATACATCTTCTAAACCCTTTTGAGGCTTCTTTAGTAAAATCTGTTGATCTTAAGGAGTACAAGAAGGATGATGATGATGTCTATGAGGCACTACAGTTGTTAAAGGTTTCTCCCTTGATGGAGACCACCCAGTTTGAGACTTTAAACAACTCATCTACTTAACTTTTGATGTATCTCCATCTATTAGTGACCTTCTAGCTTTAGAGCTTAAGCTTTTACTTTAATACCTTAGATATGTTTATCTAGGTAAATCCTCCACTATGCCAGTGCTGCTTTCTCTACTGATAAAGAGGAGAAGTTATTACATGATTTGAGAGAGCATCAGAAAGCCATTGGCTAGTCTATCTCTAATCTTAAGGGTGTTAGTCCCTCGATTTATATGCATAACATACTATTGGATGAGGGGTATAGGTCATCAGTAAAACACCAGTGCGGTTGAATCCTATGATGAAAAAAGTGGTCAAATATGAGATAATTAAGTGGCTAGATGCTGGGATCATATATTCCTCTTTAGATAATGCCTATGTGAGCCCAGTTCAATGCGACCTTAAGAAGGGAGGGATGATTGTGATTGAGAATGAGAATAATGATCTCATCCTCACTAAGACTGTTACTGGTTGGCGTGTGCTTATGGATTTTTGAAAGCTTAACAAGGCTATCGAAAAAGACCACTTCCTTTTAACCTTTATTGACTAGATGTAGGATAGGTTAGCTAGTCATGAGTTCTACTGCCTATTAGATGGGTACTTTGGGTACAATCAAATAGCTATTGCCCTAGAGGACCAAGAAAATACCACTTTCACCTGTCCTTATAAGACATTTGCATTTAAGAGGATATCATTTGGCCTATGCTATGCATCTATTATCTTTCAGAGTTGCATGATGGCCATATTTCATGATTTGATGGAGGACCATCTAGAGGTCTTCATGAATGATTTCTCTCTATTTGGGAACAGTTTTGATCTCTGTCTATATAATTTGACACTGGTTTTGAAGAGATGTGAAGAAACAAATTTGGTTCTGAATTGGGAGAAGTACCACTTTATGGTTAGGGAATGAATTGTGCTTGGGCACATGGTCTCGTCAAATGGGATAGAAGTGGATAAAGCTAAGGTGGAAATCATTGAGAAGTTACCTTCCTCTATCTCTGTTAAAGGAATCAAGAGTTTTTTGGGCCATGCAGTTCTTACAGAAGGTTCATAAATGATGTTTTTAGATCTCAAAGCCTTTGTATAATCTTCTTAGAAAAGATACCGTATTTTGCTTTGATGAGAATTGCATCGATGTATTTAAGACATTAAAGGAGAAGTTAGTTACAGCCCCTGTGATCACAGCTTTCGATTAGAGTCTTCCTTTTGAGCTAATGTGTGATGCGGGCGATTATGTAGTAGGGGCTATGCTCAGACAGAGAAAAGGAACAATCTTTCATGCTATCTATTACGCATGTAAGACTGAATGAAGCCCTGTTAAACTATACTACCACCGAGAAGGACTGTTAGTAGTGGTTTTGGCTTTTGATAAGTTTTGCTCCTATCTCATTGGAACTGAGGTGGTAGTATACATTGATCATGCTGGAATCAAGTACCTAGTCTTTAAGAAAGATACAAAACCTAGATTAATTAGATGGATTCTCCAGCTTCATGAGTTTGACTTAGAGATTAGGGATAGGAAAGAGACTGAGAATCAGATAGCTGACCATCTATCTAGATTTAAGAGTGGACTTAAGGAAGATGGTACAACAATTAATGAATCCTTTCCTAATGAGTAATTGTTTACCTTTGGGCACTCTAGTTTGCCTTGGTATGCTGACTTTATTAACTATCTTATGAGCAATGTGTTGCCACCTGATTTGACTACCTAGAAGAAGAAGTTTTTAAGTGATGTTAAGTATTATGTATAAGATGAGCATTTCTTTTACAAGCAATGTAATAATCGAATTTTGAGGAAGTATGTTCCTATGGAGGAGGTAGGGAAAACTGTTAAGGTTTTACAATCTGGATACTATTGGCCCACTTTGTTTAAGGATGCCCACTACTTCATGTCTAGATATGATAGGTGTCAAAGGGTAGGCAATAATTCCCAAAGAAATATGATGCCTCTAACCAACATTTTAGAAGTAGAGATATTTGATGTTTGGGGCATAGACTTCATGAGACCTTTTGTACCTTCATATGACAATCTTTGCATTTTAGTGGTTGTGGACTATGTATCTAAATGGGTTGAGGCGATGGCTTTTCCAATTAATGATGCTAAGGTGGTGATTAGGTTTTTGAAGAAGAATATTTTTACGAGATTTATCACCACTAGAGTTATCATTAGTGATAAGGGATCCCATATTTGTAAGAGGAGCTTTGATGGACTTTTAGGGAAATATGAGGTCAAGCATAAGGTAGCCACTGCTTATCACCCATAGATTAGTGGCCAGGTAGAGCTATCCTATAGGGAGATCAAGGTGATATTGGAGAAGACAGTGAACTCACATAGGAAGGATTGGTCCATTAGGTTAGATGATGCACTCTAGGCCTATAGGACAATCTTTAAAACATTTATCGAGATGTCCTCTTATCAGCTTGTGTATGAAAAGGTCTACTATTTGCCTATGGAGCTTGAGCATAAGGCCTACTAGTCCTTTAAGAACCTAAACTTCAATTTAGATAAATTTTGGAGAAGATATGCTACAACTTAATCAGTTGGATGAGTTTAGGCTGCAAGCTATGAGAATACGAAGCTCTATAAGGAAAAGACTAAGCGATGGCATGATAGAAAGCTTAAGGAGAGACACTTCGAGACAAGATAGCAAGTTTTTCTATTCAATTCCCGCTTAAAGTTCTTTCCAAGAAAGCTTAGGTCTAGATGGACAAGACATTTTATGATGAGGCCCGAAGCAGCACTTTAAAGTTAATGGGTATAGGCTTAAGCATTACTTTGGGGTAAGATTTGACCATTAGCACTCTGTTACCATCTTAGCTGACCCTTGAACATCTAACCCTACTACTTAGCTTCAGTGAGAGTCTTACTGAGGACTATAACCTCTGCCCAACTTAATTGTTCATGCTTTTAACTTAGCTTCACCGTCATGCACTCAACTTTATTGATTTTGTTTTTTTTTTCTTTTCACTTTTTGTACTGTTCCTTTTCTCATTTATCTTCTTTATTTGTTTCTTTTGTAGATAGTCTTTGCAGTAGCACTTCTTCATCAAGCTTCATTGTGTTCATCATCATCAGATAGGGGAGTATTCTAATCCTGAGCTTCATTTCTTAAATTATCTACATACTAAGGAGAATGTGCACTTCAAGTTTGGGGGAAGGGTTTTTTATAGCATTTTATTAAATTTTTTAGCAAAATTGCAAAAGTTTTAGGAATATGAGTTTACACTATTTTGTTTTAGGGTGATTTACTACTTAGGATGTTGTTTTCTCATAATCCTATAATATGACCCCATAACTTAGTCTGACTGAGAAACAAGATAGTAGTGAAAGTATGAAGTTGATTTCTTGAATTTGTCTTGATTCTGATCGCGATTTCCCCATTTTATGCATATGTCATGTCTCGGTTCGATATGCTCATTTAGAGAAAGCTTATGTGGACATAGGATTGCATTTGTTCATTTGATCTTATGCATCATATTCTAGAATTTGTTTGATCTTCTCTCGAGGAAAAATATTAGATCACACTTGATTAGAGAATTGATTTAGGCCATCTTTGGATCATTTGAGCCTTTTTAGCCATCCTTATACATATTTTTCCCTAGTCACCACTCTGAGCCAAATAAGCTTCTCTCCTTATATGCACCTGTATGTTTATCCTTAGCCTAAAGACTTTTCCTATATCTTATCGAAATAGCATGTGATGTCACTAGGATATATTTAGAGCTATGTACATATGGGTTATGGGTGATAGTGTAAAGGAAAAGAAAAGAAAAGAAAAAAAAGTACATAAATAAAAAATAAAAAATAAAAAATGAAAAAGAGAAAAATACAAAAAAAAAAAGAGTTATGCAAAATAAATAAGTTTAGGGGAGCATTAAAGATCCTATAAGTAATGCATGATTAGGGGTGTTTGAGCCTAAATTGACTTTATCATACCTTAGCCCTAACATTAGATTATAAACTTAATGAAATTTTATTGATCTTTGATTAAGTGTGACTATATTACTGGATAGAGAAGTGAAAAACAAACTTATAGGAGTGATCACATGTCATTGACTTTACATCTTTATGTTTACATAATCTGATTCAGGTGGTGTACTTCTAAGTGACTTTGACATTCTCACACATACACGAGGAGTCTAATTTGGGTTGAGACTCAAGATTGAATGATTCTAAGTGTTTGACTTATAGTTGTGAGCCTTTGAGATCAGAGTTTGTACTTTTTCTTTGAGGATAATATTAGGAGAATTAATATGTTTTGTACTTATCATTTCCTATATGTGTTTTGTTTTGCTTGAGGATAAGCAAAAGCTTGAGTTTAGAGGTGTGATAACTCTATGAAAATAAAGTTATTTTGTGCTATTTCTTAATTAATTATTTTAATTCCCATATTATTTTATTAATTATCCCCTCATTTTAATTAAATTCCTTATGTTTTACAGATAATTAAATTTCAGATGATTTTCAATTTTTTTTTTTAAAAATAGACTAAAAATGGGCTTAAAAGGAGACTGTGCCACTACACTTTCGTCTTGTAGCATGAGTCGCCATTCTTCTCCTTCCTTAACACCTAAGATGCCAAGTGTCCATTTCTTATTCATTCTTGAAGTGTAAATGTATTACCCGTAATTTCCCACGTATTTATTTTTATGAAGATATAATGTATATATGTACATTTGTTATAAGGGTATAAGTGATGTAAGGATTATGGATTTAATGAAACATCTATGATTTCAAGTGGTGTGAACAAGTTTTATTACCTATGAACTATATGGAATGGATGCCATTGTACGTTAATTGTGCACGAATTGTAAATTGAGGTTTAAAGCAAATAAGGATGAGTGTACATTTGAAAATCTACAGAAAACTGCAGAAATGGGGGTGTAGGGGATGAGAGATCGATCCCATATGAAGGAGAGATCGATCTCCTCTCATGAAAGGCCAAGAATCAGTTCAAGGGAACAGAGCAGATCGATCTCATGGGGAAGGCAGATCGATCTCCTTAAGTTTTCAGGATCTAAAGGAAAGTAATCATAACTCTTGGCTCTATGCATGCAAACAACAAAAAGTCCTCAAAAAAATTTTTTTTAAGTTTTTTTTTTTATTTTTCAATTTTTTTTCTTTATGAGAGAGAAAATTTAAATAACTTAAACTAAAGCTCTAAATATTTACAACCTAAATATTTACAAACTAGAATTATACCTAAGCATAATTTCACTGATATTAATTAATGGCTAATTGTGACTCCCCGGCAATGGCTCTAAAAACTTGATTGTTCGACTACGCCCACTCTAAGTGACCTATACATGTTATCCGCAACTGCACTGGTCGTACAAGTAATAATGTGATTTGAGTCTCGGATTATCGTCCCACAGAGAATCTAATTAGCCTAATTAATTACCGGTTAATCTTACCCTAAGTATATCCTAACAAATTATGAAGTTTTAGAGGGCGATCTATAAGGCTAGAACTGACAGCAATAAAAATTATAAACTAAATAAAATAAAGCAGAGCAAAAATTACTTACAGAACTCCAAGCAATTAAAAGCATTAACCTACAAAAGATAATTGAAACAGTTAAAATTAATTAATGCAATTAAACTAGAATGCAAATATGAAAATAAAGAAATAAATTAATTACACTAAAATTAAACAATCCTATAATAAAATATGCATGTAATTAAACTAATTAATAAAAATGCACATTAAGCTAACCTAAAATCTAATAAAATAAAATCCTAGAAAATTAAGAAAATAACTATAAGTCTAAATTCCTAAAATATTGATTCTAAATTAATCCTAACTATAGCTAATTGCTAATTTAAGTAATGCATTAGGAAATAAATATTTTTGGATTTTTAAGTTTAAAATGAAGACTAAATTAAAAATGCATGAAACACTTTTACTCTAATTTAATTCTAAATGCAACTCATAAATTCTATACTAACATTAAATCCTAAATCCCATTACATAAAATCAACTATTAACATAATTAAAACTAAGCTTAAACTAACTAATAAAGACAATATAACTAACATGCAAATTTAATTTCAAAAATCTAACTAAGCTAATAACTAAAATTTAAAAGGAATAATGACAATAAAAATAAAATAAAAGACATGTATGAAAAATGGAATTGTGGCAGGATTTCAATGCCAAACATGGCCTTAAGCTAAAGTCCAGCTATCTTGCAGTCTCGTGCATGTACTGTGCACGTTCCTGCTCCAGGCTGCTGCTCCAGACGTTGTCCTGTATTGGTTCGTGCTGCATCCAGGCGTTGTCTGCTGCAAGTTCCTTGTCCTCTTCTGCTCCTGGCGATGTCCGCTGCTGTCTTAGGTTCTATCCAATGCTGCTCAGCATTCCTCCGTGCACAACATACACCAG
Source organism: Firmiana major (assembly GCA_033439115.1). Taxonomy (NCBI): domain Eukaryota; kingdom Viridiplantae; phylum Streptophyta; class Magnoliopsida; order Malvales; family Malvaceae; genus Firmiana; species Firmiana major. The sequence continues at coordinate 36,076,538 of CM065909.1, forward strand.
CTTAATTCCCTGCTTGGATCAGTACTGCTCTGCTCCCAGCAACACAGCACCCTGTACTGCCATCTTACTGCCTCAGCTGCTCATTCCCTGCACTAGCAGCCTTGGTTCAATTATTCCAGCAACACACGTCCTGCACAGCATCAGCCCAACTACAACTCTGTTGCTCCTACATCCTTCACAGCAGCTCAGTTTTACAGCAACGTTATCCTACAGCTACCAAACACGGGTTAGTGCAGAACGAGAAATAAAACACAAGCAGTAACTATTAACGAGGAAGTTTAAAACTATAAATGTAAACTGAAAATGTAAACTATGATGATAACCACGTTAATAAAAAAATGATGAACAGTAAAAGACTCCTAGAACAGGGGAGAACAGAGAAGGAAATGTGATTTCTGTCCTTGCAACCATGAGGCTCTACTGCACTGAATGGCATCAGCTCATCAACCTTTATCACCGGCCAGCAACAACATGAAACCAATACAAGTTGAAAATACCGAGAAGAACAAATGCAAAGCAAGGGAAAACACAACTTGAATGCTGAAATAAAAGTGATGAAAACTAACACTCTAAATGCAGAAAAGAGATGAATCCATGTAGTTCAGATAAATAAAAATGAAAAAGAAACACAATGCAAACACACGTTTTAAGCTTAAAACCGAAAGGAAATAAATAAAATCAACAACTGAAAATTAACCCAAAACTGTCAACACTCGTAAAGCACATAAAAGTGGATATCCAGTAGCCTCAGTTTGCTTCAATTCTTGCCCCCTACCACCGTGATTCCATATTGCCATTGATGTGGAAACAATGCTCGGCATCAAGACCGCATCAAAGCACCAGAACCGAGTAGGGCAGTAGTGAAGGAAGCTTAATCACCCGAATGAGCAGTGGAGAATAAAGAAATAAAACCAAAATAATAAGCAAACCGAGAGCAACAATAGAAAACTAAAAACTTTTCATTAAAACTCAAACAATAAAAGAATAAAGGAATGGAACTTGAACAAAACCAAGAAGAAATATGGTGGCTGCTATCACCAGCCATCGTGAAAAACCTAAAAGAAAACCTAAGGAAAATATAAAACCTAACAATAAAATTTTTAACCTAAAAAAAATTAAAGCTATCCTAAAAAAAAATCCTCTTCTTCAATTGCTCATCATATTTTATTTATAAAATAAATTGGTGGTACAATTGTAATTTTCAATCCTAGATGAGTTGGCATTGTTTGACCACTTATCTTCATTCCATTCGCTTCAGTGAAGATATTTTCACGTCACTTGTCTTTTTGTCCACTTGGATGTGCGATATAGCTCGACGTGTGTCTTCCAGAAGGTGGGCACGGTATCCGTCGATCTTATATTTTCGAGGTGAATAAAATATGAACACTTGACAACATACGTCTCTACAACGAATGGTAGTGGTCTAGTATCTTTTAGCCCATTTTCTACTAAAACGACTGAAATTCATCCAGATTTTATTTTCCTGCACACAAGAGAATTTTAATTCAATTAAGGGGATAATTAATAAAATAATATAGAGATTAAAATAATTAATTAAGAAATTAAGCAAAAATAATTCTATTTTAATAGAATTATCAATAATGTTGGCTGAAATGTACATGTACATGCTGAAACAACCATGACCTGGAATGAGCTTAGCGAGAGAAAGTTGAAATGACATGGAGTTGATGATGATTTAAATAGGTAGAGGTGTTAGTAAGCATGTATAGATGATTTTAAGATAACTTGGTGAAATCCATATGTTAGAATGGATGATGATTTGAAATAGGCATAAGAGGTGTTTGATAAATTGCCATAGTGAAGGAAATGATGAACTAGAGGTATTATGAGCTTAATGCCGATTTAGTGTGAATCAATGACCTAAAAAGTTCAATAGATTCTCAAGAAATGAATAAAGCAATCAAAATGGATTTAAGAGAAAGTGAGGCCTTATAACTGTTAATGAAAACAATAAGTCGAATCGACTATAATAAACATGAGAATTATGTTATATTGGGTTAAATTGATGTGGTAAGTAATTTCGTATAGCCTCGGAGATTTCAATGTATGCGAATCGAATTGCGCAATCGAGCAGCTCTGAGGAAGTAGAATTACTCGACGTAATTCCAGGTAAGGGAATTTTGTAAGTATCTAGAGATAGCTGCACATATTGTGGGGGTAATTATAGGGTATTGAATTTTTCTTGGTTACCTAGAAAAGAAATAATGGTTTGTGCGAACGATTTCAGATATAGATGATTTTAATTTTGGAAGTGAATATTACAAAAGGGTAATAAGGCTAATAATCTGCCTGAATGTCATGTTTTGATATCTTTACGAAATACATTGCTTTGGTTTAAGCAAATCTACGGATAGACTGGCTATTGACTTCATAATTTCATGAAATAGCACGAGTCAGATGATAAGTTTGATTTTGAATGTGTTTTATTAAAATAGAGCCGCCTATTAGATTTATGTGAGTTAAATCATGTTGGAGCTTCGCTTGCACTGGATTTTGATATTTTAATATGCATAAAATGTGTTGGAGCCTAGCTCGCACCATATTTTGAGTTGTGATGTTTTACAAGCCATATTGAGCTTTTACTCGTACGTAGGTTTCCATTGATTTTCCTATGCATATAACAACACATGGAACTATGCTCGTACGTGATTTTCTCATTATTTATTATGCATAAAGTCGTACTAGAGCATTGCTCGTACGAGGGTATTTAATGATGATGCATGAAATCGTGCTAGAGCTTTGCTCGCACTGGACTTTTCACACTGTGATATGTAATAAGTCGTACTGGATGCCTCGTATAAGCTTTGTGTCACACGGATGAGATGCTCACACGAGTCGTGTTGGATGCCTCATGTAGACTGCTAGCCATACAGATGAGATGCTTGCACGTGCACTTTAGATTGAGTAGGTTATACGTGGCATGAGGTAGATAAGGCCTACGACAGGCACCCCCAACCTTAATATGGGTCCACAGAGTGCATTGTACCGTGTATATCACATGGAGTACTTTGTACCATGTGGTTATGATGTTGATTTGAAAGTCTGGCGTAGGATTAACCTATCTCTGTTCCAGCATGATACCCCACACATTGGGATCCGTGTGGTCTGGGATGATAATGACATAGTTGGCTAACAAAGTCCTCGATTTGATATAAAAACCACCTATCTCACATGATATCACATGGTTTTATATACTGAACATGATTTTTGTTGTCCAGGGTAGACCCGAGGGGGGGTCTAACGTTGTGGGATGTTTTTAAAAGGATGATATGCTGACTGTGATGAGTTTTACTAAGTTTTGATTTGATGTTAAACCCCAAGGAATGGTTTTTATGATGAGCATTAGAAGTTTTACATGATGGTTTTCCATGTTTACATGTCTATTTTCATATTTTTCAGTACATGATATATGTATATACATGTGGTATAGTTTTAATATTTCCTCATGCTCTGGATATTAATGATCTTTATGCCATGACATTATAAGCATTTAGATAGTGCAGTTATCTACCACGCTTGCATTATTACCTTACTGAGCGTGTGGTTGCTCATCCCTATCATTTTCCCCCTCTACAGAGCACACACAGTAGTCTAGTGAGGGACTGAGGAGTTGTATCTAGATATCCACTGCTCTCCATCGCCAAGAGGTATACACAAAGAAAATCTTTTTGTATCTAAATATGTAATAGCACAGTAATAATTTTGAATTGTAATATGGGGGATGTAAGTGTTAGCAAACATGTATAAGTATAGAACTTAAACTTTTAAATGCATGTGCTTGCTCTTGATTAATTTAAAGATGAATGGTAAATGATGATTAATACTGACTCATAGCCCAACTGTTATTGGTGAGATTTGTTCACGACTGGGAATGGAAATGAAAAAGTGAAAATTTTATGGTGATTTTTGAGTGAAAATGATGAAAAGGGGTCGTGAAAATGATTGGTATCAAGCTGAGTTGGCCTGATATGAGTCAATATTAATACGTAGGAAAGTTACATCCCATAATATTGTGCTTTTGTTTAGTTATAATTATGTATACCGAGATGGAATAAGACTAATATATGGTATGGATACAGGAAATTAAGCATTATGCCTGTCACCCATCGAGGTAGAGGGGCGCATTCACGTGCTAGAGGCTATAGGGGTAGGCCTGAGAGCTGTGGCGGAGCCACAGACTGATCAGGATCCACAGGACCCTGTTGAGAGACCAGGGGATACCGAGGCACACTTCGCTAGGATAGAACGGAGTATTAAGAGCCTTGTAGAGATAGTCACACAAGTGTTGGGTGCTGACGATAGATGAGGTCTAGTCGTGTAGCCTACTACTGTTGGACAGGCAGCTACAGAGGCAGAGAGACCTTAGACTACAGGGACTGTTACACCACCCCCTGTTTAGGATACGGCTTCTCCTATCACTCCACAGTCGAGCGAAAGTGACCTGGGTTTTGATTGTGAGTTGAGTAGGTTACGTCAGTTCTAGGAGTTAAAACCTCCAGTGTTTAGAGGGGTGAAGGACCTGGTCGTGGCTGAGGATTGGGTATATGAGATGGAGAAATTGTATGGGTTCTTCAGGTGTATGTCGACTGAGAGGGTTGCTTTTGCCATATTTATGCTGAAGGGCGAGGCAGAGCACTGGTGGAGGTCCACCGTATCTATTTTGAAAGTTCAACACCCCGAGATTACATGAGAGATATTCTTGGAGGCCTTTAGGAGGTAATATATTCTAGTCACTGCATAGAAGAAACTGCAAATGAAGTTTATGAATTTGGTTTAGGGGAACCTCTCTGTTGACGAATTTGAGTCCAAGTTCATATCCTTGGGGAGGTATGACCCTGATACATTGGGCAGTGAGGCTATGAAGGTTCAGAAGTTCATGGATGGACTGAAACCAGCCATCAGATCTAGATTGGCTCCGTTTGACATCCTCACTTATGAAGAGGAAATGCGCAGGGCGCAGTTATGTGAACATGACTTTGAGTAGAATGCCTCTAAATTTGGAAAGGTTAGTGGCAGAAGTGATAGAGATCAAAAGAGATCCGAGGTTGATAGAGTGGTCAAGAGAGGAGGTCAAAGACTATTTGAGAAGAAGCCAAAGATTGAAGAGGTACAGGAGAGAGCTGCTAAACCTCTTGTATACCCAGCTTTAGCTCCACCGAGGGGTATAGTCATTGGTGGACCACGACTTACTACCGAGTAGTGTAGGAGATGTAGTAGATTTCATGGTACCAAGCCCTATCCGACGACCTTTGTTGTGTGTTACAGATGTGGGAAGCCAGGACATATCGCGAGGTATTATCCAGAGATGATTAAGACTACCTCAGAGAAGGGCAAGGACTTGGAGAGAGCTCCTGTTGAGACTTCTGCTCCAAGGAGAACAGCTACAGCTGAGGAGAAAGGGAAACAGGCGATTAGCAGAGGGCGAGTACATGCACTGGACTAGGACACCACAGACGCTTCAACGGATGTGATTAAAGGTACCATCCTCGTTTTTTATTTAGAAGCATTTGCATTATTTGATCTAGGTGCCACACATTCCTTTATATCGCCTTCATTTGCCCATAAGTTATTAAAGGATGTAAAACCCACATTGTTAGATAGAATGTTGTTGATTTCTACACCTATGAATGATAGTTAGTTGACTGAATATGTGTATAGGGATTGTAGGTTGAAGATAGGGGGAAAAGATATGGCAGCCAATGTAATTCTATTGAGTATGAACGATTTTGATGTAATTTTAGGAATGGATTACTTGGCTACAAACCGTGTTGTTTTGGATTGTTATGCTAAGACAGTGATGTTTCCAGAGATAGATAATCTTATTATAAGTTTTGTTGAAAAGAAATGAAAGAACATGATCATTGTATGTCAGAAGAGTAAAATTTTTACTTATCATATTTAAGAGATAAATCTACTTATTAATCATGAATGTTAATGTGATGACTTATGTTACTAACAATGGAAAAGGATAATGTGAAGGGTACATTGCATATGTGGTTGACACAGATAAGGTATACCCAGAATTGAGAGACATTCCAGTTGTTGCAGAGTTTTCTGATGTCATTTCAGACGATTTACCAAGGCTACCATCGGACAGGGAAATGAAGTTTTGAATAGAATTGGTACCTGGTACAGAGCCGATATCTAAGCCACCGTATAGAATGGCTCCAATTGAGTTGGAGGAGCTAAAGAGGCAGTTGCAAGAGTTGCTAGAGAAGGGGTTTATTAGACCGAGCGTCTCACCTTGGGAAGCTCCGGTTATGTTTGTGAGGAAGAAGGATGAGAGCCTCCGACTGTGCATAGATTACCTGTTGTTGAATAAGGCTACCATTAAGAACAAGTATCCTCTTCCACGCATTGATGATTTGTTGGATCAGCTTCAAGGAGCACAAGTATTTTCTAACATAGATCTGCGATCAGGGTACCATCAGTTGAGGATACGGAGCGGAGATGTACCCAAGACAGCATTTCGTACCCGTTATGGCCACTACAAGTTCTTGGTTATGCCATTTGGATTGACGAATGCCCCCATAGCATTTATGGCTTTGATGAATGATGCCTTCAAGCCATACCTGGACCAGTTTGTGATAGTGCTTATTTATGATATATTGGTTTATTCCAAGTCCAGGGAAGATCTTGAGCAGCATTTGAGGATAGTTCTGCAGACCCTCTGAAAGAAGGAATTATATGCCAAACTCAGTAAGTGTAACTTTGAGTTGGAGCATATCTCATTTTTGGGACATGTTGTATCGATGGATGAGGTATCAGTGGATCCATCTAAGATTGAGGTAATTGTACAGTGGGAACAACTTAAGAAAGTTACTGAGATCAGAAGTTTTTTGGGATTTGCAGGTTATTATCAGAGATTTGTAGAGGGTTTCTCCAGACTAGCTGTTCCGTTGACACATCTCATGCGGAAGGATGTTAAGTTTGTGTGGGACGAGGCATGTGAGAGGAGTTTTAAGGAGTGTCTGTTGACCACTGCTCTAATTCTCACCATTCCCACCAGCTCATGAGGTTTCTCTATGTATACAGATGCATCACACCAGGGATTAGGTTGTGTACTTATGCAGAGTGGGATGGTAGCTGCCTTTGGATCCAGACAGTTGAATTATCACGAAAGGAACTATTCGACTCACGATTCAAAGTTGGCGGCCGCAGTGTTTGCGTTGAAGTTATGGCGCCAGTATCTCTATGGTGAGAAATTCTAAGTATATACGTATCACAAGAGCCTTAAGTATCTGTTCTCATAGAAAGAGTCGAATGTGAAATAGAGAAGATAGCTTGAACTCTTGAAGGACTATGATTGTGAAATCATGTACCACCTGGGTAAGGTGAATGTAGTTGCCGATGCCTTGAGCAGGAAGAACCTCGAGTTAGTGTCTTATATGATGGTCCAGGAACACGAGTTGTTGAAGCAGTTCGCGAACCTTAGTTTGGATGTAGCCCCACCTGATACAGAGAGATTTGATGTTGTGGCTAGTTTGAGATTGGATCCAGAGTTGATTAGTCGTATTCGATAGGCTCAGCAGAGTGATCGATAGTGTATCGATTGGTTAAGATAGGTGCAGACAGGTGTGGGTACCGATTTTGAGCTGAGTACAGATGGATTGCTGAGGTTCAGTGGTAAGATATGTGTTCTTGAGGATCCAGAGATTAGGAAATTGATTTTATCTGAGGCTCACTCAGCGAGGTATATGATACATCCAGGGAGTACCAAGATGTATCAAAACCTTCAAAAAGTTTATTAGTGGTCTGGAATGAAAAGAGACATTGCTGAATATGTTGCTAGATGTCTCGTCTGTCAGCAGGTGAAGGTAGAGCATCAGAAGCCTGCAAGGTTATTGCAACCTCTACCGATACTGACATGGAAGTAGGAGCACCTCACCATGGATTTTGTGATGGGTTTATGGAGGACCCGCAGAGGTCATGATGCAATTTGGGTGATTGTGGATCGGTTGATGAAGTCAGCCCTTTTCTTAGCTATGAGAGCTACCAATCCTCTAAGTTAGTTGGCGAACTTGTATGCTCGAGAGATAGTTCGGTTACATGATGTTCCAGTGAGCATTATTTCTGATCGGGATGCCCACTTCACTTCCCATTTCTGGGAACATTTTGATGAAGCGATGGGGACCCAATTGAGTTTTAGTATCGCTTTTCATCCTTAGACATATGGTCAGTCAGAGAGGACTATATAGACCCTAGAGGATATGTTGAGAGCGTATGTGCTAGATTTTAGAGGCTCTTGGGATGATCACCTACCGTCAGCCGAGTTTGCCTATAATAACAGCTATCATACGAGTATCGGGATAACACCATATGAGGCATTGTATGGCCGTAGATGTCGTTCTCCTATTGGATGGGAAGAGGTTGGTGATAGATAGATTTTTACTCCCGATTTAGTGCAGCAAGCCTCCGAGGATGTCCAATTGATATGTGAGAGGTTACGGACAGTTCAGAGCCGGCAAAAGAGTTATGCTGATAGGAGACGGAGACCACTAGAATTTATTGTTGGTGAGTCAGTATTTTTTCGAGTTTCTCCCTCGAAAGGGATTATGAGGTTTGGTAAGAAGGTTAAGTTGAGCCCTCGGTATATCGAACCCTTTGAGATTCTGGAGAGAGTGTGAGATAAGGCTTATAGGTTGGCATTGCCACCGGAGTTAGCAGGTGCTCATAACGTCTTCCACATCTCTATGCTTCAGAAGTACCACCCGAACCTGACACATGTTATAAGATATGAGCCATTGGAACTGAATGAGAATATGACGTATGTTGAGAAGTCGGTTTGGATAATGGATAGGAAAGAGAAGGTGTTGAGGTCAAAGACGATTCCCTTAGTGAAAGTTCTTTGGCAATATCACACTCCGAAGGAAGATACATGGGAGTTGGAGAGTATGATGCAAGAGAAGTACTCAGAGTTGTTCTCAGATTAACTTGGTTCTAATTTGGAGGACCAAATTTCTTGAAGGAGGGGAGGAATGTAAGGCCCATGAATTTCTATGTAATCTTATGATTTCCATGATGTACAGACAAGTTACTCAATAAATGAATTATAAGAATTGGATATTTTTTAGTGTTACGTGTGAATGAAATGCAAAATGAGTATTGGAGTGATTGAATATGAGTCAACCTTTGAAAATCCAAAAAATTACAACTGAAATGTTGTAGGATGAATGCCAAATTGATCTTAAATGCAAGGAAGATTGATCTCATTATCTCGAAATAGAGTATCAAGCATTCTGTAAATAGGAGATCGATCCTTCATCTAAGTAGATCGATCTCTTATTTAATAGCAGATTGGTCTCTCATTCAATCAGATCGATCCTCATGTGATTCTGTAAGGAACAAATTGATCCCCACTTGATTTAGCAAGAGCAGATCGATCTCTCCCTATGAGCAGATCGATCTCCAGTTGCTTCTGCCTAGTAAAGATCAATCTCTGCCCAAAGCCAGATCAATCTCTAAGGGATTCTGCCTGGCCAAGATCGGTCTCTACCAATGAGTACATCGACCCCTTCTTCAAAGAGGTAGATCGATCTCATCCAAGAGGCAGATCGATCCCCTAGCCTGCATTGTCAAATTCTGAAGGAATTTAAGCAAGGGGAGATCGATCTCCACCCTTGGAGATCGATCTCATAACGCGATTACTATAAAAGAGACCTGACTATCGAGCCTTCTTCCCCAAAAAACTTAAAACCTTCCATTTTAACCAAAAACAACTTAGTTTTCTCACTTTAGGATATCCTTACCTTCCAAAAAGATTTGAGGAGAGAGCTATTTGAGCAAAGTTGTTCCTAGTGAGGAAGAGAACAACATAGTCAAAGATTGGAATATGAAACTTAAGATTGAACGAGAAAAGAGGTTTTCCCCAATTTGGCAAAAAAAAGGACAAAGTCAAGTTAGGTAAGATTTCAATACACCATCTTCTAGTATGTTAATGTAGACATTTTGATGAGTTGATTGGTGTATATAATATTGGCTGAAATGTACATGTATATGCTTAAGCAACCATGACCTAGAATGGGCTTAGTCAGAGAAACTTGGAATGACATGGAGTTGATGATGATTTAAACATGTAGAGGTGTTAGTAAGCATGGATAGATGATTTTAAGATAACTTTGTGAAATCCATTTGTTAGAATGGATAATGATTTGAAATAGGCATAAGAGGTGTTTGATAAATTGCCATAGTGAAGGAAATGATGAACTAGAGGCATTATGAGCTTAATGCCAGTTTAGTGTGAATCAATAGACCTAAAGAGTTCAATAGATTCTCGAGAAATGAATAGAGCAATCAAAATGGATTTAAGAGAAACTGAGGCCTTATAAGTGTTAATGAAAACAATAAGTCGAATCGACTATAATAAACGTGAGAATTGTGTTATATTGGGTTAAATTAATGTGATAAGTAATTTCGTGCAGCCCTGAAGATTTCATTGGAAGTGAATCGAATTACATAGTCGAGCAGCCCTGAGGAAGTAGAATTACTCGATGCAATTCCGGGTAAGGGAATTTTGTAAGCATCTAGAGATAGTTGCATGTATTTTAAGGGTAATTATAGGGTATTGAATTTTTGTTGGTTACCTAGTAAAGAAATAATCGTTTGTGTGAACGATTTCAGATACAGATGATTTTAATTTTGGAAGTGAATATTACAAAAAGGGTAATAAGGCTAATAAGCTGCATGAATGTCATGTTTTGATATCTTTACGAAATACATTGCTCTGGTTTAAGCAAATCTATAGATAGGCTGACTATTGACTTCATAACTTCATGAAATAGCACGAGTCAGATGCTAAGTTTGATTTTGAATGTGTTTTGTTGAAGTAGAGCCGCCTATCAAATTTATGTGAGTTAAATCGTGTTGGAACTTCTTTCGCACTGGATTTTAATGTTTTAATATGCATGAAATGCGCTGGAGCCTAGCTCGCTTCATATTTTGAGTTGTGATGTTTTACAAGCCGTACTGGAGCTTTTGCTCGTACGTAGGTTTCCATTGATTTTCTTATGCATATAACCGTAGATGGAGCTATGCTCGTATGTGATTTTCTCATTATTTATTATGCATAAAACCGTACTAGAGCGTTGCTCATACGAGGGTATTTAATGATGATGCCTGAAATCGTGCTAGAGCTTTGCTTACACTGGACTTTTCACACTGTGATATATAATGAGTCGTGCTGGATGCCTCGTGTAGACTTTGTGTCACACGGAAGAGATGCTCGCATGAGCCGTGTTGATGCCACATGTAGACTGCTAGTCACACGAATTAGATGCTCGCACGTGCACTTGAGAGTGAGTAGGTTATACGTGGCATGGGGTAGATAAGACCTACGGCCGGCACCCCCAACCATGATATATGTCCACGGAGTACGTTGTATCGTGTATATCACATGGAGTACACTGTACCATGTGGTTTTGATGTTGATTTGAATGTTTGGCATAGGATTAACCCATCTCTGTTCCAGCATGATGCCCCGTACACCGAGATCCATGTGGTCTGGGATAATAATGATATAGTTGGCCAACAAAGTCCTTGATTAGATATAATTACCACCTGTCTCACATGATATCACATGGTTTTATATACTGAACATGATTTTTGTTGTCCAGGGTAGACCTGAGGGAGGGATCTAACCTTATGGGATGTTTTTAAAAGGATGATATGCTGACTATGATGAGTTTTACTAAGTTTTCATTTGATGTTAAACCTTGAGGAATGGTTTTTAAGATGAGTTTTATTATGATGAGCATTAGAAGTTTTACATGATGGTTTTCCATGTTTACATGCCTATTTTCATGTTTTTCAGTACATGATATATGTATATATACATGTGGCATAGTTTTAATATTTCCTCATGCTCTGGATATTAATGATATTTATGCCATGACATTATAAGTATTTAGATAGTGTAGTTATCTACCATGCTTGCATTATTATTTTACTGAGCGTGTGGCTGCTCATCCCTATCATGTTCCCCCTCTACAGAGCGCACACAGTAGTCTATTGAGGGATTGAGGAGTTGTATCCGGATATCCGCTGCTCTTCATCGCCAAGAGGTATACACACAGGAAATCTTTTTGTATCTAAACATGTAATAACACGTAATCATTTTGAAATGTAATATAGGGGATGAAAGTGTTAGCAAACATAGATAAGTATAGAACTTAAACTTTTAAATGCATGTGCTTACTCTTGATTAGTTGAAAAATGTCACGACCCTGTCTCTCTCTGTCTGTGACTTTTACCTTACTTCAAACAGTTGGGCTGTGAGTCAACATCCAATCCATATCTTATCAATTTATAATTCAATAAACTCATTTAAATGAAGTAGAATAGAAATTGGACTTATATATATATGTGCGAAAGCATTTACATCAGTTTCTATTATATACATCCCCCAAAATACAAAAGACCAACTTTACTGTGCATTAATTTACAGGATACAAAATTTTTCATCTCAAGTGTATACCTCTATACTGCTGGATGACTGAGGAAAACACGATAGCAGGAATGATTGCAGTGTACTCACTACTGCGTAGAACCTGTGGAGGAGAAATAAGGAGGTGAGTTAACACGATCTGTAAGGAAAATATGAAAGCAGGTAGATAACTACACTATCTACGTGCTAAAGATATATATACATTCATTTTCCTTATAAAACATATGCATTCTTTAAAATAATTTCCATCGATGCGAAATCATTAATTTGCGGGATGGGTATATGTATATTCACATAGCATACTCTTTTCATAAAGCTCATCTTTAAAATCATAGAGTACACATTTACAAAATCACTTTGTACTCAGCAAATCAATATACACAAGACATAATTATAGGTTATCATATCCCCAGACACACAACAAGGGAAACATAGGTCACCACACACAGTAGTGACAATGTCATATCACTCAGATAAATGTAGGACTTATGGGCATAGTCAGATTCTAGGCAACACTGATCAGGTGTGCGAGAACCCTATGCTTGGGGAGGCGGATCACCATCCCTTCAACTCATACTAAAATCACGGCACATCATACTCCATGGCTAACGCTCACGGTACATCGTGCTTCCGTGGATCCTTATCACCCATTTTCATTGTCTCAAAATCTCGTGCGAACAGGTCTGTGCAAGACATACAGCAGTACACGACGACTCTAGCACGATTTTGTACTCATTACATCACATTTATAAACCATGTGCGAGCAGGTTAATGCAAGACACACAACAATACACGATAGCTCAAGCACGTTTTTACTCAACACACAGTATATCATAAAAGCCTCGTGCGAGTAACTCAGCATAAGAGCACATAGCATACCTGAGGCATCGAGCACGGTATTACTAGGAAACTACATGCGAGCATAGTCAGAGCAAGAAAAACAGTAATACTCGAAGGCTCCAGCATGGTTCCCGAAAATCTAGTGCGAGCTCTTGAGTGGAACACACAGCATCACCCGAGGAATCGAGCACCCTTTTGCTTTTTCTCAGACATCCTTTTAAAAACGATGTGCAAGCATGACTGGTATATCTACCATTGTCATATTGGCTCTAACACAAGTCCCTTCAATCACTCGTTAAATACTCTTCACTCTCTATATGCAATAATCAAACCGAGGGCTACTTTATGATTATACATACTCAAAACATTTACACATATCTTTTGACACAAAGACATTGTTGTAACGACCCAGCCCAATCTGACCAGCCCAACCGGCCATGGCCACCCCTCTTGGGCCCACAACATCGACTGTTGTGACATCGACTGTCGTTGACATCGTTACTCATCCGTATTATCTGCTTTGAAAGCCCTAAAGGCTCGTCACGATTTTATCTAGGTAAATACCCCAATTCGCGTCCCCATGGATTCGAACCTTGGAACCCTTAGGTATCTAAGCCTTACAAGAATGGTACCAATTGATCCACTTGGAACAATTGGTACTATTGTGGTAAGGCTTGGATACCTAAGGGTTCCAAGGTTCAAATCCTTGGGGACGTGAATTGGGGTATTTACCTTGATAAAACCGTGAGGGGCCTTTGCGACTTTCAAAGCAGACAATACAGATGAGTAACGATGTCAATAACAGTCGATGTCACAACAGTCAATGTTCTGGGCTCAAGAGGGGTGGCCATAGCCGGCTGGGCTGGTCCGACTGGTCTGGGCCGTTAATACAAAAGCTATTAAAATCGGGGGCCTGACCCCTCCCTCGGGCCTACCCTGGTCCATCGACCAATAATTATATCATGTGAGACATGTAGGTAACTATCAGTAACAACAAGGACTATGGCCATAACCTAGTGATCCCTGGCAACACGGTACCTAGTGTGCGGGGTATCACACCTGAAACGGGAGGTGGGTCGGTCCTACCCGTCAAAACAGTAAAACATCAGGATTACGAAGGCAAGGCTTGCTGCCTCGTGGCTAATGCCACTCCACTCCAACAATCCCCATGGTACAACGTACTCCGTGTGACATACACGGTACAACGTACTCCGTGAACCCGAGCTCAATCAGGGGTGCCTGCAATAGGTCTTATCCACCCATATCATCTCTGTCTCAGTATGCACATGTGAGCATATCATATTACTGTGACACACAGTCTACAGGAGGCTCCAACACGGCTATATGCATGTCATATAAATCCTTGTGTGAGCGAAGCTCTAGCACGGCTCCATGCTATTCATGATATCAGAAAATCTCGTGCGAGTAAAGCTCTAGTACGGTTTCATAAGAATCAGTAAAATCTGTGTATGAGTAGCATTCCAGTACGACTTTAAAATGAGTTATAAATCCATATAAAACTTCATGCGAGCAATGCTCCAACACGAATGAATGCTCAAGTAAATCAAAACTTCGTACGAGCAACACTCCAGTACGGCTTATGCATAAATACATCAAATCCCGTGCGAGTTACACTCCAGCACGACTTTTATGCAGTATCATATCAAAACAAGATGCGAGCTAAGCTCAAGCACCTCTCATGCATGTCAAATCATAAAAACTAGTGCGAGCAATCTCTCCAACACCTTTTTATGCATATCAGGTCAAAACATGTCAAAACAGAGAGCGAGCTAGGGTCCAGCACTTCTCATGCATTTCATAAGAATAAAAATCAGTGCGAACAACCGCTCTAGCACATTTCATGCATATGATGTCACACAAGTCGGTGCGAGCAACCGCTCAAGCAAATTTTATGCACACTCACAAACGCAGATATAGTGCGAGCTATGCGCCAGCACTATCTGTTTCCATATAAACTTGATAGTTGGCCTATTTTTCAAAGAATTTTTCTTTTAAATATAAATAACACTTACGTAATGTTATTTTGTGAAATTTATGGAATTACTGGCCAATCTATCGATTTACTTTGCTTAAAAACCAATAAAATTCCTTAATTCAGAAAATTCATTAAATCATGCATTTCATGCATGTCATGCTTTCACCAACCTTAGGTGAACTTCTCTCAATAGGGGTCAAATAGACTTTTCCCATATCGAGTCCTTAAAATCATTAAACCATTTTTAGGACCTTTATACAATATCAGTGTATACATACATATTCAATGTATACAAAAGCTATTAAAATACGCATAGCTACCTCTAGCTACTCACACAATTCCCTTACCTCATTTTTTCGTACAGTCTGACCTTTCCATTGATGACTCGTCACACTGTCCGATTTGCTGTCAATCTAATCTCCGAAACTGCTGGTAAATATTCATCCGGTCAAATACAATACAATTAATAGTATTTCATATTTTCTGGGCTTAATTTAAATCTTTGTGTCCGTTTACCCATATTGGGCCCGATTGCACCATAATGGGCCTTAATCGACCTTAAACCTTTTTTCCTACTTACTATTTACATTATAGAGGCCTATTGGGCTCATTGGGCCCACCAGTATTTATTGAGCCTCATTCTAAACTCTCGAATAGCTTATTTTAATATTTACAACAATTTATCCCAATTTCTAGAATTTAATTCATTTAATGTGAAATTTAAATCCGTAATTTATGCGGTAAATTCTAACACGTATAACGATACAAAATTGTCGTAAATAAAGGCTACTTACCTGAGATTCCATGATAGTATGCAAATCGAGACTGTCTCGAGCTCTCGGTTGATGTCGATTGTCGACCTACACAATTAAATATTTTTGGGGTAAACTTTCAGTCAAATATTAAGCAAATTAAATATTTCAAAATTTAAATCGGTCAATTTGAGCGCTTACCGACTTACCCGTAGCTTGATTACATCACTGGGATTTTTTCCCAATTTTTCTTCTTTTTCTTTTTCCCTTTTTTTCTTCTTTTTCCTTTTCTTTTTGGCTGAATCGGTCCGGTCCGGTTCAACACAGTCATTTTCGCACTGAACCGTCGACCAATTCAGTCCCTTTTTGGTCGTACCAGAGTCGTCCCGTCGGTTCCCGGAGTGCCGCTATTCAGCGCGCCTCAACCTGGGGACCTCTCGGCTGGCTTCGTTCGGGACCAATCACCGCCGGTGGCCGTCGGATTTCCCCTTTTTCTCTGCGGCAATTTCTCCCTCGATCTGCCTGATCTCTGCACCGGTGGGGCGCGTCCCGGTGGCTGGGAGGTGGCACGATGCCGAGCTTCCTTTTTCGGTGGGCGTCAAACCTCCTCAGTCGCCGGTGGTGGCTCATCCGACGATCTCTTCCTCGGGTCTATGTTTCTCATTTTCTTCTGTGCTTTTCTCTTTCCTTTCGCAGAGTTCGTTTTCGTTTTTTTTCATTACTTATTTTATTTATAATTTATTTTTAATAATATTTTATTCATTAAAATATTATTAAAAATCTAAAATATCCCAAAAAAATTCTAAAAAATTCTATTTTATTCATTTATTCAATAAATGAATTTCTCGGTCTTATTTCATCTTTTCGGTATATTTTTCAATTATTTTCGAGATTATTTTCCAAGGTGAAAATTTTAATTAATTCCAATAAATTCATATCTTGATCAATTTAATTCGAAATTTAATTATTTCTTCGTCATTGATCAAGATTTCTCATTCTCATATTTTTAATTAAATTTTTTATCCCGATTAATACCGAATTTTGATCTTTTGATCGTTTTTCCCTTCACGTGTTCGGGAATACCATTTCAACCCTTTTTCATTTTTCATTTCATGTTTTAATTAAAATTGGGTCTTACAATCTCCCCCACTTAAGAAATTTGGTCCTCCAAATTAGAACAAAGTCAAAAGGGTCCATAAATAACTCCGGATACGTCTATCGCATCATACTCTTTAATTCTCATTTGACTTTTTTCAGGAGTGTAATACTACCATCATACTTAACTAGGGAGATCATCTTAAACCTCAACACCTTCTCCCTCAATCTAATACCCGAATCGATTTTTTTCAACATAGATTATACTTTCATTGAGTTAAGCTGTTGGAGCTCATATCCGATCACATATGTTGGGTCTGGATAGTATTTTCAAAGCATCAAAAGATGGGACACATTATGGATGCCTGCTAATTCACGTGGTAACACCAACCATAGGCCTTGTCTCCCACTTTGTCCAATCTCTTAAAGGATTCGATCTAACGAAACTCGATTTGCCTTCTTTCCGAATCTTGTTGTCCTTATGCTATGTCCTAAGGGCATGCAACTTCCAACAATACTAATTCACCCTCGGTGAATTCCAATGGTTTTTTGTCTCTTGTCAACATAGATTTTCTGTCTGCTCTGAGGTGTTCTTAATCTTTCACAATTTAACTGAACATCCTCAGAGGTTTGTCTTACCAATTAGGAAACAATTCTCTATCTGTCACCCACTTCTTCTTATCCAAGTTGGGGAACAATCCCTACAGCCATATAATGTCTCATATAAAATGTTATCCCGATACTCAAGTGACAACTGTCATTATTGGCAACTTCGATTAGTAACAAATGATCATCCCGGGAGCTTATAAAATCAATAGCACACGCTCTCATCACATCCTCCAGAACCTGTACAGTCCTATCTGACTGACCATCTGTCTAAGGACGAAAAGCTGTGCTAACACTCAATCGGGTTCCCATAGCTAAAAAAAATATTCCTAGAAATGGGAAGTGAAGCGGGAATCCCTATATGATATCATGCTCCCTGAAATGCTACACAATGTTCCACAATCTTCCTTACATATAACTCCGCCTACACACTTAGAGTATCTGCGAATTTCCATAGCCAGAAGGTGGGTAGACTTAATCAATCTATCGACTATCACCCAGATAACCTCGTGATTTATCCGGGTCCTCTATAATCCATCACGAAATTCATGGTAACTTGTTCACATTTTTGTGTCAATATAGGTAGAGGCTGCAACAACCCTGCAACTTCACGTACTCTACCTTACTCTGCTGACGTATGAGACAATTTTCCACAATCTCTACAATGTCTCTTTTTTTTTTTTCATACTTGACCACCAATACCTTTTTCAGAGATTCCGATATATTTATTACTTCCCAGATGCACTGTATACCCCAAAGAGTGAGCTTCTGTCAATAACATTATCTCAGCAACTATGGTCCTGGGGAGCACTTATACTGTCTCTGAACCTCTGTAAGTCATCATCACTCACTATGAACTCTGTCACTATACCCTTCTGAATCTGACCCACACTATCGACACCATGCCGATCATCACGCTAAGCCTGGTAAATCCGATTCTAACCTCAAGCTAGCTGTCACAAAATCACCGTTATCATCAGAAGGGATCACATCACTACTGAGGCTCACAACTGCTTTAGCAGCTCACGCTCCCTGACCATCATATGTAATACCATCCCGAGGCTCCTTATGTTCAAGGCATCAGCCATTACATTAGCCTTTCCTGGGTGGTACAATATTCACAATCATATTCCCTTACAAGCTCTAACCTTCTTTGTTAACATATTCTACTCTTTCTATGAAAACAGATACTCGGGGCTTTTACGATCAGTGCATATCTAAAATTTCTCATCATATAAGTGGTGGCGCCATACTTTCAATATAACGGTACAACTGCCAACTCTAAATCATGGGTCGGATAGTCTCTCTCATGGTCCTTGAACTATTTGGATCCATAAATGACTATCTTCCATTTTACATCAATACACGGCCCACTCCTTATTTTGAGGTATCTATACACACTGAAACCTCTTGAGCTGTTAGTCATGGTGAGAATACTTACGGTGGTCAGTTTATTACTTCAATATACCAAAACTCACTGAAGCTACTTTTATACATATCATCCTACTGACATACAATCTTTTTTCGAATGAGATGTGTCAACTGAGCAGCCCATTTCGAGAAACTCACAACCCCTCATCTGTAAAACAGTTTCCTGTTGCTACTAATGTTCTTCCTTGGACTTCGAATACATCACAATATCATCGCTAAAGATGACAACCAATCGTTCCAGGTAAGGTTTAAATACCTCATCGTAGTTGAGTTCTACTCAATATTTCAATCACTCAGATCATTGACCTATGTACGCATAAACATATAATGTCATTTCAAAATCGCTTCCGTTCAAGATACTAACCCACGTCATTTCCTTTTTCTTATATTAACGGTTTTTATAAAAAATTTTAATTTTTTAAACCTTCATGATTAATTAAATTCTATATTACTTTATCGTACCAGTAAAGGTACCTAAATTTTAAATGTATATATTACGACTGTCGATTTCAATTTATAAGTTATGTGTGCGCTTCTAGATGCTGTCTAGTCTTCAGGTGGGGAAGTATTTTGAAATACCTTTATTAACCCTCAGACTTGACCATATAGACTGCTTATGGATATATCCTCCTCTTATACTTGGTCGCAATCCATAGTCACTACATATTGCTCAATCCAAATTACTTTACATATCAAAGGTATTCTTACCTTGCATATGCCTCTTATTCCAATATATCTCGTATTCAGGATCTATCACATCTCAAAGCTTATCTCCTTTCATATATCACTTATAACAAACTCTTTCATTACTTATTACAACTTACAATATACTTTTTCATGGGTGAAAACATCACTATCTTAGGATAGCACTCTAAACATCATAGTTTGCAGCCGAATCAATCTATTCTTAAATATTACTTCAAAATTATTCATATTCTATTGAATAAAATTGGGTAACGTATCCTTTTTCCCCTGTTTTCAATTTACAATCCCTATACCCATATTCAGTTATTGATAATCAGCTAACTAGCATCATCTTGCTTAAAGGTACAGGCTTCACATCTTTCATTAACATATAAGCAACTGAAGGCAGTATGAATAAATGCGTGGCACCAGGATCAATTAAAATAATTATTTCATTATTCACAACCAGTGTGGTATCCTCCACCACATCTGATGAAACATCAATAGTGTCCTGGTCCAAGGCATACACTCGCCCTCATCCAACATCTTATTTCTGTGGTAACTACCACATATTCTACACTGTTTACACTTGCTACACTATTACACTACTACACTGTTACACTGCTCTCACTGTTATGGAGCAGGTCGGGGTCCTCCAATCACAATAGCCCTCAATAGTGTTTAAATTAGATACACTGGGGCCTTACCAATCATCTTACCCCGTGACTTATCATCTCTAATCTTTTACCAAACTACCTTTTTTCCCGTTCTGACATCTCTGTCATTCTTTATTCTCTTTTGTCTCTATTTCAGCCCTTACTACCTTTCCCAATCTTAGAGGCGTGCAACTTATGATCTTATTCGCACAACTGCAGTCTGCGCACTGCCTCGGCATAGGTAGTGATATCTGACGGGGCTAATCGAACTCTAATTGACAATCTGAGCCCTTCATGAACTTTCAGACATTCCGACCCACACTGTCCATTGTGTCGGAGTCATATCTGCCCAGGAATATAAACTGAGATTCATACTCGTCAATCAACATGTTCCTCTGGGTCAGAGTAAATAATTTTATTTGTAATTTCCTTTAAGCAGTGTCTAGGATATTCTGTCACCGGAATACATCTAGAATTATTTCCCATGTCCATTTTGGATGTCTAACTTATAAGATGGGTCGAGCAGACTTCCACCAATGCTCCGACTCGCCCTCAATTCCCAAGCATACTCTGAGCAATTTACTCTCAAAATATTCTCCACACTCTGCTCCAACCTCGCGAAGCGTGTCTCAATACTGTCCGATCTCTCTGTCAGACTCTATCCGATCTCACTGTCGGACTCTGTGGGGCATGCTCAACATCAGCCTCCACGTCAATCTCATCTTTCTCATGTGGCGACTCAGTACTACTCTCGGGCCTACCTCTACAACCTCGAGCTCGTGTACTCACGCCCTTCTACCATAGCGACTATCAGTTAATAAGTCTATATTCTTGCATTCAAAACCAAATTCTTAGCTGCACTTCCATCTCGATATACATAATTGTATCTAAAAAATGCACAGTACATGGGGATGTAAACTTCCTTAACCACTAACACCGACTCATATCAGGCCAACTTAGCTCTGATACCATTAAATTGTCACGACCCAAATTACCTAAAAATCAGAGTAAATTTTTCGCTTTTCCATTTTTTATTTAATTCTTACCTTTCTCTCATTGTGACCATGTCACGACCCAAATTACCCAAAAATCAGAGTTAATTTTTCGCGTTTTATTATTTTCTTTCATTGCTTACCTGTCCTCTGATCATGACCACACTCCACTAACAAATTGGGCTGTGCGTCAATGCCAGTCCCACCATACATTTACCATAGTACTTATTTCTTCTCCAGTCATTTATAAATGTTTACAATATTTATACATCCCCTAGAGTCACTTACAAACATGTTACTGTGCTATGCTTATTTAGATACAATATGTACAAGTGTATATACCTTATGTTGATGGGCAGCAGCGGATATCCGGAATGCAGTACTGAGTCGCCTCAACTTCAACTGGAGATTATTTGTGAGAGAAAATGAAAGGGGTGAGCACATCAAGCTCAGTAAGGCAATCCTACGAACAAGTAGGTAACCATACTACCTACATGAACATAGTGCCATGCATAAACCACCCTTTCTCCACACATTTTAAAACAGATGGTATGAGTAATGATGTTATGTAAAACACATTTGCACGAAAAATTCAACATGCAGTTATATTCAAAATCATATCTTTCTCATTTAAAAATTTCACATAAAGTCAGGACTCGACCCCTCCTTCGGGTGATCCTGACTCACACAAAACCATGAATATCGATTTACATCACACATGGGTTTAAAAAGCATGGAAATAGCATCATGCACATTTAATTTAAAACCCAGTTTGATCTCATCAAAATCGTCGACATGCGAGACTAGGCAACATCAGTATATCGGCAATAACCAGGACTGGCCAATATGTGTCCTCGTGAGTCCCTCTAGCTTCACGGATCCCAGTGTGCGAGGTCTCACCCTGATCGGGAACCGCCCGGGAGGTGGGTCAATCCAACCCGTCAGTCTTATCCGATCCCACGCATCCGAAGATGCCGTATCCGAAGATACCTCGTATCACAAAGATACCGTATCCGAAGATACCCCGTATCACAAAGATAACGTATCCGAAGATACCCGTATCACAAAGATACCGTATCCAAAGATACCCCACGGTACATCATACTCCATGCTACTTGCACGGTACATCGTACTCCATGGACCCATATCACTCTAGGTACTCCAGCCCAAATGGCCTGCTTCCCACAGAGAGGTTTTGTTTCTCAATACTCGTGCCATGTCTCAAAACGCACGTGCGAGCCTATTAAATCGGTGACACGCAGTCTACCCGATGCTCCAAGCACGGCTCATCGCATGTTCTCATAAAATCAGTGCGAGCGATGCTCAGTACTCTGTATGCAAACCATATGAAAAACTGGTGCGAGCGAAGCTCTAACACCCTGTCTCAAAAATCACATAAAAATATGGTGCGAGTTAGACTCTAGCACCCTGTCACGAAAATCATATATATATGTATACAAATCTGGTGCGAGTTGTACTCCAGCACCTATGCATGTAAAACTCTAGTGCGAGCTCTCGCTCCAGCACTAATGCGTGCATCACACAAATCGAAAATATCGTGCGAGCTGAGCTCTAGCACGTCACATGTCAATAAAACGCGTAGGCGGCTCTGTTTCCTCAAAACAGTTTTCAAAACAATTTCACGTTGAAAGTATGCAATGTTGTGCATTTTCTTTCAAGGTTAGCCAGCCTACTAATGCATGTATCAAAACGCCTCCAGAATGAGCAAGAACCTCTTGTTCTTGCTCCTCCCAATTTTTTTCCTAAATTTGTAAGTTCTACCCTTAACAAGGGTATTTTAGTAATTTGCCCATTCGGGGCACTAAAATTATTATTCGACCTCTAGACCCTTCAGATAATTTTTAAAGACTGCAAATGAACTTAAAATTACGTAAAGTTACCTCTAGCAGTCCGCAGAATTCCCTTACCTTATTTTCCTGTCGAGTCTGACCTTTCCACTGATATCTCATCGCGCAGTCCGATATGCTCCCAATCAAATGCTCAGAACTGCGTATCAATATTCCTCAGGTCAGATATTATACAATTTAATTGTATTTCCTATTTTCTGGGCTTAATTTAAATCATTGGGCCCATTTACCCCTATTGGGCCCGATTGCACCTTAATGGGCCTTAATCGGCCTTAAGCCCGTTTTCCACTTAATTTTCACCTTATCGAGGCCTATTGGCTTATTGGGCCCACTAATAATTTATTGGGCCTCGTTCTAGCTCTCGAATAGCTAAATTTAATATTTACGATAATTTATCTAAATTTTCTTAATTTAATTCAATTTATGCGGAATTTAAATTCGTATCACGCATAACGATATAATTTGTCGTAAATAATGGTTACTTACTCGAGATTCCATGCTAGTCCGCAAATCGAGGCTATCTCGAGCTCTCGGTGGATGCCAATCGTCGAGCTACATAATTTCATAATTTTTTTCGGGTAAGTTTTCGGCCCAAAATTAATTAAATTAAATACTCCAAAATTTAAATCGGTCAATTTGACCGCTTATCGACTTACCCGAATCTCGATTGCATCACTGAAATTTTCCCCAAAATTTTCCTCTTTTTCTTTTTCCCTTTTCTCCCTTTTTTCCTTCTCTTTTTGGCTGAACCGGTTTAGTCCGGTTCGGACCGGTTCAGACCGCCGGTTCTCTCCGGTTCGACCGGTTCACCACCGGTTCACCGCCTTGCCGGCCGGTTCTCTGCCGGCTTCCACCGCCAGCAGCTCCGTTGGGTCGTCCGCATCACGAATCGGGGTTTGGTTCGCCTCGAGCTCGCCGAAAAATGGCCGGTCCGGCCTGTTCTCCTCCGGTCGTCGGACCCATTTTCTTCCCTTGGCCGTCGCCGGCGATTCCCGCCGTCTCGTCGGCTGCTACCGGTCTCAAAAGGACCGCCTCCTCCTCACGGTCACGCCGGTGGCCTCCATTCATGCCTAGCTGTCGTGGATCGCCGGGACAGACTCGATTTCTTTCTCGGTTTTTCGTCCGCCATTTCGTCGGATTCAGCGGTCGTCGGCGCGCGTCGTCAGCGTCGGCCCGCCTTCTCTCTTCTCTGGTCCCCGTTTGGTCCCGTCGCTCACCGGTGGCCGTCGGGCTGATCGATCGGCTGCTTCGTTTTTTTTTCCTTTCCTTTCGCGTTTCTGTTTCTGTTTCTTTCTTTTTTTTTTTCTGATTCTTTTTTTTTTTATTATTATTATTATAATTTATTTAATTATTACACTATTCATTAAAATAATCTACAATAATCCAAAATATCCTTAAAATTATTATTTAATTCTAAATTAATTAATTTAATTTTATTTAATTTATTTATTATATTTTAACCCTTTTTCAGGTATAATTTCTTCGAATTTTCGGGATATTGTCCCGAATAATTTTTCGGTATATTTTTAAAATTTTCGAATCTTGATCAATTGACCCATATTGTATAATTTCCTCATTATCGATCAAGATATCTTACATCCTTATTTTAAATTAAAATTTTCTTATCGAAATATACCGGCCTTCGATCTTTTGACCATTTTGCCCTTACACGTGTTCGGGATTAATTTAACCCGACTTCCCTTCACGAATACTCATTCATTTCGTATTTTAATTAAATTTGGGTCTTACAACTCTCCCCCACTTAAGGAATTTGGTCCTCCAAATTAGAACCAAGTCATATGAGTCCATATACAACTCCGAGTACATCGATCGTATCCTACTCTTAAATTCTTATGTGACCTTCTCCGGAGTGTATTACTACCAAAGGACTTTAATTAGGGAGATCATCTTAAACCTCAATACTTTCTCTTTCCTGTTTAATGCCCGAATCAACTTATCAATATACTTATATTTGCATTGAGCTGAACTGTTGGAGTTCATATCCAATTACCTATGCTGGATCTGGATAGTATTGCCGAAGCATCAAAAGCTGAGACACATTGTGGGTGCCTGTTAATTCAGGTGATAACACCAACTTACAGGTCTTATCTCCCACTCGTCCAATCTCTCAAAATATTTCATCCAGCGTAACTCAATTTACCTTCTTCCAAAAGCTCGCTATGTCCTTATTCTCTTAGGACGAGTAACTTTCAACCATACTAATTCACTCTCGGTGAATTCCAATACTTTTTTATCTGCTCTGAGGTGTTCTTAATCTCTCATCCTTAACTAAACATCCTCAAAGACTTATTATCCAAAGTCGAAAATGATTCTATCTGTCACCCACTTTTTCTTATCCAATTTGGGGAACAAACCCTACAGCCATACACTGCCTCGTATCTTGTTATCCCAATACTCAAATGACAACTGTCGCTATTGGCGAATTCAATTAGAAATCAACTGATCATTCCAGGAGCTTATAAGATCAGTGGCACACGCTTTCATCGGATCCTCCAGAACTTGTACAGTCCTCTCTGACTGACCATCTGTCTGAGGATAAAAAGTTGTGCTAATACTCAGTCGGGTTCCCATAGCTTCTTAAAAATATCTTCAGAGGTGGGAAGTGAAGCGGGAATCCCTATATGATACCATGCTCACTGGAACGTTACTTAATGTTCCACAATCTTCCTTACACATAAATCCTCATACACTCTGAGTATTTGGGGATTTCATAACCAGAAGGTGGGTAGACTTAGTCACTCTACCGACTATCATCCAAATAGCCTCGTAATTCACCTGGGTTCTCTGTAACCCATCATAAAATTCATGGAGACTTGCTCTCATTTTTTCGTGCCGTGTCTATATAGGTAGGTGCTACAATAACTCTGCAGACTTTTAATACTCTACCTTATTCTACTGCCATACTAGGCACTTTTCCACAATCTCTACCGTGTCACTTTTCACATCTGACCACCCATACCCTTTTCAGATATTTTATATATTTTTATTACCTTCCGTATGCACTGTATATCCCGAAGAGTGAGCTTCTGACAATATTATTATTTCATCAACTGTGGTCCTGGGGAGCACTTATACTGTCTCTGAACCTCTCTGTAAATCATTATCATACTCTGTGAACTCTATCACTGTACCCTTCTGAATCTGACCCAAACTATCGACATCCTGTCGATCATCATGCTAAGCCTATCAAATCCGGGCACTCTCATCCGGTTCTAGTCTCAGGCTAGCTGTCACACAATCACTGTCATCATCAGAAGGGATCACATCAATACTGAGGTTCATAACTGCTCTAGCAGCTCACGCTCCCTGACCATCATATGTAATACCATCCCGAGGCTCTTTTTACTCAAAGCATCAGCCTTTCCTGGGTGGTACAATTTTCACAAATCAACATCTCTCAGAAGCTCTAACCCACTATGTATTCTCATATTCGCCTCTTTCTATGAAAACAGATACTCGGGCTTTGTGATCAGTGCATATCCACAATTTCTCACCCTGTACATAATAGTACCATATCCTCGGTATAATTACTGTTGCCAATTTTAAATCATGGGTCAAATAGTTTATTTCATGATCAAGGAGTTGTCTAACTCCATACTTGACTATCTTCCCATTATACATCAATACACAGCTCCTTCATAATTTTGAGGTATCCATACTCACTGAGAACCTCTTGAGCTATTGGGTATGGTGAAAATAATCACGGTGGTCAGTTCATACTTCATTACACCGAAATTCATGTCACATCTATCATCTTATTTATCATCTCATTTAAAGATCAATTTTTCTTAATTACACGTGTCAACCAAGTAGACCATATTGAGCACTCGCAACAACGCATTTGTAAAAGCAATTTCCAATTGTTGCTTATAATTGCCCTAGACTTTAACTACACCCAATATATCATCGATAATGATGATTACAATTCGGTACAATCCTTGACTTATTTACGCATAAGCGTATAAGATCCTTCAAAATCGCTTACGTTTTCAGGTACTAACCTGCGTCATTTCCTTTTCTTATCTTAACGGCTCTTATTAAATTTTTACTATGATAACCTTTATGATTCGTTGAATTTTAATATTCTTATTGTCTTAGTAAGGGTATCCTAATGCTAAAGGTATTTATTACGACGATCGATTTCACGTTGTAGGTTATATATATATACTTTTAGACGCTGTCAAGTCTTCAGGCGGGGAGGTATTTTGAAATACCTTTATTAACCCTTAGACTTAACCACAATTACTTTATATACCAGTCCATGTGGTTACAATTTGTATTCGCTACTAATTACTTTAATCCTAATGACTTCGCATACGCACTCTTACTCCAATACTTCTTGTATTCAGAATTAAGCATATCTCATCTTAAAGATTATCTCCTTAGTGTATCTATTATAACGAAACTCTTATCATTATTCATTCCGTGAGTACAATCCTTTACTCCTTTAATTTCAACTGTTGCACCCCCTTTTTTTTTTTCAACTTAAAATCTCTATATCCATATTCCGTTAATTAATCCTCCTCTATTGGGGTACTCATTTATCAGTATTGTGCCCAATAATGTAGGCATTCATGCCTTTTATTCACTTATATGCGAATGAAGGCGATATGAATAAATGTGTGGCACCAGGATCAATGAACATATGTACTTCATTATTCATAACAAGTGTGGTATCTTACACCACATCCATGAAACATCAATAGTGTCCTGGTCCAAGACATCCTCTCGCCTTCGTCCAACAACCTACTTTCCTTTTTCTTTTCTTTTCGGCTATTGCCTCCCTTTTCGTTGCAGCTATACCAACGAAGTTTTTCTCTGTCTCTTTACTTTTTTGTGGGGTGATCTCGCCCAACTTTGTGCAATCAAAATCAATGGTCCGTCTTACCACATTTAACGACCATTTTCATCAATACAGTGTAGGTATAGACCCTCCTTCCGTGGTATCCACCACACATTCACACTGCTTACAGTGCTTACACTGCTACCCTACTTCGTAGCAGGTCGGGGTCCTCCAATCACAATGCCCCTCAACAGTGCCAAAATTGGATGCACTGGAGCCTTACCAATTATCTTACTCCATGACTCGTCAAATTTCTTTTACCAATTACCATTTTCCCATTTTAACATCTTTGTCATTTCTCGATTCTCTTTTCTGTCTCTATTTCAGCCCTCACTACCTTTCCCAATCTCAGAGGCGTGCAATTCATGTTCTTATTTACCCAACTGTAAATCTGCGCACTGACTCGGTATAAGTAATATCTCACGGGCTAATCAGACTCTAATTGAAAAGTTGAGCCATTTCATAAACTTTTAGACATCTCGACTGTCACTTGTTCATAGTGTCGAGGTAATATCTGTCAAAGAATATAGCTGAGTTTCATACTCATAATCAATTTAGTATTCCTGGGCAGTGTAAGAAATTTTTCCTTTAAATCATGTCCGGGATATCCTGTCACCGGAATACACCCAATAAGATTTCTCATCTTAGCTATGGATGTTTAACACTTAAGATGGGTCGAGCGGGTTTCCACCAATGTTCCTCTGCGCCCTCTGATCTTATTCATAATCTGAGCAATTAGCTCCTCAAAATAATTCCCATGCTCCGCTTCAATCTCGCGAAGCGTGTCTCAATACTGTCCGATCTCTCTGTCGGACTCTGTGAGGTAAGCTCAACATTAGCCTCTATTTCAATCTCATACTGATTCTCATAGTCAAACTCAGCACGACTTAGCAGACTCAGGTCTACCTCTACGACCTCTGCCTCGTGCACTTTCTCATCTAACGCGACTCATAGTTGGCATTCCTGCATTCTCGACCATTTTCTAGTCAAAACCCATCTCGATATACACTATTGTATCTAACCAAGCACAGTAACACGGGGATGTAATTTCCAAATTACTGACACTGACACACATCAGACCAATTGCTGCTCTGATACTAAACATGTCACGACCCAAATTACCCAAAAATCAGAGTTAATTTTTTGCGTTTTATTATTTTCTTTCATTGCTTACCTGTCCTCTGATCATGACCACACTCCACTAACCAATTGGGCTGTGCGTCAATGCCAGTCCCACCATACATTTACCATAGTACTTATTTCTTCTCCAGTCATTTATAAATGTTTACAATATTTATACATCCCCTAGAGTCACTTACAAACATGTTACTGTGCTATGCTTATTTAGATACAATATGTACAAGTGTATATACCTTATGTTGATGGGCAGCAGCGGATATCTGGAATGCAGTACTGAGTCGCCTCAACTTCAACTGGAGATTATCTGTGGGAGAAAATGAAAGGGGTGAGCACATCAAGCTCAGTAAGGCAATCCTACGAACAAGTAGGTAACCATACTACCTACATGAACGTAGTGCCATGCATAAACCACCCTTCCTCCACACATTTTAAAACAGATAGTATGAGTAATGATGTTATGTAAAACACATTTGCACGAAAAATTCAACATGCAATTATATTCAAAATCATATCTTTCTCATTTAAAAATTTCACAATAAAGTCAGGACTCGACCCCTCCTTCGGGTGATCCTGACTCACACAAAACCATGAAAATCGGTTTACATCACACATGGGTTTAAAAATCATGGAAATAGCATCATGCACATTTAATTTAAAACCCAGTTTGATCTCATCAAAATCGTCGACATGCGAGACTAGGCAACATCAGTATATCGGCAATAACCAGGACTGGCCAATATGTGTCCTCGTGAGTCCCTCTAGCTTCACGGATCCCAGTGTGTGAGGTCTCACCCTGATCGGGAACTGCCCGGGAGGTGGGTCAATCCAACCCGTCAGTCTTATCCGATCCCACGCATCCGAAGATGCCGTATCTGAAGATACCCCGTATCACAAAGATACCGTATCCGAAGATACCCCGTATCACAAAGATACCGTATCCGAAGATACCCCACGGTACATCGTACTCCATGCTACTTGCACGGTACATCGTACTCCATGGACCCATATCACTCTAGGTACTCCAGCCCAAATGGCCTGCTTCCCACAGAGAGGTTTTGTTTCTCAATACTCGTGCCATGTCTCAAAACGCACGTGCGAGCCTATTAAATCGGTGACACACAGTCTACCTGATGCTCCAAGCACGGCTCATCGCATGTTCTCATAAAATCGGTGCGAGCGATGCTCAGCACTCTGTATGCAAACCATATGAAAAGCTAGTGCGAGCGAAGCTCTAACACCCTGTCTCAAAAATCACATAAAAATATGGTGCGAGTTAGACTCTAGCACCCTGTCACGAAAATCATATATATATGTATACAAATCTGGTGCGAGTTGGACTCCAGCACCTATGCATGTAAAACTCTAGTGCGAGCTCTCACTCCAGCACTAATGCGTGCATCACACAAATGGAAAATATCGTGCGAGCTGAGCTCTAGCACGTCACATGTCAATAAAACGCGTAGGCGGCTCTGTTTCCTCAAAACAGTTTTCAAAACAATTTCACGTTGAAAGTATGCAATGTTGTGCATTTTCTTTCAAGGTTAGCCAGCCTACTAATGCATGCATCAAAACGCCTCCAGAATGAGCAAGAACCTCTTGTTCTTGCTCCTCCCAATTTTTTTCCTAAATTTGTAAGTTCTACCCTTAACAAGGGTATTTTAGTAATTTGCCCATTCGGGGCACTAAAATTATTATTCGACCTCTAGACCCTTCAGATAATTTTTAAAGACTGCAAATGAACTTAAAATTGCTAAAGTTACCTCTAGCAGTCCGCAGAATTCCCTTACCTTATTTTCCTGTCAAGTCTGACCTTTCCACTGATATCTCGTCGCGCAGTCCGATATGCTCCCAATCAAATGCTCGGAACTGCGTATCAATATTCCTCAGGTCAGATATTATACAATTTAATTGTATTTCCTATTTTCTGGGCTTAATTTAAATCATTGGGCCCATTTACCCCTATTGGGCCCGATTGCACCTTAATGGGCCTTAATCGGCCTTAAGCCCGTTTTCCACTTAATTTTCACCTTATCGAGGCCTATTGGGCTTATTGGGCCCACTAATAATTTATTGGGCCTCGTTCTAGCTCTCGAATAGCTAAATTTAATATTTACGACAATTTATCTAAATTTTCATAATTTAATTCAATTTATGCGGAATTTAAATTCGTATCACGCATAACGATATAATTTGTCATAAATAATGGTTACTTACCCGAGATTCCATGCTAGTCCGCAAATCGAGGCTATCTCGAGCTCTCGGTGGATGCCAATCGTCGAGCTACATAATTTCATAATTTTTTTCGGGTAAGTTTTCGGCCCAAAATTAATTAAATTAAATACTCCAAAATTTAAATCGGTCAATTTGACCGCTTATCGACTTACCCGAAGCTCGATTGCATCACTGAAATTTTCCCCAAATTTTTCCTCTTTTTCTTTTTCCCTTTTTCTCCCTTTTTTCCTTCTCTTTTTGGCTGAACCGGTTTAGTCCGGTTCGGACCGGTTCAGACCGCCGGTTCTCTCCGGTTCGACCGGTTCACCACCGGTTCACCGCCTTGCCGGCCGGTTCTCTGTCGGCTTCCACCGCCAGCAGCTCCGTTGGGTCGTCCGCATCACGAATCGGGGTTTGGTTCGCCTCGAGCTCGTCGGAAAATGGTCGGTCCGGCCTGTTCTCCTCCGGTCGTCGGACCCATTTTCTTCCCTTGGCCGTCGCCGGCGATTCCCGCCGTCTCGTCGGCTGCTACCGGTCTCAAAAGGACCGCCTCCTCCTCACGGTCACGCCGGTGGCCTCCATTCACGCCTAGCTGTCGTGGATCGCCGGGACCGACTCGATTTCTTTCTCAGTTTTTCGTCCGCCATTTCGCCAGATTCAGCGGTCGTCGGCGCGCGTCGTCAGCGCCAATGGATTCGTCGGCCCGCCTTCTCTCTTCTCTGGTCCCCGTTTGGTCCCGTCGCTCACCGGTGGCCGTCGGGCTGATCGGTCGGCTGCTTCGTTTTTTTTTTCCCTTTCCTTTCGCGTTTCTGTTTCTGTTTCTTTCTTCTTCTTTTTCTGATTCTTTTTTTTTATTATTATTATTATAATTTATTTAATTATTACACTATTCATTAAAATAATCTAAATAATCCAAAATATCCCTTAAAATATCCCTAAAATTATTATTTAATTCTAAATTAATTAATTTAATTTTATTTAATTTATTTATTATATTTTAACCCTTTTTCGGGTATAATTTCTCCGTATTTTCGGGATATTGTCCCGAATAATTTTTCGGTATATTTTTAAAATTTTCGAATCTTGATCAATTGACCCAAATTGTATAATTTCCTCATTATCGATCAAGATATCTTACATCCTTATTTTAAATTAAAATTTTCTTATCGAAATATACCGACCTTCGATCTTTTGACCATTTTACCCTTACACGTGTTCGGGATTAATTTAACCCGACTTCCCTTCACGAATACTCATTCATTTCATATTTTAATTAAATTCGGGTCTTACAGACCATCCTACAAACAGTTGGGTTATGATTAGGTGTTAGTCACCTCTCACCTATTTACCATTACATTTCCATAATCACATTCACATATCAAAGTTTATTATCTTTTGACTTTAACTAAATACATACACAATGGTGTTTATAACCCTACATCTCCGACATCATATCCGTTTACAGTACTGTGCATTACATATTTAGATACAAAACTATACAAATGTGTATACTTGTCTCTCGAGGGGAAGCAGCGAATACCAAGATGCAAGTCCCCAACCGCTTACTAATTACTGTGAGTGCTTTTAAAAGATGGGAAAATAAGGGGGTGAGCAAACCACACGCTCAGTAAGGCAATTATGCAAGTAAGTAGATAGCTCCACTATCTACATGCTCATAATGCCATGCCCTTAAATCCATTTCTTTTCATTAAAAGCTTACACAAAAAATCATGTATTTCATCAATGACTTGGTTTATAAAACTGTTCGTGCATATATAAATCATACTACTTATGCATCAATAGCATTTTATGTGGCATCATTAAACCATATTTAGCATGAATTAAATCATATCATGCATTCTTTCATGTCATGTAAGACAAATCATGAATTTGAAATGAAAGCATGGAAAACATCATCATGCTACTGCATTCAAATCATTTTATTAAAACTGCAGTATAAACTAATCCTTCTGGGTCAATCATCTCATAAAACAATTTATTAAAATTCATTATAAAACTTCGATTATAAAACCACCCTTCTTTCAGGGTCACAAATCATAAAATCCTCTAAAACATATTTTAGCATAGTAGAAAATCATAAAATTGGGGGCCTGACCCCTCCCTCAAGTCTACCCTGGTCTATCGACCAATAATTATATCATGTGAGACATGTAGGTGACTATCAGTAACAACAAGGACTATGGCCATAACCTAGGGATCCCTGGCAACACGGTACCTAGTGTGCAGGTATCACACCTGAAACGGGAGGTGGGTTGGTCCTACCCGCCGAACAGCATAACATCAGGATTGCGAAGGTAAGGCTTGCTGCCTCATGGCTAATGCCACTCCACTCCAACAATCCCTATGGTACAGCGTACTCCGCGTGACATACACGGTACAACGTATTTCGTGAACCCGAGCTCAGTCAGGGGTGCCTGCAATAGGTCTTATCCACCCATATCATCTCTGTCTCAGTATGCACATGTGAGCATATCATCTCACTGTGACACAGTCTACAGGAGGCTCCAACACGGCTATATGCATGTCATATAAATCCCTGTGCGAGCGAAGCTCTAGCACGGCTCCATACTATTCATGATATTAGAAAATCTCGTTCGAGTAAAGCTTTAGCACGGTTTCATAAGAATCAGTAAAATCCGCGTATGAGTAGCACTCCAGTACGACTTTAAAATGAGTTATAAATCCATATAAAACTTCGTGCAAGCAATTCTCCAGCACGAATGAATGCTCAAGTAAATCAAAACTTCGTACGAGCAACACTCCAGTACGGCTTATGGATAAATACATCAAATCTCATGCGAGTTACACTCCAGCATGACTTTTATGCAGTATCATATCAAAATAAGATACGAGCTAAGCTCAAGCACCTCTCATGCATGTCAAATCATAAAAACTAGTGCGAGCAATCGCTCCAACACCTTTTTATGCATATCAGGTCAAAACATATCAAAACAGAGTACGAGCTAGGCTCCAGTACTTCTCATGCATTTCAAAAGAATAAAAATCAGTGCGACCAACCGCTCTAGCACATTTCATGCATATGATGTCACACAAGTCGGTGCGAGCAACCGCTCAAGCACATTTTATGCACACTCACAAATGCAGATATAGTGCGAGCTATGCACCAGCACTATCTGTTTCCATATAAACTTGATAGTTGGCCTATTTTCCAAAGAATTTTTCATTTAAATATAAATAACACTTACATAGTGTTATTTTGTGAAATTTATGGAATTACTGGCCAATCTATCGATTTACTTTGCTTAAAAACCAATAAAATTCCTTAATTCAGAAAATTCATTAAATCATGCATTTCATGCATGTTATGCTTTCACCAACCTTAGGTGAACTTCCCTCAATAGGGGTAAAATAGACTTTTCCTATATTGAGTCCTTAAAATCATTAAACCATTTTTAGGACCTTTATACAACACCAGTGTATACATACATATTCAATGTATACAAAAGCTATTAAAATACGCGTAGCTACCTCTAGCTACTCACACAATTCCCTTACCTCATTTTTTCGTATAGTCTGACCTTTTCACTGATGACTCGTCACGCAGTTTGATTTGCTCTCAATCCAATCTCTGGAACTGCGGATAAATATTCATCCGGTCAAATACAATACAATTAATTGTATTTCATATTTTCTGGGTTTAATTTAAATAATTGGGCCCGTTTACCCATATTTGGCCCGATTGCACCATAATGGGCCTTAATCGGCCTTAAGCCCTTTTTCCCGTTTACTATTTACATTATCGAGGCCTATTGGGTTCATTGGGCCCACAAGTATTTATTGAGCCTCATTCTAAACTCTCGATAGCTTATTTTAATATTTAGGATAATTTATCCAAATCTTCAGAATTTAATTCATTTAATGCAGAATTTAAATTTGTAATTTATGCGGTAAAGTCTAGCACGCATAAGGATGCAAAATTGTTGTAAATAAAGACTACTTACCCGAGATTCCATGATAGTACGCAAATCGAGACTGTCTCGAGCTCTCGATCGATGCCAATTGTCGAGCTACACAATTAAATATTTTTTCGGGTAAACTTTCAGTTGAATATTAAGCAAATAGAATATTTCGAAATTTAAATCGGTCAATTCGACCTCTTACCGACTTACCCGTAGTTCGATTACATCACTAGGATTTTTTTCCCAATTTTTTCTCTTTTTTTTTCCCTTTTTTTCTTCTTTTTCCTTTTCTTTTTGGCTGAACCAGTTCGGTCCGGTTCAGCACAGTCACTTTCTCAATAAACCGTCGACTGGTTCAGTCCTTTTTTGGTCGTGTTGGCGTCGTCAAGCCGGTTCCCGGAGTGTCGCTGCCACTGTTCAGTGCGCATCAGCATAGGGACCTCTCGGCTGGCTTTGATCGAGACCAATCACCGCCAGTGGCCGTCAGATTTCCCCTTTTTCTCCCTCGATCCGCCAGATCTCGGTGCCGATGGGGGGCGTCCTGGTGGCTGGGAGGTCGCACGATGTTGGGCTTCCTTTTTCGGTGGGCGTCGAGCCTCCTCAGTCGCCAGTGGTGGCTCGTCCGGAGATCTCTTCCTCGGGTCTGTGTTTCGCGTTTTCTTCTGTGCTTTTCTCTTTCCTTTCGCAGATTTCCTTTTCGTTTTTTTTTTCATTTACTTATTTTATTTATAATTTATTTTTAATAATATTTTATTCATTAAAATATTATGAAAAATCCAAATATCCCAAAAAAATTCTAAAAAAATTCTATTTTATTCATTTATTCAATAAATGAATTTCTCGGTCTTATTTCGTCTTTCCCGTATATTTTTCGATTATTTTCGAGATTATTTCCCGAGGTGAAAATTCTAATTAATTCTAATAAATTCATATCTTGATCAATTTATTCCAAAATTTAATTATTTCTTCTTATTGATCAAGATTTCTCATTCTCATATTTTTAATTAAATTTTTTGTCCCGATTAATACCGAATTTTGATCTTTTGACTGTTTTGCCCTTCACGTGTTCGGGAATACCATTTCAACCCTTTTTCATTTTTCATTTCGTGTTTTAATTAAAATCGGGTCTTACAGGATCGATATCCCCTTGCTTTGCAGCATACTTAGTTGAAATTCATCCCAGATTTCCAAAGCTAACTTCATATCAATTTGCTTCACTACTCATTTTGCATTCAATCCACATTTATCACTTAAAAAGGTCCATTTGTTATAATTCATACATAATGAAACTTGTGTGTACATCACGAACTCACATAACAAGTGTGTACATCAAATTCACGAACCTTACAACTCTTATGATTCATATTACATGAACAAGTGTATACTTAGGGAATTATAGGGATACATATGAAAATACGGGCCTTACAAAAAATGAATGATAAATGATGATTAATACTAACTCATAACCCAATTGTTATCGGTGAGAGTTGTTCACAACCAGGAAAGGAAATGAAAAAGCAAAAAGTTTATGGTGATTTTCGAGTGAAAAGGATGAAAAAGGGTCGTGACATAGTGCACCACCCTAACAAGAGACTCCATCAAATACTTGGCTTCAAAGAACTTGGCTCTACAATCGTCTTAGATATAACCCACTTCATTCTCATGTGGAAAGTTCAATGAAGCAACAATGAAGGGTACCTTTGTCACCACCCTCAATCCACTGAAAGTCCACTACAAATTTTTTCATTTTTCGTTTATTATTTAATCCATTTTTTATTTTTGGTTCTTTACCTTTACTTACTTGATCGTGAACAGCTACACCACTAACAGTTGGGTTGTGTATTGGTGTCAATCTCATCCAATGAAACCATTTCAAATTACAATTCATTTAAACGTAAACACTTGTATTTCTAAATTAGAGTGGTTATTTACATGTGTTTACAATTCTTTACATCCCTAAAAGTTACATTTAAAATATTATTCTGCTTTTGCATGTCTAGATACAAAAACCATACAAATATGTATACCTTGTGTGATAGGATGCAGCGAACACCAAAATCAAATCTTCAGTTGCTCTCTATCTACTGAAAATGCTCTGTAGAGGGGGAAAATAAGGGGGGTAAGCAAACCAAGCGCTCAGTAAGGTAATCATGCGAGCAGGTAGATAACAGAATTATCTACGTGATCGTGATGCCATGCGTAAAACCAACCATTTACTTGTCATACTCCAAAACATTAGTTCATGCTCGTGTTCATGATATATAAAGCAATTCATGCTAATCAAATCAGTGCACAATACTTAAACAAAGCATGGGAAAATTATCATGCACAAGTGGTAATTTAAGCATGGAAAATCGTCATGCAAGGTGCACTTAAAACATTTCATACTCAACACAAATCATCACAAAATTCACTATTCGTCAAGATTCAACCCCTCACTTGGACTATCCTGACCCACAAAATAATTTAAAACATGGATTTATCATAAATCAAGTGACATGAATAATAATAAGGGCAATAACTAGGACTATGGCCATATCCTCTGTTATCCCAAGCTACATAGATCCTAGTATGCGGGGTATCACCTCTATCTGCTTCCGCACGGGAGGTGGGTCACATCCAACTCGTCGGTCTATAGTAGAATATTCATCGTTCGAAGACGGTATATATATCATATCCATACACAATACAACGTACTCCATGCTATTTGCACGGTACAACATACTCCGTGGACCCATATCATCACAACATATCCTGCCACATCTCAATACGCACGTGCGAGCCTATTTAATCGGTGTGGCACACAGCTTACCCAAAACTCCTAGCACGGCTCCCAACATGTAGTAAAAATTATGTACGAGTAATTTGTAGTACGACAACAAGTATATAGTGGACATCAAGAGCGAGTAACACTCTAGCACAATGTCAAAACCCATGTGAAAACTAGTGCGAGCTAGGCTCCAGCACTCATGTGTGTAAAACTCTAGTGCGAGCTATGCTCCAGTACTATATCGTAAAATCCATGTAAAAACTAGTACGAGCTAGGCTCCAGCACTCATACATGTAAAAACTCTAGTGCGAGCATCGCTCCAGCACTAATGCATGTATAATTATATCAAATCTTGTGTAAGCTGTGCTCTAGCACGTTTTATTTTCATAAACTCATGTAGGCGGCTATTTCTTTTGCAAAGCAAGGTCATTAAAACCAAATCAAATTGTTTTCATGCAAATCATTTAAATGCTAGCCAGTCTACTAATTCACATGCTAAAAACAATAATAGGCTCAAAAACCTTATGTTCTTACTTTTCACGAACTTCTCAAAATCCCAATTTTCTTTGCCCTTCAAACATCTAATTCTTTTCCTACGACCCACAACATTTCTAGAAAACCATTATGTGCCCGAAAACGCGTACAGATACCTCTAGGGCCAACACAATTCCCTTACCTCAATTCTCGGTGAAGTAACTCCTTCCTCATTTCCCTCTTTTCGTGTTTGGGCTCAATTTGCTCTGGATATATCCCCAGGAGCTACAAACATTCATTTATCATATGAGTTAATTACAAACAACTCATATTCTGACTTGATCTTAGTCAATATATCTTATTGAGCCTAATTTCTCTTTTTAAGTCGTTTTCAATTACACTGATCATTTCACTTAGACCCTTTGAGCTCCTTAAGCTCATTATCACTCGTTGGACCGAATTCTAGGTCCATCAACCTCCTCGAATCGATTAAATTCAAGTTTGGCCTATAATCACATTCGGCCATGGCATGGGGGTTGAACATCCATCACACCATTCTTAGTCTAATTTGGTTTAGCAAACTCTCTTAGTTATCTAATCAAGCACTTGGTTTGCATTGCTCTAACCTTAGTTCTTCCATTCATTCATGCATTTTCACAAACACCTTATATGCACAAAACCATCTCAAAATCATGCATATAAAACTACTAACACCTTAGTATAATCCATTTATCATTAAATCCACCATATCTCATTTTCTCGCACTAAACCCATTATAGGTCATGAATGATTAATCCTATTCTAGGTAGTTTCAACCAACAATACATACACCAATCAACTCCTAACAACATCCAAATAAACGTACTTAGAGTTGGTGTATTGGAAACTCACCTAGCTTGACTTTCCTCTTATCCGAAATAAGAAGACTCCTTTGCTCCCTCAATCCAACAAGTTGAATGTTGGCTCCAAGCTATGTTGTTCTCCTCCTCATAATGAACAACTTTGCTCTAATAGCTTTTTCTCAAATCTTGTTGGAAGGGGGTGTATTCTAGAGTGAGAAAGCCTGGTCGTTTTAGTTAAAAATGGAGGAATGTGTTGATTTGCTGAAGAATAAGGTTTGGCCATCAGGTTTTTATAAAGCAGGGGTGGTGAGATCTATCTCCTAGGGTAAGAGATCGATCTTCCTTTAGTTGAGCTATTGAAATATTCAGTTTGTAAGAAGGAGATCGATCTGCTCTTCGGGGAGAGATCGATCTTTGCTAGGTAAAAGCAACTAGAGATCGATCTGTTTCATGGGGAGAGATTGATCTGCTCTTGGGAAGGGATCGATCCTTGCTAGGCAGGAGCAAATGGAGATCGATCTGCTCATGGGGAGATCGATTTGCTCTTGGCAGAATCAAATGGAGATCGGTCTACACCTAGGAAGGGATCGATCTGTTCCTTACAGAATCATATGGGGTCGATTGCTTGAATGGGAGATCGATCTGGTTTTAATGAGAGATCGATCTGGCCTTCATCTGGAGCATTCCTATTGCATTTTTCCCAGATTTTTCAAAGGTAAACTCATATTTCATTACTCCAATACTCATTTTGCATTCTAATCTCACTAAGGGCATGGAAAGGTTCATTTCTTATGATTCACATTCAATGTGACTTGTGTTTATTACTTGGAATCATAAAAAGGTACTTAGAATTCGCAATCCTTGCATTATCATTTCGTGTTTTTAAGTCTTTATATTTGGTCTAATTGTTTGAGTTCCCTTCGTTTAGTTTGTGGCCACTTCAGCCCTTATTTAACCTTTACATCATGGATGTTCATTCATTCCAACTTCATTCAATCCAAAATCTCTACTTATGATTCAATTTAACATATGACAATGTATTACATCATATGAATCATAATGAATACATCACCAAAAGTGGGTCTTACATAATCTCCCCCACTAAGAAAATTTGGTCCTACAAATGGGAACCAATAAGTCGGTGAATAACTCGGGGTACTTCTCCCGCATCAAATTCTCTAACTCCCATGTAGCTTCCTTCGCAGTGTGATTCTGCCAAAGAACTTTTACTAAGTGAATCGTCTTCGATCTCAACACCTTCTCCTTCCTATCCAATATCCAAATCGCCTTCTCAACATACAACATGTTCTCATTAAGCTCCAATGGCTCATTTGTTATCACATGTGCCGGATTCGGGTGGTACTTTCGTAACATAGAGATGTGGGAGACGTTGTGAACGCCCGCTAGCTCCGATGGCAACGCTAGCCTGTAGGCCTAATCTCCTACTCTATCAAGTATTTCAAAGGGTCCAATGTAACGAGGACCTAACTTCCATTTCTTTTCGAACCTCGTTATACCCTTGGAAGGAGAAACTCGTAAAAATACCGATTCACCCACTGTAAACTCTAATGGCCTCCGTCTCCTGTCAACATAACTCTTTTATCTGCTCTGAGTTATTCGTAACCTCTCATAAATCAATTGGACAACCTTAAAGGCTTGTTTCACTGAATCAGGAGCAAATATCTGTCGGTCACCTACCTCTTCCAATCCAATAGGGGAACGACATCGACGGCTATACAAAGCCTCATACGGTGCCATCCCGATACTCGAATATTATTATAGGCGAACTCTGCGAGTGGTAAATGGTCATCCCGAGAGCCTTCAAAATCCAATGCACACTCTCAAGATGTCCTACAAGGTCTGTATAGTCCTCTCTGACTGAACATCTATCTGAGGATGGAACTTTGTGCTAAAACTCAACTGGTCCCCATCGCTTCTTGAAAATGTTCCCAGAAGTGGGAAGTGAAGCGGGAATCCCTATCTGACACTATGCTCATTGGAATACCATGCAATCTCACTATCTCGTGCTGTCACGACCCAAACTATCCGAAAATCAGAGTTAATTTTTCACGTTTTATTATTTACTTAAATTCTTACCTGTCCTCGAATTGTGACCAACACTCCACTAATAATTGGGCTGTGCGTCAATGCCAGTCCCACCATTCAATTACCATCTAACTTATTTCTTCTCCAGTCATTTATAATTGTTTACAATATTTATACATCCCCTAAAGTTACTTACAAACATGTTACTGTGCTATGCTTATGTAGATACAATATGTACAAGTGTATATACCTTATGTTGATGGGCAGCAGCGGATATCCGAAATGCAGTACTGAGTCGTCGCAACTTCAACTGGAGATTATCTGTGGGAGAAAATGAAAGGGGTGAGCACATCAAGCTCAGTAAGGCAATCCTACGAACAAGTAGGTAACCATACTACCTACATGTACGTGGTGCCATGCATAAACCACCCTTTCTCCACACATTTTAAAACAATGATATGCGTTATGATGTTATGTAAAACACATTTGCACAGAAAATCAACATGCAATTATTACAAATCATTTCTTTCTCAATTAAAAATTTTCACAATAAAGTCAGGACTCGACCCCTCCTTCGGGTGATCCTGACTCACACAAAACCATGAAAACGGTTTACATCACACGTGGATTTGAAAAGCATGGAAATACCATCATGCAAATTTAGTTTAAAAACCCAGTTTAAATCATCGAAATCATCGACATGCGAGACGAGGCAATATCTGTATAACGGCAATAACTAGGACTATGGCCATATCTGTCCTCGGGAGTTCCTCAGCTACACGGATCCTAGTGTGCGGGTTCTCACCATGATCGGGAACCGCCCAGGAGGTGGGTCAATCCATCCCGTCAGTCTTATCCGATCCCAGGCATCCGAAGATGCTGCATCCGGAGATGCCGTATCCGAAGATACCACACGGTACATCGTATTCCATGCTACTTGCACGGTACATCGTACTCCGTGAACCCATATAATATCTCTAGGTACTCCAGCCCAATTGGCCTGCTTCCCATAGAGGTTTGTTTCTCAATACTCATGCCATGTCTCAAAACGCACGTGCGAGCCTATTAAATCGGTGACACACAGTCTACCCGATGCTCCAAGCACGGCTCATCGCATGTTCTCATAAAATCAGTGCGAGCGATGCTCAGCACTCTCATCAACTCAAATAAAACTGGCAGAGCCCGCTTTACATCCCCACAAGGCCGCCAACCTCATCCCTCACTCTCACCCAACCTAAGAGGTCTCTTGAGCCTGTTGGGCCTTTTGGCTGACTCCAAGGGCAGACAGCGCTACTCCACAAATTCAGTAAAACTAGTGCGAGCTAAGCTCAGCACTCTGTATATAAATCACATGAAAATTTTATAAAATTTGGTGCGAGTTAAACTCTAGCACCCTGTCTCGAAAAAGCATGTGAAATCTGGTGCGAGTTATACTCTAGCACCTATGCATGTAAAACTCTAGTGCGAGCTCTCGCTCTAGCACTAATGCGTGCATCACACAAATCGACAACATCGTACGAGCTGAGCTCTAGCACGTCACATGTCAATAAAAACACGTAGGCGGCTCTGTTTCCTCAAAACAGTTTTCAAAACAATATCACGTTGAAAGTATGCAATGCTGTGCATTTTCTTTCAAGGTGAGCCAGCCTACTCATGCATGCATCAAAACACCTCCAGAATGAGCAGAAACCTTTTGTTCTTGCTCCTCCCAATTTTTCCTAACTTTGTAAATTTTACCCTTAACAAGGGTATTTTGGTAATTTTGCTCATACGGGGCACTAAAATTATTCTTCGACCTCTAGACCCTTCAGATAAATTTTAAAGGACTGCATATGAACTTAAAATTGCGTAAAGTTACCTCTAGCAGTCTGCAGAATTCCCTTACCTTATTTTTCCGTAGAGTCTGACCTTTTCTTTTCCACTGTTGTCTCCTCGCGCAGTCCGTTATGCTCCCAATCAAATGCCCGGAACTGCGTATTAATATTTCTTAGGTCAGATATTATACAATTTAATTGTATTTAATACTTGCTGG
This sequence comes from Firmiana major, assembly GCA_033439115.1. Lineage (NCBI taxonomy): Eukaryota > Viridiplantae > Streptophyta > Magnoliopsida > Malvales > Malvaceae > Firmiana > Firmiana major. The sequence continues at coordinate 36,120,241 of CM065909.1, forward strand.
GCTTAATTTAAATCATTGGGCCTATTTACCCCTATTTGGCCCGATTGCACCTTAATGGGCCTTAATCGGCCTTATGCCCATTTACCACTTAATTTTCACTTTATCGAGGCCTATTGGGCTCATTGGGCCCACCAATAATTTATTGGGCCTCGTTCTAATTCTCGAATAGCTAAATTTAATATTTACGACAATTTAACTAATTTTCCATAATTTAATTCAATTTATACGGAAATTAAATCAATATCACGCATAACGAGGTAATTATCGTAAATAGGGGTCACTTACCCGAGATTCCATGCTAGTCTGTAAATCGAGGCTGTCTCGAGCCCTCGGTGGATGCCAATCGTCGAGCTACACAATTAAATATATTTTCCGGGTAAACTTTCAGTCGATAATTAATTAAATAAAATATTCCAAATTTAAATCGGGTCAATTTGACCGCTTATCGACTTACCCGAAGCTCGATTGCACCACAAGAATTTTCCCCAATTTTTTCTCTTTTTCTTTTTCCCTTTTTCTTCCTTTTTTCCTCTCTTTTTGGCTGAACCGGTTCAGTCCGGTTCGAACCGGTTCAGACCGCCGGTTCTCTCCGGTTCGACCGGTTCACCGCCGGTTCACTGCCTTGCCGACCGGTTCTCTGCCGGCTTCCATCGCCAGCAGCTCCGCTGGGTCGTCCGCATCTCGAATCTGCCTTCGGTTTGGGTCAAGCTCGCCGGAACGCCGCCGGTCCGGCTCTTCTCCCTTCGGTCGTCGGACCCATTTTCTTCTTCCGCCGTTTCCGACGCCGTCCGCCGGTTTCGGTGGCTGCCACCACCACCAAACGCATCGTCTGGGCTTGGGGAAGCTTCGGCTGGGGTCGAGGTCGGCCAGATCGGTGCCGTTCGCCGCCGATCGGAACTCTTTCTCCCGCGGCTTCTCTCCCCCGATTCTCCGATCTCTGGCTTCGGTAGGCTGCACCGCCGGTACCATCGTGCTCGCAGGACGTCGCTCTACGTTTTTCGACCTTCGCCTGGGCTCAACGGTCGCCGGTGGCTCGCCGGTCTTCAGCCTCCGTTTTCGGCTTCCGTTTCTTTTTTCCATTTCTGTTTCTGTTTCTTTCTTTCTCTCTCCCCGACCCTTTTTTTTTTTCAGATTCCTTTTTTTAATTATTTTTATTATTATTATTTATTTTAATTATTACACTATTCCTTAAAATACTATAAATACCCAAAATATCTCTTAAAATTATTATTTTATTCTTATTTAATTAATTTAATTTTTATTTAATTTATTTATTAAATTTTAACCTCTTTTTCGGGTATAATTTCTTCGTATTTTCGGGATATTGTCCCGGGTGACTTTTCGGTATATTTTTTGATTATTTTCAGGATTATTTTTCCGTACTAAAAATTCCAATTAATCCCGATTAATTCCAATAAATTAATATCTTGATCAGTTTAACCCAAAATAAATTTATTTCACCTTTATTGACCAAGATTTCTTAAATCCATGTTTTAATTAAATTTTTCTTATCGAAATTATACCGACCTTTGGTCTTTTGACCATTTTGCCCTTACACGTGTTCGGGATTAATTTAACCCGACTTCCTTCATACTTTCCCCATCTTTTCTTATTTAATTTCCGTATTTTAATTAAATTTGGGTCTTACACGTGCACATACAATTCCGCCAAAATACTCAGAGTATCGGTGGCGCTTATAGCTAGGAAGTGTGCCGACTTCATCAATCTGTCCACTATTACCCAAATCGCATCGTGATTCCTACAGGTCCTGGGTAAACCCATCATGAAGTCCATAGTAACATGCTCATATTTCCAAGTCAGTATAGGTAGAGGTTGTAATAGCCTTGTAGGCTTCTGATGCTTGAACTTCACCTGCTGACAGATGAGACACTTTGCTACATACTTCGCTACATCTCTCTTCATCCCTGATAACCAATACACTCTCTAGAGGTTTTGGCACATCTTGTTACTTCCTGGATGCAGTGTATACTGACACGCCTTAAAGGTAATGTTCGCAAGTGCATGGGTCGTACAAGTAATAATGGGATTTGAGTCCCGAGTTATAGTCCCATAGAGAAGTTGACTAGCCTAATTAACTACCGGTTAATCTTACCCTAAGTATATCCTAGCAAATTATGAAATTAAAGGGAGTGATCTACATGGCTAAAATTAAAAATACTGAAAGCAATAAAATAATAAAACTATAAAATAAAGAAAATAAAACCGAGCAAAATTACTTACAGTGCTCTACGCAATTAAAATAAAAAACCTACAAAAGAAATTAAAACAGTTAAAGCTAATTAACGTAATTAAAATAAAATGCAAATATGAAAATAACAAAACAAGATTAATTAAACTAAAATTAAACTAACCTAAAATGCAATTAAACTACTTAATCAAAATGCAATTTAAACTAAGTTAAGATTTAATGAAATAAATTTACCCCTAATCTAATTCTAAATGAACACTTAATTAATTATCATCCTAATTAAAACTAAGCTTTATACTACTATGCAAGAATATTAACAAGCAATTTAATTACAGACTCTAAACTAAGCTAACAAATTAAATTGAAATTAAATTATACTAACAATGCATGAAAATGAATTAATTAACTAAAATGAACTAGCCAAACAAAGCCTTAACAACTTTTAAATCATCCAAATCCCTACAAGCACTGTTCATGCTTCAATTTGCATCTTTTCCAGGAGATGGCCTCGGTCTGTCTAGGCGTGTCCACTGCATGCTCGCGTTCGGTTCTATCCTAGTCTGCTGTCCACCAACTCTGCCTCGGTTTCATCTTGTTACCAGGCGTGTTCGGCTCCAATTCTTGGTTCATCCTGCATGCAATACAGTCCATGCATAAACCGTGCAGGTTTCCTTCTCCAGGCGTTATCATGCCCACAGCTGCACGTCCTGGTCTGCTCTCGATCTGGCCACGCAGTCGCTCTCGATTCCAGCTTTGCTCTCCAGTCCAGACCTCTCCTGTTTTACCAAAAATAATATCCTGATCATGCTCAGTTACCTCGTTCTGCTGTTCTGCATTGTGAGTCACGGCTCTCGGCTTTTCCAAATGAAGTCCTGCCTCGCTCAGGCTGTCCTGGCTTTGCTTCCGATCTGTCCGCTTCTAGTAATGTCCTACACCCTGCTTTGCTTTAGGATGGTACACAGATGAAGAAACAGCAACGAGACCAAGAGGATAGAATGTATAATCTAAGAAATAAGAGTCTGAAGAAGATGAACAGTAGAAAACAGTGAGGAGCAGAGTAGAACAGAGCAGTTTTGGTCTGCTGGTCTGCTTCCTCATTGTCGTCCAACTGCCACCCGAACACACTCTCAGTGTCACAGCAATCAACTTCTCTTCAAATCTGGAAATGAATTGAAGTATTTGAAGAGACTCGAGAATGAAAAAAGAACAGTTCACTTTGCACACTAGCTGGTCCGGAAAGACATAGATGGGAAACTGTCTAAATGAAAACATATTAATGCATGAAAGTGAAACCTTCAAACCGAAAAGAACAATGCAGAAAATGGATAGTAGATGAGCAACTCGAGAGCTACACTAGGACAAATATGCTATGTAAAATAGAACTTGAAGAATAAAAGAGCTTGAAATACACCAAACCGAGAACCATGAAAATGATGGAAAGTGATTGCTAAAGAAAAGGAATTATCCAAGACTAGAAAAATCAAGAATATAAAAATGAATTGAACGGTAAAAGTAAATGGAAGCTAACGGGAAACTAAACTAAAAGAAACAAGGAAAAATAAATCTTAAGATTAATTCTAACACTATACTACTCCTAACTTACATTACATTACACTGCTCCTACTCCTAAAAATTACGTACTCTTTCAATTGTCATCCTTTCCTATTTATAAACACACTAGGGGTAAAATTGTAATTTCTACATCCTTGATGAGTTGGCATTTTTTTGGCCACTTGTCTTCACACCATTGGCTCCTTGAAAATATATTTCCATGTCATCGGTCTTCTTGTCCAATTGGATGTGTTAGGTGGCATGACTCGTGTTGTCCGCGTGGCTCAATGTCGATTTTAGCCCAATTCCGATCCATTTTCTACCGAAATATTCAAAATTCATCCGGATTTAATTTATCTGCAAGCATGAGAATTTTAATTAAATAAAGGGAATAATTAACAAAATAAATTGGGGATTTAAATAATTAATTAAGATATTAAGCATAAATAATTCTAAAAATATAGAATTATCACACCCCCAAACTTGAGCTTTTCCTTGTCCTCAAGCAAACCAAAATGATTGTAGGAATGACAAGTACAAAACACAATAATTTCCCTAATATCATCCTCAAAGAAAAAGTACAGACTATGAAATCAAAGAGTCCCAATTACAAGTCCAGCACATAGATTTATTCAATCATAAGTCCTAACCCAAATTGGACTCCTTGTGAGTGTGTGAAAAATGTCTAAGTCACTTTTCAGTACATTATCTAGATCAGATTATGCAAACACAGTGAATGCAAAGTCGATGACATGTGATCATTCCCATAAGTTTGCTTTTCACTTCTCTCTCCACTAATGAAGTCACACTTAACCAAAGATTAATAGGACTTCATTAAGCTTGTAATGTAAGGCTGGGGCTAAGGTATGATAAAGTCGATTTAGGTTTAATTACCCTTTAACATGCATTACTTCTAGGATCTATAATGTAAGAGCTCTAATTATTTCCCCCAAACTTATTTATTTCACTAAAATTTTTATTCTATTTTTTTCTTCTTTTCTTTTGCTTTTTCTTTTTTTTCTTTTTCTTTCATTTTTTTTATACATACTCCTTCACTATCACTGAATACCCATATAGCTCAAAATATATCCAATGACTTTCCATGCTTTTGTGGTAGGGGATAGGAAAAAGGTATTTAAGCTAAGGAAAATTATAAGCAAGTGTATTTATAGAGAACAGCTTATTTGGCCCAGATGGGTGACTAGGGGTAGAATATGTACAAGGAAGGCTAGAAAGGCTCAAACGATCCAAAGATGGCCTAAATCATCTCCCTAATTAAATGTGATCTAATATTTCACCTCGAGACAAGATTAAGCAAATTCTAGAATATGATGCACAAAATCAACTGAACAACTGCAATCCTAGGTCCACATAAGCTTTCTCTAAATAAATATACAGATTCATGACATGACATGTGCATAATATGAGGAAATCACAATCAGAATCAAGACAAATTCAAGAATTCAACTTCATGCTTTTCCTATAATCATGCGTCTCATTCAATCAAAGTCAGACTAAATCATGGGGTCATATATCGGAATATGGGAAAACTATATGCTAAGCACTAAATCATCCAAAAATCAAACAATTTACGCTCATACTATCGAAAAAATTTTGAAAATTCTTTCTCAGATTTTTAAAAAAATTTTAATTTTTCCAATTTTTCACAAAATAGCTCAAGTGATATCCCCTCCCCCAAACTTAAAGTTCACAGTGTCCTCAGTGTGCAGATAATATAAGAATTTAAGCTCGAGAACAGAGTACTCCCCTTTCTGATGATGATAAACAACTGAAGCTTGATTGAAAGCGTAAAACTAGAAAATAAACCTGCAAAATAAACAAGGAAAGAAACAACAGAAAAGAAAAAGAAAAATGAACTATATACAAAGTGAAAAGGAAAACACAGCCACTTCAAATGCAGGTGAAGAAAACAACACTCAGCAGCAGGGCGAAGAGTAGGAGGATTAGCCAAAATGGTGACAGAATGTTAATAGTTAAATCCTCTTAAGCCCTATCTACTTCCTTCTTTCTCTCAGATATTATATGCTAAAGCCTTATATTCTTCTCAATCTCCATCTTAAAACACTCTTGAGAGTCATCAGGGAGCTTCAAAGGTTTGAAAACATTAAACTTCATTTCCTGATCTTGGACTCTCATCATTAACTCCCCCTTTTGTACATCAATTACTGTTCTACCAGTAGCTAGGAAAGGTCTTCCTAGTATAATGGGGACTTCCCTGTCTTCCTCTATGTCCAACACGATAAAATCCTCAAGGAAAATAAACTTATCCACTTGTACTAAGACATCCTCAATGACCCCCTTTGGATATTTAATTGATCGATCAGCCAACTGGAGGGTCACTGTGGTGGGCTTGGCATCCCCTATTCCTAACTTATGATAGATAGATAATGGCATCAAATTTATACTAGCTCCTAAATTGCACAGGGCTCTACCAAATAATAAATTTCCAATAGTGCATGGTATGGTAAAACTCACAGGATCCTTGAGCTTGGGGGGTAATTTCCTCTGGATAATGGTACTACATTCCCAAGTTAAGGCCACCGTCTCATAGTCTTCCAATCTCCTTTTCCTAGAGAGGATGTCCTTCAGAAACTTCACATAAATTGGCATTTGCTCTAAAGCATCTGCAAAAGGAATGTTGATGTGGAGTTTCTTAAAAACCTCAAGAAATTTGACGAATTGTTGATCCGATTTTTTATTTTGGAACCTCTGAGGAAAAGATACTGGTGGTCTAACCAGAGAGGATGTAGTGGAAACATGTATAACATCAAAGGGCGAGGAAGGCTGTGAAATAGAAGAAGGTATAGATGAAGAAGTGCCTAGCTTGGATTCTTTTACAGCCTGATCCTGATGTTCCCACTCTTTCTGAGCTGCTTGTTGAGAACTTACGGATTCTTCAACTATTTGCTGTTCAGGTTGGGAATTAACTTGTGGCTCCTCTAGCTCTTTGTCACTCCTAAGGATGATGGATTTTACATGTTCTTTACCCTCTCTTTTCCTAATAGGATTAGCTTCAGTGTTACTAGGAAGGGTCCCTTGAGGACGTTGGCTAAGAGTATTTGCTATTTGTCCTACATGAACCTCTAAGTTCTTAATTGAAGCAGCTTGATTTTGCAGGATAGTTGAGAACATTTCCTCAAGCGAGGGCTTCTTCTCAGCTGCTGGTGCGTGGTAGTGTTGGGGCTACATAAGTGGTGGTGGTGGTGGTGGTGGTTGATGAAAGTGAGGTGGATGATGCTGAAATTGAGGTGGGGATAGTTGATGAGGCTGGTGATATGGAAATTGCGATTGTGGTGGTACCTGAACCGGTGGAGCTTGAAAACTAAGGGGTTCTACAGGTCTAGAGCTAGAAGTTTGCCCTTGGTTTTGGCTCCAGGAGAAGTTATGATGGTTCCTCCACCTTAGGTTGTAGGTGTTTGACAAGGGGTTGTTCTGTTGCTTCTGAAGTGGAGCAACATTCTGAACCAATTCTAGGTTAAGTGGACACCTATCTACATAGTGGGTACCATTACACTGCTCGCAGGAAAGAAAAGGACTTTGGATAAAATACACAGGGTTAGGACTAGTGGGAGGATTATGTTGGGTACTGAGCGACTCTACCTTCTTCGTAAGATTAGCGATTTGAGAGGTCAAGGTAGACAGTGTGTCGAGCTCATAAATACCCGCCAGCTTCTTTAGCATTTGCCTCTCTGAGGATCATAAATAGTTATTAGCCGTCATCTTTTCTAACAGCTCGTAAGCTTCCTCCTTTGTTTTCCACATCAGGGCTCCACCTGCAGCAGCGTCAACAATGGTCCTATTTTGGCTTGTAAGTCCGTTGTAGAAGGTCTGGACTTGCATCCACAAAGGTAGACCATGGTGAGGGCACTTCCTAAGAAGCTCCTTATATCGTTCCCATGCTTCATAAAGAGATTCGGAGTCGTACTGGGCAAAGGAAGATATATTACTACGGATTTTGGCCATTTTAGAGGGAGGGAAAAACTTAGATAGAAATTGATGGGCTAACTCATCCCATGTAGAAATGGATCCTGGAGGTAGGGAGGTTAACCAGTGTCTCGCCCTATCCCTAAGTGAGAAGGGGAATAATCTAAGCCTAAGTGCATCATCAGATAATCCATTATGTTTGAAGGTGTTGCATAAGTCCAGGAATTGCCCAAGGTGAGCATGTGGGTCATCGTGTGGAAGCCCACTGAACTGTAAAGAAGTCTGGATCATCTGGAGGATGGAAGGCTTAATTTCAAAATTGTTTGCATGGACAGCTGATGGCCTAATGCCGGAATAATAACCTCCAATAGTCGACATTACATAATCTCCAACGGTCTTAATTTCCCTATTTTCTGTCATGATGCTTCGCAGTGGAGTTATAAATTTCCTAGAATCCTTTCAACTTTTTCTAAGAGTGCGTTCGATTTTAGGATCTAGAGGAAAGCAATCAAAACTTCTGGCTCTACGCATGCAATCATCGAAAAGTCCTTAGAAATTTTTTTTTAAGTTTTTCAATTTTTTTGATTTTAATTTTTTAGTTAACTAATCTAGATTAAACTTCTAAATATTTACAAGCTAGAATTACAACTAAGCATAATTTCACCGATATTAACTAATGGCTAATTAAGACCTCCCCGTCAATGGTGCCAAAAACTTGACACGCCCTAAAGGTAATGTCCGTAAGTGCACGGGTCGTACAAGTAATAATGGGATTTGAGTCCTGAGTTATCGTCCCACAGAGAAGCTAACTAGCCTAATTAACTACCGGTTAATCTTACCCTAAGTATATCCTAGCAAATTATGAAATTAAAGGGAGTGATCTATATGGCTAAAATTAAAAATACTGAAAGCAATAAAATAATAAAACTATAAAATAAAGAAAAGAAAACCGAGCAAAATTACTTACAGTGCTCTACGCAATTAAAATCAAAAACCTACAAAAGAAATTAAAACAGTTAAAGCTAATTAACGCAATTAAAATAAAATGCAAATATGAAAATAATAAAGCAAGATTAATTAAACTAAAATTAAACTAACCTAAAATGCAATTAAACTACTTAATCAAAATGCAATTTAAACTAAGTTAAGATTTAATGAAATAAATTTACCCCTAATCTAATTCTAAATAAACACTTAATTAATTATCATCCTAATTAAAACTAAGCTTTATACTACTATGCAAGAATATTAACAAGCAATTTAATTAAAGACTCTAAACTAAGCTAACAAATTAAATTGAAATTAAACTATACTAACAATGCATGAAAATGAATTAATTAACTAAAATGAACTAGCCAAACAAAGCCTTAACAACTTTTAAATCATCCAAATCCCTCCAAACACTGTTCATGCTTCAATTTGCATCTTTTCCAGGAGATGGCCTCGGTCTGTCCAGGCGTGTCCACTGCATGCTCACGTTCGGTTCTGTCCTAGTCTGCTGTCCACCAACTCTGCCTTGGTTTCATCTTGTTGCTAGGCGTGTTCAGCTCCAATTCTTGGTTCATCCTGCACGCAATATAGTCGATGCATAAACCGTGCACGTTTCCTTCTCCAGGTGTTGTCTTGCCCACAGCTGCACGTCCTGGTCTGCTCTCGGTCTGGCCACGCAACCGCTCTCGGTTCCAGCTTTGCTCTCCAGTCCAGACCTCTCCTGTTGTACCAGAAACAATATCCTGATCATGCCCAATTACCTCGTTCTACGGTTTTGCATTGTGAGTCACGGCTCTTGACTTTTCCAAATGAAGCTCTGCCTAGCTTAGGCTGTCCTGGCTTTACTTCCGATCTATCCTCTTCTAGTAATGTCCTACACCCTGCTTTGCTTCAGGACAGTACACGGATGAAGAAACAGCAACGAGACCAAGAGGATAGAATGTATAATATAAGAAATAAGAGTCTGAAGAAGATGAATAGTAGAAAACAGTGAGGAGCAGAGTAGAATAGAGCAGTTTTGGTCTGCTGGTCTGCTTCCTCCTTGCCGTCCAACTACCACCCGAACACACTCTCAGTGTCACACCAATCAGCTTCTCTTCAAATTTGGAAATGAATTGAAGTATTTGAAGAGACCCGAGAATGAAAAAAAATAGTTCACTTTGCACACTAACTGGTCCCGAAAGACATAGATGGGAAACTGTCTTAATGAAAACATATTAATGCATGAAAGTGAAACCTTCAAACCGAAAAGAACAATACAGAAAATGGATAGTAGATGAGCAACCTTAGAGCTACACTAGGACAAATATGCTATGTAAAATAGAACTTGAAGAATAAAAGAGCTTGAAATACACCAAACCGAGAACCATGAAAATGATGGAAAGTGATTGCTAAAGATAATGAATTATCCAAGACTAGAAAAATCAAGAACATAAAAATGGATTGAACAATAAAAGTAAATGGAAGCTAACGGGAAACTAAACTAAAAGAAACAAGGAAAAATAAATCCTAAGATTAATTCTAACACTATACTACTCCTAACTTACATTACATTACACTACTCCTACTCCTAAAAATTACATACTCTTTCAATTGTCATCCTTTCCTATTTATAAACACACTAAGGGTAAAATTGTAATTTCAACATCCTTAATGAGTTGGCATTTTTTTGGCCACTTGTCTTCACACCATTGGCTCCTTGAAAAGATATTTCTATGTCATCGATCTTCTTGTCCAATTGGATGTGCTAGGTGGCATGACTCATGTTGTCCACGTGGCTCAATCTCGATTTTAGCCCAATTTCGATCCATTTTCTACCGAAATATTCAAAATTCATCCGGATTTAATTTATCTGCAAACATGAGAATTTTAATTAAATAAAGGGGATAATTAACAAAATAAATTGGGGATTTAAATAATTAATTAGGAAATTAAGCATAAATAATTCTAAAAATATAGAATTATCATATACTTCGCTAAGTGAGCCTCTGATAAAATCAGCCTCTTGATCTCTGGATCATCGAGATCACGTATCCTATCCTTGAACCTTAGCAATCCATCTGAACTCAACTCAAAATCAATCTCTGTACCCCCTCAGTATCTGCCCGATAATATCACTACACTACTAATCAATCTGTTGAGCCTACCGGATACAATCTGCCAGATCTAGTTCCAATCACAGGCTAGCTACCATAAAGCCACTATCAGTATCAGGTGGAGTCACATCCAAACTGAGGCTCGAGAACTGTTCCGACAGCTCGTGCCCCAGATCATCATATACGATACAAACTCGAGATGCTTCCTACTCAGTGTATCGACTACTACATTCGCCTTACCTAGATGGTACAAGATCTCGTAATCATAGTCCTTCAAAAGCTCAAGCCACCTCTTCTGTCTCATGTTCAACTCATTCTGTGAGAATAGATACTTAAGGCTCTTATGGTCAATAAATACCTGAAATTTCTCTCCATAAAGATAATGACGCCATATTTTCAAGGCAAATACCACGGCTGCCAACTTTAGATCGTGGGTCGGGTAGTTCCTCTCATGATCCTTCAGTTGTTTAGATTCATTCGCGACTACCTTCCCATCCTGCATCAGTACACAGCCAAGTCTTTGGTATGAAGCATCTGTATATACAGAAAAAGCTCCTGAGCTGGTAGGAATGGTAAGAATCGGAGTGGTGGTTAATCTCCTCTTCAACTCCCGAAAACTCTTCTCACATTTATCGTCCCACACAAATTTAACATTCCTTCTCATGAGACGTGTCAATGGAGAAGCTAATTTCGAGAATCCCTCCACAAATCGTCGATAATATCTAGCTAAACCTAGGAAACTTTTGATCTCTGTGACTGTCTGGGGTCTCTACCACTGAACCACTGCTTCAATCTTAGATGGGTCCACTGATACACCATCCTTCGATACAATATGTCCCAAAAAAGAGATTTGCTCAAGCCAAAAGTCACATTTACTGAGTTTAGCGTATAACTTCTTCTCTCGAAAGGTCTGTAGCACTATCCTTAGGTGTTGTTCATGCTCCTCTCTAGATCTTGAATACACCAAAACATCATCGATGAACACGATAACAAATCTATCCAAATACTGGTGAAACACCTCATTCATCAACGACATAAAAGCTATAAGAGCATTCGTCAACCCGAATGGCATAACTATAAACTCAAAATGACCATACTGGGTACGAAAAGCTATTTTTGGTACATCTCCATCCTGAATTCTCAACTCATGGTACCCAGATCTCAGATCTATCTGAGAAAAGACCTGCGCTCCCCGAAGCTGATTTAACAAGTCATCGATGCATGGAAGGGGATACTTATTCCTGATGGTCGCCTTATTCAACAACCTTTAATAAATATATAATCGAAGGCTCCTATCCTTCTTCTTTACAAACAGTACCGGTGCTCCCCAAGGCGATACACTCGGTCTGATGAACCTCTTATCCAACAACTCCTGTAACTACTTCTTCAGTTCCTCCAACTTAATCAAAGCCATTCTGTACGGTGGCTTGGATATCGGCTCTGTACCAGGTGCCAAATCTATATAAAACTCCATCTCTCTATCTGCGATAACCCTGGTAAATCATTCGGAAAGACGTCTAGAAATTCCCTAACCACTGGGATGTCTCTCTGTAAGACCCCGTATATGTATAATGGTAATGTGTGTAATTGGATCAAATAAATATGAATGGACTTGTAATGTAAAGTATGATTGATGTAAGCCCATGGATTTAATGTACGTTTGTGTAATATGAATTGTAACGTACATACAAGTTTCATTGAGTATGAATATGAAGAAATGAGTTCTGGCAAGTGATGGATGTGATTGAAACTCAAAATGAGTAGTGTGGTAAAATGGAATGAAGATTGCTTCCATTTGGTTTTATATAGCATACCTTTGGACATACAATGAATGCACACAAGTTTCAATGTGCATAAGGTATGAATGGATGCCATTTTCAAGTTATAAAGGTGGATGGATGAGAAAATGGCCATGGCAACAGATTAAGGATGTGTTGGTATGAGTTGCAGCAAGGAAACTATAAAAAATCTGGAAAACATGAAGGCCAGATCGATCTCATAGGATGAGAGATCGATCTGGAAGAGCCAGAATGCTCTTATTTGGGCAATGGAATAGAGCAGATTGATCTCCAATGGGGCCAGATCGATCTCCTAAGCATTCTGGGATGAAAAGATCGATCCTCAAGCACCCAGATCAATCTCCTTAGCTCTCTGTTTGGGAGCAGATCGATCTCATGCTTCGACAGATCGATCTCATGCTTAAAATTTTGTGAAAATGAGAGATTTAAGGGGACCAGATCGATCTCCTCTTGGACTAGATCGATCTCCCTAAGCTATTTCTATATAAGGAGGGCTGAAAATCTAAAAATTTCGAGAAAAACACCAATCTTCCATTTCTAACCCAAAAACCTAACTTTCTCTCTCTAAAATCAGCCATTTCCAGCAAGAATTGAGGGGAGACCATTAGACATAAAGTTGTTCATCTTGAGGAAGACAACAACATAGTTGGAACCCAAAATCCCATTGTGGGTATTGAAGGAGATAAGAGCATTGACATTTGGAGCAAGAAGAAAAATCATATTTGGTAAGATTCTAACACTCCAATCTAAGTACATTGTCTATTTAATTGATTTTGGAGTTGTTTGGCATGAGTATGGATGGATGGAAACACATAGGTTGTGTTAGAAACAAATGTAACCTAGAAAATGGAATGCCTCTAGTGTGAGAAAGTATGATTTGGGGAGTTGGTGGTTTATGGGTTATGATAAGTTGTTAAGTGAGTAATGTGGGTGATTTGGAATGGTTATGTGGAATTATATTCTGGGTTTAAGTGAAATTGTGAAAATGAGTATGTATATGCTTGATAAAATGCCATAGTGAGGGAATTCATGAAATATGAACACTATGAGCTTAATGTCGATTTAATATCGATTTGGAATAAGTTAATAGGCCTAAGAAAATCCATAGACTCGAGTTATGGGTAAAGTAATGAAACGAGGCCATATAAGCGTTAATAAAGGCTATAGATTAAATTGACTATAGCAAGCACAAGGGTTGCATTATATAGATCGAATATAATGTGAAATATGATTGTGTGCAGTCCCGAAGAGTTCGTTGAAGACGAATCGAACCGTACGAGTAAGCAGTTTAAGGAAGTGAATCAAGCATCGCGATTCCAGGTAAGGGAATTTTGTAAGTATATAGAGGTAGCTGCTCGTATTTTGAACTCGTGGGTATATATAAGGCTTTGGAAATGTGCATGGACTTATAGAAATGTGTTTTGATGATGTATGAGTATTTGTATGAGATTTGGTTGTTTGAAATGGTTATTGAAAAAGGGATAGTAAGGCTAATAATTGCATAAATCATGTGTTTTGAATGCTTTTACAAAACACAATGCTTTGATTTGAGCAAATAAAAGGATAGGCTGGCTAGTACTTGAATGATGTTGTGAAATAGCCCATATGAGGCACTAAGCATATTATGAGATGTTTTGAATGTATGTGAGCCGCCTATCGTGTGTATGTGATTTAATTCGAGCTAGAGCCTCGCTCGCGCTGGATTTCTATGTTTTCACTTGTGTGATACGTGCTTGAGCTTAGCTCGCACTTTGATTTGAATTGTGATGATGTTTATAAACCGTACTGGAGCTTACGCTCGTACGAGGATTTGAGTTGTTTTTCTTATGCATATAACCGTACTGGAGCTATGCTCGTACGTGGTTTCTTCATATTTTATGCATAAATGTCGTACTAGAGCGTTGCTTGTACGAAGTGATTGGTTTTGATGCATGAATTCGCGCTAGAGCGTAGCTCGCGCTGGTTTTCACACTGTGGTATGTATGAGGCTGTTGTGAGAGATACAGATTAACTCAGGGAACCCAACAGGCCTGACAGACCTCTTGAGTGGGGTGAGGGTGAGGGGCTAGGACCTGACATAATCCATTCAGGGAACCCAACAGGCCAGCAGACCTCTTGAGTGGGGTGAGGGTGAGGGGCTAGGACCTGAATCAGGGAACCCAACAGGGGCGAGCAAGGCCATGAGGGGCTAGGACCTGGTATTGAGGTTACTCCCACACGCTCTTGAGACTATAAAGGTTACACTTGGTATGGGGTAGATAAGACCTATGGCAGGCACCCCCAACCATGTTATGGGTCCGCGGAGTACGATGTACCGTGTATATCACATGGAGTACGATGTACCGCGTGGTGGTTACTTGATTTGAGAAAGTCTGGCGGAGAACTAACCAACCTTCGTGCCAGCATGATACTCCGCACATCGGGATCCGTGTGGTCTGGGATGATATGTGACAATTGGCCAACGTAGTCACTTGAGATATAATAACCTGTCTCCTTGCTTGATTTACTTACTACCACATGATTTTAAATCTCTAAGTGTGATTTGTGATTGTTTAAGGTAGACCCGAAGGAGGGGTCGAGCCTCATGGATTTGATTTGTGAAATGAAAATGAGGTTGTGATTGTGAATTGATGTGATGTGATTGTATGTGTTGAGAAAGAGTTTTATGACGTGGGTTTAAAAAGGAGGTTTCTTAATGAATTGCCCTTTTTATGAATTTAAATGAGATCGAGCATGAGATGATTTATACATGATGTTTTTACCATATTTTATATGCCAATGGACATGATTTTGATACATGATATATATATATATATGTATACTCATATGGCATAGTTTTATTCCTCATGCTCCTACCATAAATGATTTTTTCATAACACTATCAGCATGTAGATAGAGTAGTTATCTACTATGCTTGCATTATTGCCTTACTGAGCGTGTGGTTGCTCATCCCTCTCTATTTCCCCCCTACAGAGCGTGCATAGTAGCCCAGTGAGGACTGAGGCATGGTATTTTAGACTCCGCTGCATCTCCATCGCTTAGAGGTATATACACAGTGATTCTTTTTGTATCTAAACAATGTAAAAGCACAGTATTCTTTTGAGTTGTAATTATGGGGGATGTAGATGTCAGTAAAACATGTATTCGTATAAGTACACGATTAAATGCAAATGTATGACATTGTTTTAGTTAACTGAGAATGAATGAGATGTGGTGTTTATTATTGACTCACAGCCCAACAGTGTGTGGTGAGTTAGTTCATGACCGGGTAAGGTAACAGTAAAACGTGAAAAATTTTCGGTTAAAGAGAATGGTTCGGTTAAAGAGAATGGAATTGGGTCGTGACACTCACAATTCCGGACGTTCCTTATCCGCCTCAACCATGTACGCAATATAACCTTTCAAAACATTAATTATCTGGCCAGCATAGAAATGCATCTATTTTCCTTTCAACACCTACTGTTTTCATTACTTTTCAACGAAACTTTAAATTACATTTTTCAGGAAAACTTACGGTAACGCTATCTATGTCGAAAAAAGTCACCGTCTTAGAAAAACAATCTACCACAGCACGGTTTGCAGGCAACCAATCCATTCCTAGGATTACATCAAAGTCTTTCGTATACATCAAAATGAGGTCGACTGATACTTCTTTTTCCCCTACTTTTAACTTACAATCCCTAAACACATACTCAACTAGCTAACTATTATTCATGAGAGAGCTTATTAGCACCCTCCTACTTAACGGGGTAAGCTTCACATACTTAAACAATTTATATGCAAATGCAGGTGATACAAATGAATGTGTGGCATCAGGATCTATCAAAACATAAGCTTCAAGATCAAAGATCAAGATGGTACCTTTCGTCAGATATGACGATTGATCCGCAATATCCTAGTCTAATGTGTGTACTCGCCCTCTGCCAACTACCTGCTTCCCTTTCTCTTTAGTTGTCGCCGTTCGACTTTGAGTAGGAGTATCAACAGGAGCTCTCTCCGACTCCTTGCCCTTCTATGGGGCACTCTCAGTCATCTCTGGCCATTTTCGGATCACATGCCCTCGTTTCCCATATCGAAAACATACTGTAGGAGGTTCATAACAAGGTCGAGTTCTATGGTACCTATCACACTTATTGCACTGTTCTATAGTAGGTTGTGGCACTCTAATCACTATACCCTTTGCTAGAGCTATGGTCAGATACACGAGAGGCTTAACTGTCCTCTCCTGGATCTCCTCAATCTTCGGCCTCTTCCTAGAAAATCTCCTGCTTCCTTTATAACTGAAGCTTCTATCCACTGCTTATCTCTTTGTACCTCTGTCCCTCACTCTACCAACTTTCTCGAACTCAAAGGCAACTTGCTCAATATCTTGTTCACACAACTATGCCCTATGTACTGCCTCCTCATAGGTGGGTATATCAAAAGGAACCAATCGGGACCTAATGGCAGGTCTTAATCCATCCACAAACTTCCAGACATTCTTGACCTCACTGTCCATCGTGTTAGGATCATACCTACCTAGGGAGATAAATTTCATCTCATACTCATCCATCGATCTACTTCCCTAGGTCAATCCCAAAAATTCCATCTACAGCTTTCGCTGCGCAGTATCTGGAACATATTACCTCTGGAAGGCCTCCAAAAATATGTCCCATGTTATCTCTATATGTCGGGCTCTCAGAACGAGTTTGGTGGACTTCCACCAATACTCTGCCAATCCCTTCAGCATGAATACGGTAAAAGCAACCATCTCCATAGTAGTGCACTCGAAGAACCCATATAATTTCTCAATTTCATTCACTCAATCCTCTGCAGCTAGTATGTCCTTAATCCCACTGAAAGATGGCAGTTTAAATTTTTGGAACTGCAGTAACCTATCCAAGTCACATCCATAACCCCAATCTCTACCACCCTATGGTGGTACAATAGTAAAAGGCGTATCCTGTACTGGTGGGGGTGTGGGAGTATCTATAGTTTGAGGTCTTTGGGCTGGCTGTTCAGGCATCTTAGGAGCAATCGCTTATTCAGCATCACCTTGTGTAGCTGCCCTTAGCTCACCCCCAGATCTAGGCAATGAATGGGCAATCAACTCCAAAATTGCCTCTTTGCTCTGCTCTATTTTTGGGAAATGTGCCTCAGTACTCTCAAGTCTCTTTGTCGGACCCTGTGGAGCATGCTCAACATCAACCTTCACCTCTACTTCCGCTTGAGTCTCATGTGCTAACGACTCAGCACAGCTCTCAGGCCTACCCCTACGGCCTCTAGCTCGTGCTCTCGCCCCTCTACCGTGACTGATGTTAGTCATTATGCCAAGATTCCTACATTCACAACCATTTCTTAGTCAAACCCATCTCGATATACACAGTTGTATCTCGACAAGCACAGTAACATGAGGATGTAATTTTCCTAAATTTTTACACCGACACACATGAGACGAACTCTGCTCTAATACCACCTTTGTCACGACCCTCAATCCAGTGAAAGTCCACTACAAATTTTTTAATTTTTCATTTATTATTTAATCCATTTCTTATTGTTTGTTCTTTACCTTTACTTACTTGATAATGAACAACTACACCACCAACAATTGGGTTGTGTATCGGTGTCAATCTCATCCAATCAAACCATTTTAAATTATAATTCATTTAAACATAAACACTTGTATTTCTAAATCAAAGTTGATGTTTACATGTGTTTACAATTTTTTACATCCCCAAAAGTTACAATTAAAATATTACAGTGCTTTGGCATGTCTAGATACAAAAACTATACAAATGTGTATACCTTGTGTGATGGGATGCAGCGGACACCAAAATCAAATATTCAATTGCTTTCTATCTACTGAAAGTAATCCGTAGAGGGAGAAAATAAGGGGGTGAGCAAACCACGCGCTCAGTAAGGAAATCATGCGAGCAGATAGATAACTGTACTATCTACTGATCGTGATACCATGCGTAAGACCAAGCATTTACTTGTCATACTCCAAAACATTAGTTCATGCTCGTGTTCATGTATATAAAGCAATTCATGCTTATCAAATCAGTGCACAATACTTAAATAAAGCATGGGAAAATCATCATACACAAGTAGTAATTTAAGCATAGAAAATTGTCATGTGAGGTGCACTTAAAAAATTTCATACTCAACACAAATCATCACAAAATTCACCATTCGCTAGGATTCAGCCCCTCCCTTGGACTGTTCTGACCCACAAAACAATTTAAAACATGGATTTATCATAAATCAAGTGACATGCAAGATAGCTAAATAATAATAAGGACAATAACTAGGACTATCGCCATATCCTCTGTGATCCCAGGCTACACGGATCCTAGTGTACGGGGTATCACCTCTATCTACTTCAGCACGAGAGGTGGGTCACGTCTAACATACCGGTCGATAGTCGAATATTTATCATCCGAATACGGTATATATATCATATCCATACACGGTACAGTGTACTTCATGCTATTTGCACGATACAACGTACTCCGTGGACCCATATCATTACAACATCTCCTGCCACATCTCAATACACACGTGCGAGCCTATTTAATCGGTGTGACATACAGCCTACCTGAAGCTCCTAGTACGACTCCCAACATGTTGTAAAAATCACGTGTGAGTAATCTCTAGCACGGTAACAAGTATATAGTGGACATCTAGCTCGAGCAACGCTCCAGCACAATGTCAAAACCCATGTGAAAACTAGTGCGAGCTAGGCTCCAACACTCATGCATGTAAAACTCTAGTGCGAGCTATGCTCCAGCACTATATCATAAAATCCATGTAAAAACTAGTGCGAGCTAGGCTCCAGCACTCATGCATGTAAAAACTCTAGTGCGAGCATCGTTCCAGCACTAATGCATGTATAATCATATCAAATCTCGTGTGAGCTGAGCTCTAGCACGTTTTATTTTCATAAACTCATGTAGGCGACTATTTCTTTTGCAAAATATGGTCATTAAAACCAAATCAAATTATTTTCATGCAAATCGTTTAAATGCTAGTTAGGCTTCCAATTCGTATGTTAAAAATAATAAAAGACTTAAAAACCTCATATTCTTAGTTTTCATGAAATTCTCAAAATCCTCATTTTCTTTGCCCTTCAAACATCTAATTCTTTTCCTACCACCCGCAACATTTCTAGAAAACTATTATGCACCCAAAAATACGTACAGATACCTCTAGGGCCAACACAATTCCCTTACCTCAATTCTCGATGAAGTAACTCCTTCCTGCTTTCCTGCTTTTCGTGTTTGGGCTTAATTTACTCCAAATATATCCCTGGGAGCTAGAAACATTCATTTATCAGATGAGTTAATTACAAATAACACATATTCTGACTTGATCCTAGTCAACATATCTTATTGAGCCTAATTTCTCTTCTTAAGTCGTTTTTAATTACATCGATCATTTCAGTTAAACCCATTGAGCTCCTTAGGCTCATTATCACTCGTTGAATGAAATTCTAGGTCCATCAAAGTCATCAAATTGATTGAATTCAAGTTTAACCTATAATCACATTCGACTATAGCATGGGGGTTGAACATCCATCACTTTAAGACCCGTAAATTTATATGTATCCATTATGATTCCAAGAATGTACACACAAGTTTTATAATCAATGAATCATAAGAATTGGATAAGTTCGAGTTCAAAATGTGAATGAAATGCAAATTGAGTATAGAAGTGATTCAATGTAAAGTTGCCCTTTGAATTTTTGGGAAAACTGCACTTGGAATGCTGCAGAGCAAGGGGAGATCGATCCCAAATGCAAGGGAGATCGATTTTAGATGCATTTTGTAAAAGGAGACCGATCCTCAGTTCAAGCCAGATTGATCTCTCATTGCCTCGGGTTGGAGCAAATTGATCCCTTCTCAATGGTCAGACTGATCCCAGAAACTCTCTGCCTGGCTAAGATCGATCCCATTCCCAAGAGGCAGATCAATCTGCCACTTGCAAACTGAAATGTCGAGATGAAGATTTCAAGCAGGGAAGATTAATCCTCACCTAAGGAGATCGATCTCATCAATGCAAATTCTATATAAAGCCCGATATTTCGAGCCTTCATCCCCTGAAAGGTGAAAACTTTCTATTTTGAAGCAAAGTAACCTAGTTTCTCTCTCAAAATTCTCTTTACCTTCCAAATAGAGTTGAGAGAAGTTAATTTCAGTAAAGTTGTTCCTAAATAGGAGGAGAACAACATAGTCGAAACTGAGAGGGTGAATTATTAGATTGAAGGAGAAAACGAGTTTTCCCCCAAATTGGCAAAAGAGGAAAAAAGGTCAAGCCAGGTAAGATTTCTATACACCATTGTCTAGTATGTTAATCTAGATATTATGATAAGTAATTTGGTGTATATAATGTTGGATTAAATGTTCATTTACATGCTCAAACAACTATGAACTAAAATGGGTTTAGTAAGAGAAAATTTAAATGACATAGGGCTAATGATGATTTGAGCATGTAGAGATGTTAATGAGCATGTATAGATGGGTCTAAGATGACATTGTGAAATCCATAAGTTGGATTTGATGAGGATTGATAATGGGTGTGATAAGTATTTGATGAAATGCCATAAGGAAACAAAATGAAGAACTAGAGGCATTGTAAACTTATTGTCGGTTCAATATGAATCACTAGACTCGAGGAGTCTAACGGATTCTCAAGAAATGAATAGGATAGTTGAAATGGACTTAAGAGGGAGTAAAGTCCGATAAAACGAAATGAGGCCAAATTGGTGTAAAATGGCCCAATGCTTTGATTTTGCTCTGATTTTGCTCGCATGTAACCCCCTCAATTTGAAGTGATTGGACAAATCTGTGCTCGATCCCTCAAGTATGCTTTGTGATCTTACGCTGAGTTGCTTACATGTGGTCTCTTGAGCTTTACTGTGTGATAAGCAAAACTATGCTCGATGCCTCGGGTGATGCTGTGTGTTCCACTCGAGAGCTTGCACGAGAGTTTTATGAGATTGCTCTGTAATGAGTAAAACCATGTTGGAACCATCGTGTATTGCTTAGTGATCTTGCATAGACCTGCTCGTACAAGATTTTGAGACATCAAAAATGGGTGATAAGGATCCACAGGAGCACGAGGTTCCATAAGCATTAGCCATGGAGTAT
Organism: Firmiana major; assembly: GCA_033439115.1. Lineage (NCBI taxonomy): Eukaryota > Viridiplantae > Streptophyta > Magnoliopsida > Malvales > Malvaceae > Firmiana > Firmiana major. Next base: position 36,141,959 of record CM065909.1, read on the forward strand.
GATGTGTCGTGATATCTTAAGGATTTTGTGTGGACTGAAGGGATGGTTGATCCGCCTACCCAAGCATAGAGTTCCCACACACCTGATCGATGTTGCCTGAAACCTGGACTATGGCCATAAGTCTTCTGTTATCTATGTGATACGACATTGTGTTGCTATTGTGTGAGGTGACAAATGTCCCCCCTGCTGTGTGATATAGGGTGATATAAAATCCCATTATATGTCTCATATTAATTGATCTACAAAGAGATTTGTAAGTGTGTTCTGTGTGAACTGAAAAATAAAACTGTGTGGTTTTAAAGATTGAGTTGTGTGAATTGATGATGTATATGCATATACCCATCCAGCAAATTAATGGTTTCGCACCGATGGAAGCTATTTTTAAGGAAATACAACTATTTTATAACGAAAATAAATGTTAATATTTTAGCATGTAGATAGTGTAGTTATCTATCTGCTTTCATATTTTCCTTACTGAGCGTGTTAGCTCACCCCTTTATTTTCTCCTCCACAGATACTACGTAGTAGTGAGTTACTGCAGTTGTCCCTGCTACAGTGTTCTCCAGTTCTCTAGTAGTACAAAGGTATACACTTATGAGAAAAACATTTTGTATCTTGAAAGTTAATGAGCAGTATGGTGATCTTTGTATGTAAGGGATGTATATAATAGAAACTGGTGTAAATGTTTTTGCATATTTATAAAAGAATAGTTTCTGCTTCATTTAATGAATGTTAAATGATGAATAGATGAGATGTGGATATGGATGTTGACTCACAGCCTAACTGTATGTAATAAGTTAAGTCACGGGAAGAGGCTCGTGACAGAGATTGGTATCAGAGCTTGAGTTGGACCAATGTGAGTCAATATCCATAGTTAGGAAAATATGCATCCCTAAAGTACTGTGCATTATTTGCATACAAATGTGTATACCATGCTGGAAATGTAACTGAGACACTTGTTATTGAGTATGCAGGATGTCTGATAGACGACGTACTCATCGAGGAGAGAGTTCGAGCTCTCAAGGACATAGAGATGAGCCTGAGAGGAGCAGTGGGTCCAATTCTAGTAGGGATCCACCTGGTCTTAGTGAGGCCGCTGAGGAACATATAGCACAGTTACAGCGCTGTGTAGACACAGTTATGGAGATGTTTACACAAGTGATGGCCAGATTTGAGGGTAGAAAGGAGAACCCCACTGGTCAGGGTGCGGCACCTGAGAGACATGAGCCAACACAGCTTGTATCGAGACCTCGAGCTGTAGAGGCAAAGATTCCTACACCCTCTCTAGTTCAGGTCGTTCCCTCACCAGTTCAGGATCCTGTAGCTCCACAACATTTTGGTACTGAAGGAGTGTATGATTGTGATCTGGGTAGACTGAGAGAGTTCTGAAAGTTCGGACCACCTTTATTTAGTGGGGTGAAGAACCCAGTGTTAGCTAAGCATTGGATACCTAGTATGGAGAAGTTTTATCGATTTTTTCATTGCTTTACCATAGAGAAGGTCACCTTTGCGACTTTTATGTTAGAGGATGAGGCCGAGCATTGATGGATAGCCACACAGTCGATGTTGAGTGCACGACACCCGATTGTGACATGGGATATATTCTTAGATACCTTTAGAAGGTAGTACTTTTCAGCCACTGCTTAGAGGAAGATGCAAATGGAATTTATGACATTGACTCAAGGGAACCGGATAGTAGATGAATATGAGTCTAGATTCGCATCCCTGGGCAGATATGATACAGTTACTATGAGCCTTAAGGATAGAAAGGTTCAAAAATTTCTTGAGGGGTTGAGACCTTCCATCAAAGCTCGATTAGCCCCATTGGACATTACCACCTACAACAAGGCAGTACGCAGAGCTCAGCTTTGTGAGCAGGATTATGAGTTGCATGCCTCTGAATTGAGCAGGAGTGGTAAAGGTAGAGATAGAGATCGAAAGTGGTCAGTTGAGGATAGAGGGTTCAAAAAGGGCTGAAGATTGTTTGGTAAATGGCCCAAGATTAAGGAGGTACGTGAGAGGCCAACGAAGCCCCCAATTTATCCAGCTCTACCTTCAGCCTCGAGGGGTATAATTATTGGCAGACCCCGACCTACCACCGAGCAGTGCAGGACGTGTGGTAGATATCATGGGAGTAGACTATGCCCTTTTACGAGATCCTATTACAAATGTGGTAAACCAGGGCACATAGGTTGTGAATGCCCAGAGTTGATGGATACAGCCCCATAGAAGGGTAAAAAGCCAGAGAAGGCTACGGTTGAGACACCTACACCTAAGAGGAATGCCACAGCTGAAGAGAAAGGGAAACAAGTTGTTGGTTGATGACGAATGTTTGCTTTGGACCAGGTATCTGTAGAAGCTTCTACGGATGTGATTAAAGGTACCATCCTAGTCTTTGATTTTAAAGCATTAGCATTAATTGATCCTGGTGCCATGCATTCATTTATATCACCTACATTTGAATATAAATTGTTGGAACATGTGAAACTCGTACCTCTAGGTAGGATATTGCTCATAAGCACTCCAGTGAGTGATAATGTAGTAACTGAATATATGTGTAAGGGTTGTAAGTTGAAAGTAGGGGAAAAGGATATGTTGGCCAACCTCATTCTATTAAACATGAGGGATTTTGATGTAATATTAAGGATGGATTGGTTAACTGCAAACCATGTTATTTTAGACTGTTATGCTAAAACAGTAATGTTTACCACCCCTGAAAAGTATGTTGTAAGATTTGTTAAGTAATGAAAGAAGTAGTAAATTATTCCTAAGGATGGATGATTTCACTAACAAATGTGATTATAATATGTTGAAGGTTTTATAACATATGTGGTTGATTTGGATAAGGCACACCCAGAATTGGTTGACATCCCAGTGGTTAGAGAATTCTCTGATGTCTTTCCAGAAGAATTACTAGGGTTGCCACCAGATAGGTAGATGGAATTCAGTATTAATTTGGCACCTGGGACGGAACCGATATCCAAGCCATCGTATAGAATGGCTCCAGTGGAATTGGAGGAGCTAAAGAAACAGTTGCAAGAGTTGTTGGACAAGGGGTTCATCAGATCGAGAGTATCACCTTGGGGAGCACCGGTTCTACTTGTAAAGAAAAAGTATCCCCTCCCACAGATAGATGATCTATTAGATCAGTTGTAGGAGCACAGATCTTTTTAAAGATTGATCTAAGGTCTGGGTATTATCAATTGAGGATTCAGAGTGGAGATGTGCCTAAAATAGCATTTCATACTCGTTATGGCCATTATGAGTTTTTGGTTAGGCCATTTGGGTTGATGACTGCTCCTGCAGCATTTATGGCTCTAATGAAAAATGTATTTAAGCCATACCTGGACAGCTTCATGATCGTATTTATAGATGACATATTGGTGTACTCGAAGTCCAGGGAAGAGCGTGAGCAACATTTGAGAATAGTGTTATAGACCCTCCGAGATTAGGAGTTGTATGCTAAACTCAACAAGGGTGATTTCTAGTTGAGTGAGATATCGTTTTTGGGTCATGTAGTCTCGAGAGACGGAGTATCAGTGGATCCATCCAAGATAGAAGCTGTGATACAGTGTGAAAGATCCAAAATGGTTACAAAGATCTACAGTTTCCTGGGTTTAGCAGGTTATTACCGACGGTTTGTCGAGGGATTCTCTAAGCTGGCTGCTCCATTGACACGTCTCACTTGAAAGAATGTGGCATTCGAGTGGGATGATAAATGTGAAAGAAGTTTTTATGAGTTAAAGCACAGACTGACCCCTGCACCTATTGTCAGACCCAGATTTTTGTAGCTGATTCCTTATGATTCCTATGTGTATGAACACTATGTAATTATAGTTGAATCATAAGAAGAGTATTTACTAGACATAAAGTGTTAGTGAAATGATTTAACACACAAAAGCTACAAAAAGAGCCTAATGTGAACTATAAGTGTCACAGGCTAAACCGAGTAAATCTAAATCATTCTGACTGAAAATAAGAACTTAAAATGAGAGAGCATAGAGAGCTCATGAAGGAAAGTCAGCTTGATTTAGTCCCGAACATAGAAAACGAGAGAAAAAGCTAAAAAGGGAAAAATAGACCTTTTTGGTGAGATAAGATGTTTCGGGTGAAATTATCCATCGAGAACAGTTGAAACATAAAGACGAGAGTGTAAGACATAAGATATGACACTTTCGAAATTTTAAGAAAAAGTCAACTTGGTCAATGGTTAAGGAAAAAGTCAACTATAGTTAAGAAAGTGGACTTTTACCATAGTTGACTAATCATGGTTAAAAATTAACCCAAGTGTGGAGAAAAATTTGGGGAAAAATATTCTTGGCCAGAATACAAGATAATCATCCCCGAAAGTAAGGAAAATTTATTCGGAAGGATTTCAGAATAAATTTAATGGTTAAAAACGTAATGGGCCTAAGGTGAAAATTTTAAAGCCCATTAAGGTATACTAAACGTATATCAAAATTCTTAGGTCCTTTAGACCGAATTGTTGGACCAATTGATTGGCCAAATTTTGAGACAATTAAAGGCCCGAGACATAGTAAAAATTTCAGCCCAAAAGCCCATTAAGAAAGCCCAAACCGGAAGCCCAAATGGAAAAGCCCATGAGATAAATATCTAACCATAGTTAAAGCTAATCATGACTCATAAGGTGACTCATGGCTAAGGCTTGGAAAGTCAAGCTTAATGGCTGAAAAGTAAAGCTTAATGGCTAAGTATGTGGCTTATAAATTCAGCCACGCCATTGTCATCTTCATCACACCAAATTCGGCTAGAAGAAGAAACCATTGAAACATATTTTCCAAGCTTTCTCTCACTAGAAATCACTAGGAATTAGGCATATTTGGAACTTGCATCCTTCATGGAAGTTGTTCCAAATTGAAAGGAGAGTGACATATGTTGGAATTGGCTATCAAGGAGCCATAGAGTGCAAATCGAGAGCCTTCAAAGATTCGGCCAAAGGGTGAACACAACAATTGGTATATTTTCTAATTTTCAATTTCATATATGTTAATGTATGAATGATTTTAAGTATATTGGTGTATGTTTTAATCATTGAAACATATTAAATCACCATGATGTTGGTTAGGCCGAGAGTGAGCAATGGGATATTGATTTATGTCCATATGATTTTAAGGCATAAATGGATTAATGTACATGTGTTAATAATTATGGTGTAATTAGAATTAATCAATTGATTAATTAATACATGTAATTAGTTGGCAATCAAGGTATTTGATAAAATGCCTAAATGAACTATGTGAGGTTTAGGAATGTTGCCAACCAAGTGTTTGTGAAAATGCCTAATTGAATTGGCTAGACAAATAGGCATGGATGGCATGCCATGGTGAAACCGAGGCATGGATAGCTTTCGGCCATGGCATGTGGTTGAGAGGCCCAATGGGCCAAGCCCAAATATTTTAGGCCCAATATAGTGTAATGGGCCTAGAACAAGCCCAATAAGAGTTGATGGGCCCCACAAGCCCAATAGGCCCAACAAAAATGAATAGTAAAATAAAAATGGGCTTAAGGCATGTTAGGCCCATTAAGGATTACTAAGGCCCATTAAGGGAAATGGACTCATTTAATGTGAAATATAATAGGAAAAGTGTAATTAACTTGATAAATGGTTATATGCAGCTCCAGAGAGTATTGGAGGAGCAAATCGGACTGCTGAAACGAGCAGCGCAGAGAAAGTGAAATTTCTTAAGTGAATGTAGGTAGGGGACTTTTGTGAGTAGTTAGAGATACCTGCACGTATTTTCGTCTGCTTTTACATTCACTTAAAAACTCCAAGGGTTAGGGAAAGTGAATAATAATTATTGCGACCCAATATTGGCAAATTACGATTTTACCCCTAGTTAGTCAAAAAGTCAACTTTTGTGAAAAGTTGCAAAAAGCATGGAAACTACTATTGTGAGTGTTTAACTGCTGTTTAGCATGAAAATAAATAGATGGGCAAAAGATTTTAAGGTTGATGTGAAATAAGCACACTTTATAGTGCTGATTTTAATATTTTATAAATCATCCATTTTTAAAGAACCATCTATCATATTATGTGAGAATGAATCATGCTAGAGCACAGCTCGTACTGGATTTCATATATTTTCCACATACATTATTGCTGGATTTTGATTCGCACTAGATTTCCATGACATGCATGATAGAGTACTAGAGTTTTACTCGTACTCAATTTTATATGATATATGCATGACAGAGTGCTGGAGTGATTATCTCGTACTCGAGTTTTTCATGAGATGCACGACAGAGTACTGGAGCGTTGCTTGTACTCGATTCTTCATGATTTATACATGACATAGTACTGGAGCTATTGCTCGTACTTAATTTGATGACATTATGCATAGCATGGTACTAGAGCAATTGCTCGTACTTGATTTAATACATGAACTATGCATTGACCTAGTTGCTGGAGGTTTACTCGCACTAGAGTTGAGTTTGTGATGTGAAACAGTGTTCGAGCGTAGTGTCGACTGTGTGTCGCACTCAAAGGCGTGCACTGTATGTGATATAAATTACATGTTATAATCCCACGCCGCATCCTCATGTGACTGAGTGTCACATTTGTGAGAGGATGGCCGCATGGGGATATTAGAGATGTGGTATGATATTCTATGGTTTGAGGGCTAAGACTATGGCAGGCACCCTGACTGTGATGTAGGGTCCACGGGTGTACTCTGTACCGTGCCCGGGGCATGGCAGTACGTTGTACCGTGTGTTGTGTATAGCTGACGTTTGTAATGGACTGACTATCCTCCAGTTGCAGCAGTGATACCCCGCGCACTGAGATCTGTGTGGCTTGGGTTCACATGTCGGATATGATCATAGTCCAGGATACTATTTGCATTTCACCACAGAGTTTCACATGATATATCACATTGATTAACTGATTTAAATTGCAGATAGACCCGAGGGATGGGTCGGACTCCGATTTTGTGTTGTGAATTTAATAATGCCATATTTATTGTGATTTAAATCTACATGGCATGATTTACATAAAGGCATGATTTATATACGATGCATTGTTTTGCACTACATGCCTACATTTGAGAAAGAAAGCATGATTTCTGTACATGGGATTTAATCTGTACAAGTATATATATTATCTTTAAAGACATGCTTTTAAAGTGAGTAAAGGAAATAATGTTTTCAAGGCATAGCATTATTTTGAGTAGATAGTGTAGATATCTACTTGCTTGCCTGATTTCCTTACTGAGCGCGTTGTATGCTCACCCCCCTTTCTTTTCATCTCTCTACAGAGCGTCAGTAGAGCAAGAGCTATCGAGGGATAGTATTCCTGAGTCCACTGCTAGTTCCTGTCGACCGCCAGGTATACAGATTTTGTACGGTTATGTATCTAACCATAGAAACAGCACAGTGATGTATACGATATATATAATGGGGAATGTATTTGTGTTAGATTTTATATAATCTCACATGTATTATAAAAGTAATTACAGTCAGTAACAGTATATTGACATGTATGTATGATAATGGATATTATGGTAAGCGAGGAGTCTGACATCGAATCACAGCCCAACCATTGATGAGAGGAAAGGTAAGTTAAAAATGTAAAAAATTTGTAGTGATTTTGGTTAAAGTCATGGATTGAGAACGGGTCCTGACAGAATGGTATCAGTGCAGAGGTTGGTCTGATGTGAGTTAGTGTTAGAAAATAGGAAAGTGTACATCCCCATAGTACTGTGCTGTGTTTAGATATAACTGTGTATACCAGATAGGAGACAGACTAATTCATTATTATGAATACAGAAACTTTGCCTATATGACAAATACGCGTAGTGGTAGAGTTACGAGAGGTAGGGCTCGAGGCCGGGGAGATAGACCCGAGGGACGAGCTGCTATAGAACCATTACCTACGCATGAGACTCCAGGTGCTACTGAGGCACCCGAGTGTGCTGAGATGCGCTTCACGAGATTAGAGCATAGTCTCGAGACGATTGTCGAGATATTGGCACAAACGATGCCAGGTAGGCAGAGACAGGAGGCAGGAGCTGCGACAGGAGAGGCAGTTGCCCCTGATACACCTACGCAGACAGCTGATGCACAGAGGACTGTAGATACTCCTACACCCCAACCAGTTTCGGGTGGTATTAGACTAGGGTATGGATGTGATCTGCATCGGTTGAGAGAATTTCAAAAGTTTAGACCTTCATCCTTTAGTAGGGTCAAAGACCCTGTAGCTGCTGAGGAGTGGTTAGCAGAGCTAGAGAAGCTTTATGGATTCTTCGAGTGTACGACCTCGGAGATGGTCGCGTTTGCTGCGTTCATACTAAAGGGAGTTGCAGAGCATTGGTGGAAGTCCACCCGACCTATATTGAGATCCCGACACACAGATATCAGTTGGGAGATATTTCGGGAGGCCTTTAGGAGGCAGTTTATTCTCGATACCACACAGCGAAAACTACAGTAGAGTTTTTGGGACTAAACTAAGGGAGTTTATCTATGGACGAGTATGAGACTCGATTCCTATCCCGAGGGAGATATGACCCGGATACCATGTATAGTGAGACCAGGAAGGTCCACAGGTTTATCGACGGGTTGAGATCGGTTCTGCGGTCCAGGTTGGTTCCATTAGACATAGTGACCTATGAGGAGGCAGTGCGCAGGGCGCAACTGTGTGAGCAAGATTACGATAGGAATGCTTCCAAGTTCGGGAAGTTTAGCCGTAGCTGAGATATACAAAAAAAAAGGTTGGCTAGAGATTTTGGTTATCGAGGAGGGAAGAGACTCTTCGGTAAGAGATCACGGTTAGAGGAGGCACGAGAAAGGTATGCTAGACCTTCTGCTTATCCGACTGCAGCCCCAGCAAAGGGCATTGTCATGGGAGGACAAAGGCCTACTGCCGATCAGTGCAGAAGATGCGGTAGATCACATGGAGATAGATCGTGTCCACGGAGTACTATTGTATGTTTTCGATGTGGGAAACAGTGGCATATGGCTAAAGAGTGCTCGGAGACATTTGTTACTGCACCACTGAGGGGCAGGGAGCTTGATAGAACTCCAGTTGGTACGTCTGCTCAGAGAGGTAGAGCGACGGCAGAGGAGAAGGGGAAACAAGTGATGGGTCAAGGGCGAGTACATGCTTTGGACCAGGGGACAGCTGATGCTTCATCGGATGTGATTCGAGGTAACATCCTGATTTATGATATTGAAGCATATGTTTTAATTGATCCTGGTGCCACGCATTCTTTTGTATCGCCTTCATTTGCATGTAAATTAGCAAGACATGTAGAGCATACACATTTATGTATGGTGATGTTGATTTGTACGCCTATGAATAGTAGTCAAGTTGTAGAATATGTATTTAATGACTGCAAGTTGAGAATAGGGGATAAGGAGATGACAACCAATCTAATATTACTAAGTATGAGTGACTTTGATATAATATTAGGAATGGATTGGCTATCTACAAACCATGCTGTTTTAGATTATTATGCTAAGACAGTTATGTTTCCTAACCCTACTAGATATGTTGTAAAGTTTAATAAGAATAAATGAAAGGAGTAGTTATGATTATTACATGATTACTGATTTAGAAAAACCTTCAACATATCAAGGTTTCATTGCGTACATGGTAGATATGGATAAGGCACATCCGGAGTTGTCAGATATTACTGTGGTCAGTGAGTACCTAGATGTTTTTTCAGATGAATTGCCAGGGTTACCACCAGACCGAGAGATGGAGTTTTGTATAGATCTGGTACTTGGTACTGAGCCTATTTCGAGACCACCATATCGCATGGCCTTGGTTGAGCTGGAGGAGCTCAAGAAACAGTTACAGGAGCTGTTGGATAGGGGTTTTGTACGACCGAGTGTTTCACCTTGGGGAGCACCAATTTTGTTTGTGAGGAAGAAGGATGGGAGTCTTCGATTGTGTATAGACTACCGATTGTTGAATAAGGCCACCATCAAGAATAGATACCCCCTTCCACGCATTGATGACTTGTTAAATCAGCTTCAGGGAGCACAGGTCTTTTCCAAGATTGACCTGAGGTCTGGGTATCATCAGCTGAAGGTTCAGAGTGAAGATGTACCCAAGACAGCATTCCGTACCTGATATGGCCATTATGAGTTCTTGGTCATGCCATTCGGATTGACGAATGCTCCAGCTGCTTTCATGGCTTTGATGAACGATGTGTTCAAGCCATACTTGGACCAGTTTGTTATCGTCTTTATCGATGACATATTGATATACTCGAGATCCAAGGAGGAGCATGAGGAGCACCTCAGGATCATGTTGCAGACTCTACGAGAGAATGAGTTATATGCTAAGCTCAGTAAGTGTGACTTTTGGTTGTCACAGACCTCATTTTTGGGACATGTTGTATCGAGAGATGGTGTATCAGTTGATCCATCTAAGATAGAGGCTGTAGTTTAGTGGGAACAGCCGAGGACACTCACCGAGATCAAGAGTTTTCTGGGTTTAGCTGGATACTATCAGAGATTCATTGAGGGATTTTCGAAGTTGGCTGCTCCGTTGACACGTCTTACTCGAAAGAGTGTACCGTTCATATGGAACGAGGATTGTGAGAAGAGTTTTGAGGAGTTGAAGCGTCGATTGACCACCGCTCTGATTCTCACTATCCCTACCAGCTCAGGAGGATTTACAGTGTACATCGATGCTTTACATCAGGGATTGGGCTGTGTATTGATGCTAGATGGGAAGGTAGTTGCTTATGAATCCAGACAGCTGAAGGATCATGAGAAGAACTATCCGACCCATGATTTGGAGCTAGCAGCAGTAGTGTTTGTGTTGAAGGTATGGCGCCACTACTTATATGGCGAGAAGTTCCAGATATTTACCGACCACAAGAGCCTCAAGTATCTGTTCTCACAGAAAGAGCTAAACATGAGACAGAGAAGATGGCTAGAGCTTCTGAAGGACTACGATTGTGAGATACTTTATCATCCGGGTAAGGCTAACATTGTAGCCGATGCCTTGAGTAGGAAGAGTCTAGGGATGGTATCGTACATAATGGTTAGGGAACATGATTTCCTAGAGTAGTTTGCTAGCCTCAGTTTGGGAGTCGTGCCTTCTGACATGGATACAGGCTATGTGATAGCTAGTATATGCTTGGAGCTGGACCTGTTGGACAGGATTAGAATGGCTCAGCAGACTGATCCATTTTGTATGGATGTGAGTAGTCAGATGCAGAAGGGCACCGTGACTGACTTTGAGTTGAGTTCTGACGGACTACTGAGGTTCAGAGGTAGATTATGTGTTCCCGAGGATCCAGGACTCAGGAGATTAATATTGGTGGAAGCTCATTCGTCGAGGTATACGTTACATCCGAGGAGTAACAAGATGTATCAGAACTTTCGGAAGGTATACTGGTGGTCGGGTATGAAGAGAGATGTAGCAGACTTCGTGGCAAAGTGTCTCGTATGCCAGTAGGTGAAGGTAGAGCATTAGAAACCTACAGGGTTATTGCAGCCTCTACCTATATCGACATGGAAATGGGAGCATATCACCATGGATTTTGTGATGGGTTTACCGAGAACCCGCAGGAATCACGATGCTATATGGGTGATCGTTGACAGACTGACGAAGTCAGCCCACTTCCTAGCTATGAGAGCGACCGATACTCTGAGTTCATTAACAGAATTGTATGTACGCGAGGTAGTGAGGTTACACAGTGTACCAGTGAGCATAGTCTCTGATAGGGATTCCACTTCACTTCCCACTTTTGGGGACATTTTCAGGAAACCATGGGAACCCAGTTGAGTTTGAGCACTGCTTTCCATCCTCAGACAGATGGTTAGTTAGAGAGGACTATACAGACTCTGGAGGATATGTTGAGAGCATGTGTGCTAGATTTTAGAGGCTCTTGGGATGACCACCTGCCACTAGCCGAGTTCGCATACAACAATAGTTATCATTCGAGTATCAGGATGGCACCGTATAAGGCTTTGTATGGCCGTAGATGTCGTTCCCCTATTGGATGGGAAGAAGTGGTGACCGTAAGATTTTTGCTCCTGACATGGTTACGCAAGCATTTGAGGATGTCCACTTGATAGTAAAGAGACTGAGGACAGCTCAGAGCAGACAGAAAAGTTACGCAGACAGGAAACGTAGACCACTAGAGTTTGCAGTTGGTGAATCCGTGTTTTTGAGAGTTTCTCCTTCCAAGGGCATAGCGAGATTTGGGAAGAGAGGGAAACTAAATCCTCGCTATATTGGACCTTTTGAGATACTTGATCGAGTGGGAGATAAGGCGCATAGGTTGGCATTGCCACCGAACTTATCAGGTGTCCATAACATCTTCCACATATCGATGCTTCGGAAGTATCACTCGGATCCGGCACATGTGATTAGTTACGAGCCTTTGGAGCTTCGAGAGCACATGTCATATGTTGAGAGACCAATTCGGATATTGGATAGGAAGGAGAAGGTATTGAGATCGAAGACCATCGGATTAGTGAAGATTCTCTGGCAGCATCATACTTCAGAGGAAGCTACTTGGGAGCTAGAGAGTCTGATGCGAGAGAAGTACCCTCACCTATTTGATGACTGACTTGGTTCTAATTTGGAGGACCAAATTTTCTGAGTGGGGGAGGATTGTCAGACCCAGATTTTTGTAGGTTATTCCTTATTATTCCTATGTGTATGAACACTATGTAATTATAGTTGAATTATAAGAAGAGTATTTACTAGACATAAAGTGTTAGTGAAATGATTTAACATCCAAAAGCTACATAAAGAGCCTAATGTGAACTATAAGTGTCACAGGCTAAACCGAGTAAATCTAAATCATTCTGACTGGAAATAAGAACTTAAAATGAGAGAGCGTAGAGAGCTCATGAAGGAAAGTCAGCTTGATTTAGTCCCGAACATAGAAAACGAGAGAAAAAGCTAAAAAGGGTAAAATGGACCTTTTTGGCGAGATAAGGTGTTTCGGGTGAAATTATCCACCGGGAACGGTTGAAACATAAAGACGAGAGTGTAAGACATAAGATATAACACTTTCGAAATTTTAAGAAAAAGTCAACTTGGTCAATGGTTAAGGAAAAAGTCAACTATAGTTAAGAAAGTGGACTTTTACCATAGTTGACTAATCATGGTTAAAAATTAACCTAAGTGTGGAGAAAAATTTGGGGAAAAATATTCTTGGCCAGAATACAAGATAATCATCCCCAAAAGTAAGAAAAATTTATTCGGAAGGATTCCGGAATAAATTTAATGGTTAAAAACGTAATGGGCCAAATGTGAAAATTTTAAAGCCCATTAAGGTATACTAAACGTATATCGAAATTCTTAGGTCCTTTAAACCGAATTGTTGGACCCATTGATTGGACAAATTTTGAGACAATTAAAGGCCCGAGACATAGTAAAAATTTCAGCCCAAAAGCCATTAAGAAAGCCCAAACCGAGAAGCCCAAATGGAAAAGCCCATGAGATATATATCTAACCATAGTTAAAGCTAACCATGACTCATAAGGTGACTCATTAGGTGACTCATGGCTAAGGCTTGGAAAGTCAAGCTTAATGGCTGAAAAGTAAAGCTTAATGCCTAAGTATGTGGCTTATAAATTCAGCCACGCCATTGTCATCTTCATCACACCAAATTCGGCTAGAAGAAGAAACCATTGAAACATATTTTCCAAGCTTTCTCTCACTAGAAATCACTAGGAATTAGGCATATTTGGAACTTGCATCCTTCATGAAAGTTGTTCCAAATTGAAAGGAGAGTGACATATGTTGGAATTGGCTATCAAGGAGCCATAGAGTGCAAACCGAGAGCCTTCAAAGATTTGCCCAAAGGGTAAACACAACAATTGGTATATTTTCTAATTTTCAATTTCATATATGTTAATGTATGAATGATTTTAAGTATATTGGTGTATGTTTTAATCATTGAAACATATTAAATCACCATGATGTTGGTTAGGCCGAGAGTGAGCAATGGGATATTGATTTATGTCCATATGATTTTAAGGCATAAATGAATTAATGTACATATGTTAATAATTATGGTGTAATTAGAATTAATCAATTGATTAATTAATACATGTAATTAGTTGGCAATCAAGGTGTTTGATAAAATGCCTAAATGAACTATGTGAGGTTTAGGAATGTTGCCAACCAAGTGTTTGTGAAAATGCCTAAGTGAATTGGCTAGACAAATAGGCATGGATGGCATGCCATGGTGAAACCGAGGCATGGATAGCTCTCAGCCATGGCATGTGGCCGAGAGGCCCAATGGGCTCAGCCTAAATATTTTAGGCCCAATATGGCGTAATGGACCTAGAACAAGCCCAATAAGAGTTGGTGGGTCCCACAAGCTCAATAGGCCCAACGAAAATGAATAGTAAAATTAAAATGGGCTTAAGGCATAGTTAGGCCCATTAAGGATTATTAAGGCCCATTAAGGGAAATGGACTGTATTTATTGTGAAATACAATAGGAAAAGTGTAATTAACCTGATAAATGGTTATATGCAGCTCCAGAGAGTATTGGAGGAGCAAATCGGACTGCTGAAACGAGCAGCATAGAGAAAGTGAAATTTCTTGAGTGATTGCAGGTAAGGGACTTTTTATGAGTAGTTAGAGATACCTGCACGTATTTTCGTCTACTTTTACATTCACTTAAAAACTCCAAGGGTCAGAGAAAGTGAATAATAATTATTGCGACCCGATATTGGTAAATTATGATTTTACCCCTAGTTAGTCAAAAAGTCAACTTTTGTGAAAAGTTACAAAAAGCATGGAAACTACTATTGTGAGTGTTTCACTGCTATTTAGCATGAAAATAAATAGATGGGCTAAAAATTTTAAGGTTGATGTGAAATAAGCACACTTTATAGTGCTGATTTTAATATTTTATAAATCATCCATTTTTAAAGAGCCATCTATCATATTATGTGAGAATGAATCGTGCTAGAGCACAGCTCGTACTGGATTTCATATATTTTCCACATACATTAGTGCTGAATTTTGATTCGCACTAGATTTCCATGACATGCATGATAGAGTACTTGAGTTTTACTCGTACTCAGTTTTATATGATATATGCATGACAGAGTGCTGGAGCGATTAGCTCATACTCGAGTTTTTCATGAGATGCACGACAGAGTACTGGAGCGTTGCTCGTACTTGATTCTTCATGATTTATACATGACATAGTAATGGAGTTATTGCTCGTACTTAATTTGATGACATTATGCATAGCATGGTACTAGAGCAATTGCTCGTACTTGATTTAATACATGAACTATGCATTGACCTAGTTGCTAGAGGTTTACTCGTAGTAGAGTTGAGTTTGTGATGTGAAACAGTGTTCGAGCGTAGTGTCGACTGTGTGTTGCACTCAAAGGTGTGTACTATATGTGATATAAATTACATGTTATAATCCCACACCGCATCCTCGTGTGACTGAGTGTCACATTTGTGAGAGGATGGCCGCATGGGGATATTAGAGATGTGGTATGATATTTCATGGTTTGAGGGCTAAGACCTATGGCAGGCACCCTGACTGTGATGTAGGGTCCACGGGTGTACTTTGTACCGTGCTCGGGGCATGGGAGTACGCTGTACGGTGTGTTGTGTATAGCTGACGGTTGTAATGGACTGACCATCCTCCCGTTGCAGAAGTGTACCCCGCGCACCGAGATCTATGTGGCTTGGGTTCACATGTCGGATATGATCATAGTCCATGATACTATTTGCATTTCACCACAGAGTCTCACATGATATATCACATTGATTGACTGATTTAAATTGCGGACAGACCTGAGGGATGGGTCGGACTCCGATTTTGTGTTGTGAATTTAATAATGCCATATTTATTATGATTTAAATATACATGGCATGATTTACATAAAGGCATGATTTATATACGATGCATTGTTTTGCACTACATGCCTACATTTGAGAAAGAAAGCGTGATTTCTGTACATGGGATTTAATCTTTACAAGTATATATATTATATTTAAAGACATGCTTTTAAAGTGAGTAAAGGAAATAATGTTTTCAAGGCATAGCATTATTTTGAGTAGATAGTGTAGATATCTACTTGCTTTCCTGATTTCCTTACTGAGCGCATTGTATGCTCACCCCCTTTCTTTTCATCTCTCTACAGAGCATCAGTAGAGTGAGAGCTGTCGAGGGATAGTGTTCCTGAGTCCACTGCTAGTTCCTATCGACCGCCAGGTATACAGATTTTGTACGGTTATGTATCTAAACATAGAAACTGCACAGTGATGTATACGATATATATAATGGGGAATGTATTTGTGTTAGATTTTATATAATCTCACATGTATTATAAAAGTAATTACAGTCAGTAACAGTATATTGACATGTATGTATGATAATGGATATTATGGTAAGCGAGGAGTTTGACATCGAATCACAGCCCAACCATTGATGAGAGGAAAGGTAAGTTAAAAATTTGAAAAATTTGTTGTGATTTTGGTTAAAGTCATGGATTGAGAATGGGTCCTGACACCTATTCTCACCATACCCACTAGCTCAGGAGGTTACTCAGTGTATACAGATGCCTCGGGACAGGGACTGGGCTGTGTGTTGATGTAAGACGAGAAGGTAGTAGCCTACAGTTCTAGATAGCTTAAGGATCACGAGCGGAACTACCCGACCCATGATTTATAGTTGGCAGTCGTAGTATTTGCATTGAAAATACGGTGCCACTACTTGTACGGTGAGAAATTTTAGATGTATATAGATCATAAAGCCTCATATATCTGTTTTCGCAGAAAGAGTTGAATATGAGGTAGAGACGATGGATAGAGCTTCTAAAAGATTATGAGTGCAAGATACTATACCATCGAGGGAAGGCTAATGTTGTGGCAGATGCCCTGTGTAGAAAGAGCTTCAGAATGGTATCGCACATGATGGTCAAAGAATATTAGCTTCTCGAGCAGTTTGCTCACCTCAGGTTGGATATAGACCCTCTTGAGGTTGGTAGTGGCTGTGTGATGGCCAGCATATGAGTGGAACCGAATTTGATTGACCAGATACGACAGGCGTAGCATCCCAATCTACTGTGTGAGGATCGTGCGAGTTTGATTCAGAGGGGTGATATAGCCAATTTTTTAGTGAGTGATGATGGCCTACTGAGGTTTAAAGGCAGGATTTGTATTCCCGATGACCTAGAGATAAAGAGATCGATTTTGACAAAAGTTCATTCATCGAGATATACATTGCATCCGGGGAGTAACAAGATGTACCAAAACTTCCAAAAAGTGTATTGGTGGTCAGGGATGAAAAAGGATATCGCAGAATTTGTGGCAAGATGTCTGATATGTCAACAAGTGAAGGTAGAGAATCAGAAGCCTGCAGGGTTATTGCAGCCTCTACCTATACCGACTTGGAAATGGGATCATGTCACCATGGATTTCATCATGGGATTGTCGAGGACTAAGAGAAACCATGATGCTATCTGGGTAGTGGTAGACAGACTAACGAAATCCGCCCACTTTCTAGCTATGAAATCTACAGATACTTTGAGTAGTCTGGCAGAGTTGTATGTACGGGAGATAGTGAGGTTACATGGTGTCCCAAAGAGCATCGTATCGAATAGGGATTCTCGCTTCACTTCTCACTTATAGGAACACTTTCAGAAAGCTATGGGAACCCAGTTAAGTTTCAGTACCGCTTTCCACCCTCAAATCGATGATCAGTTAGAGAGAACCATATAAACATTAGAAGATATGCAGAGAGCGAGTGTTATGGATTTTAAAGGGTCCTGGGATGATCACTTACCTTAGGTCTAATTTGTATACAACAACAGTTATCACTCGAGTATCAAGATGGCACTATATGAAGCGTTGTATGGTAGAAGGTGTCGTTCCCTTATTAGTTGGGAAGAAGTGGGTGATAGAAAGGCTTTTGCTCCCGATTTGGTATAGCAAGCCTCTGAGGTTGTTCAGCTGATATGTGAGAGATTGAGAACAACTCAGAGCAGGCAGAAAAGTTACGTTGACATGAGACGGAGACCACTAGAGTTCACCGTGGGTGACTCGATATTTTTGAAGGTTTCTTCCTCGAAAAGGATTATGAGGTTTGGTAAGAAGGGTAAGTTGAGCCCTCAGTATATCGGACTGTTTGAGATATTTGAGCGAGTGGGAGATAAGGCCTATAACTAGCGTTGCCACTGGAGCTATTAGGCATTCATAACGTCTTCCACGTATTGATGCTTCAAAAGTACCATCCAGATCTGACTCATGTAATTCGGTAGAGCCATTGGAGCTCTAGGACGATCTGACAAATGTAGAGAGACCGATCCGGATACTGGATAGGAAAGAAAAGGTGTGAAGGAATAAGACAATTCCACTTGTTAAGGTTCTCTGGCAGTACCACAATTTAGAGGAAGCTACTTGGGAGTTAAAGAACCTGATACGGGAAAAGTACCCCTAACTTTTCGATGAATGACTTAGTTCTAATTTGGAGAACTAAATTTCTTGAAAGAGGGGAGGAATATAAGACCCGTAAATTTATATGTATCCATTATGCTTCCAAGAATGTACACACAAGTTTTATAATCAATCATAAGAATTTGATAATTTCGAGTTCAAAATGTGAATGAAATGAAAATTGAGTATAAAAGTGCTTTAATGTAATGTTCCCCTTTATATTTTTGGGACAACTGCAGCTGTAATGCTGCAGAGTAAGGGGAGATTGATCTTAAATGCAAAGGAGATCGATCTTAGATGCATTTTGTAAAACGAGACTGATCCTCAGTTCAAGCCAGATTGATCTCTCATTGCCTCGGGTTGGAGCAGATCGATCCCTCCTCAATGGCCAGACGATCTCGAAAACTCTCTGCTTAGCTAAGATCGATCCCATTCCCAAGAGACAGATCGATCTGCCGCTTGCAAATTGAAATGTCAAGAGGGAGATTTCAAGTAGGAAAGATCGATCCTCACCCAAGGAGATCGATCTCATCAAGGCAAATTCTATATAAACCCGACATTTCGAGCCTTCATCCTCTGAAACGTGAAAACCTTCCATTTTAAAGCAAAGTAACCTAGTTTATCTCTCTAAATTCTCATTGCCTTCTAAATAGAGTTGAGAGAAGTTCATTTCAACAAAGTTGTTCCTAAATAGGAGGAGAACAACATAGTTGAAACCGAGAGGATGAATCGTTGGATTGAAGGAGAAAATGAGTTTTCCCCCAAATTGGCAAAAGAGGAAAAAATGTCAAGCTAGGTAAGATTTCTATACACCATTGTCTAGTATGTTAATCTAGATATTATGATGAGTAATTTGGTGTATATAATGTTGGATTAAATGCTCATTTACATGCTTAAACAACTATGACCTAAAATGAGTTTAGTGAGAGAAAATTTAAATGGCATAAGGCTAATGATGATTTGAGCATGTAGAGATGTTAATGAGCATGTATAGATGATTCTAAGATGACATTGTGAAATCTATAAGTTGGATTAGATGAGGATTGATAATGGGTGTGATAAGTATTTGATGAAATGCCATAGAGAAAGAAAATGATGAACTAGAGGCATTGTAAACTTAATGTCGATTCCATATGAATCAATAGACTCAAGGAGTCTAATGGATTCTCGAGAAATGAATAGGATGGTCAAAATGGACTTAAGAGGGAGTAAAGTCCGATAAGACGAAATGAGGCCAAATTAGTGTAAAATGGCCTAATGCTTTGAATTAAACTTCTTGCAAGTGAAAATGATGTATATTGGAGTATATTGATGTGAATTGTAATTCATTGTAGCTCCGGAAGATCAAGTTGAAGTCGATAAGACCGGATCACGAGCATTGGCAATTGAGAAAGGCGATTCAAGCGTGATTCGAGGTAAGGGACTTATGCGAGCTGTTAGAGATAGCTATACGTATGTTTTCCTACTTGCTGTTTTCGAATGTATGCGATAAGTATGTAGATATTGATATATCTAGGTGAAAACTACGTATGAGAATAAGTCTATAAGTATGAGTTGCATGACTTCTCTACTATTGTTGTGAAAAGAGGTTTTGCAAACGTTTTGAGAAATAGCAATAATAGATGAGCTGCCGGTTTAGTAAATTGCATGATAAGCTGTTAACAAGTGATTGAAGGGTGATTACCCTCTCACTCGCACTCAGTGAATAGAGCCCTTTATTTCTTTTCTGTGTGGAATTGAGCTAGAGTCTAAGTGGAAACGGTAGATTTACCAGCCCTGCTCGCACATAATTTTTTTTAAAAAGAGATTTTTGAGAAAAACTACAGGGTGCTCGATGCTTCGGGTGATGTTGTGTGCTCCACTTGAGAGCTCGCACTAGATTTTTGGAATCATGTTGGAGCCAAAGAGTACTGCTTAGTGATCTTGCTCTGATTTTGCTCACATGTGACCCCCTAGATTTAAAGTGATGGGACAAATCCGTGCTCGATGCCTCAGGTATGTTGTGTGATCTTACGTTGAGTTGCTCGCATGTGGTCTCTTGAGCTTTACTGTGTGATAAGCAAAATCGTGCTCGATGCCTCAGGTGATGCTGTGTGTTCCACTCGAGAGCTCGCACAAGAGTTTTATGAGATTGCTGTTTAATGAGTAAAATCGTGTTGGAGCCGTCGGGTATTGCTTAGTAATCTTGCATAGACCTACTCGCACAAGATTTTGAGACAACAAAAATAGATGATAAGGATCCACGGGAGCACGACGTACCGTGAGGGTTAGCCATGGAGTAAGATGTGTCGTGATATCTTAGGGATTTTGTGTGGACTGAAGAGATTGTTGATCCGCCTCCCCAAGCATAGGGTTCCCGCACTCCTAATCAGTGTTTCTTGAAACCCGGACTATTGCCATAAGTCTTCTATTATCTATGTGATATGACATTGTGTTACTACTGTGTGAGGTGACAAATGTCCCCCTTACTGTGTGATACTGGATGATATAAAATCCCATTATATTTCACATATCAATTGATCTACAAAGAGATTTGTAAGTGTGTTATGTGTGAACTAAAAAATGAAACTGTGTGGTTTTAAAGATTGAGTTGTGTGAATTGATGATGTATATGCATATACTCATCTAACGTATTAATGGTTTCGCACCGATGGAAGCTATTTTCAAAGAAATGCATATGTTTTATAAGGAAAATAAATGTTAATATTTTAGCATGTAGATAGTGTAGTTATCTACCTGTTTTCATATTTTTCTTACTGAGCGTGTTAGCTCACCTTCTTATTTCCTCCTCCACAGATACTACGCAGTAGTGAGTTACTGTAGTTGTCCCTGCTACGGTGTTCTCCATTTCTCCAGCAATACAGAGGTATACACTTATGAGAAAAAAAATTTGTATCATGTAAGTTAATGCATAGTATAGTGATCTTTGTACGTAAGGGATGTATATAATAGAAACTGATGTAAACGCTCATATTTATAAAAGAAAAGTTTCTACTTCATTTAATGAATGTCAAATTATGAATAGATGAGATGTGAATATGGATGTTGACTCACAGCCCAACTGTATATAGTAAGTTCAGTCACAGGAAGAGGGACGTGACAATCACGTCATTCTTAGTCCAATTTGGTTTAGCAAACTCTCTTAGTTATCTAATCAAGTACTTGGTTTGCATTGATCTAACCTTAGTTCTTCCGTTCATTCATGCATTTTCACAAACACCTTATGTCACACCCCACTTCCGAGTGCCCTTTACCTATACTTACGCTACTATGGTTGGGCTGTGAGATGATGCAATTACTGAAATTTCATAAATTTTATAGTGGAATATTTAAAACTTTAATTCACACTCCCAGGTGTGTATAGATATAAAAATCAATTGTATAATAATATCTTTGCATAACATCCCCTATACAATTGTTTACATTCTCGATTTGTAACTGTGCGATACATTATAATAGATATAAAATTACTTGTGTATACAAATCTTATACCTTTGCAACTAGTGGGAGCTGTCTAACACGAAAACATCCAGAGACCACCACACTGCCTTACTTCTCAGTATCTGGAGGGGAAAAAGTAGTAGGATGAGCAAACCACAACTCAGTAAGGAAATGGATGCTAACAGGTAGATACTGTACTATCTACATAGCCCATGCATGCATAAATAAAATCATGTTTCAATGTAAATGGAAATATTACTAGAAAATGCATTCAAACATTCATTTCTCATATAAGCATGTTCATAAAAACATGTATACGATATTCCCATTTGAAAACATGTCATAAATAGTGCTATCATAGCAAGAGCATTCAAATCGAGAGATTTATCAAATTGCAAACTCTCTTTGCTTTTCTCAAATCATTTCTTTTCATCAAATCTCTTTCTTTTCTGAGTTTCTCAATTTCTCGTATCTCTGAGACAGGCATGGAATTTTTGGCAATCAAATATCCATGACATATGGCCATAGTCAGTGATCCCGGGCCTCACTGATCAAGTGTGCACAAGGCATCACTTCGCCTGAAGGGGGATGGGTCAGTCCTACCCTCCGAATCATCTCAATCAACCTCATCTCCTTATATCACATACATTCACGGTATAAGGTACGTCATGTGTCATCTACGCGATACTCGTACTCATGTGCACCCAGCATGGTACATAGTATATAACGGACAACTACACAGCTCTATGTACGACCGTGGACCCAGTCCATCTAGCAACTCCAATATACTTTTCATCCTGAACCATGTCTCATATACCAGGCGAGCAATCAGCGTGACACACAGTCATCGCAAGGCTCCAGCGTGGTACGATTTATTGTTAAGGCCTAGCCCGTTCCAAGGCCGTCAGCTGGCATCCCCTTAGGTTCCAGACCCTCAGGTTTACCTTAACTCAGTAAAAACTAGTGCGAGCGATGCTCCAGCACTTTTCTCAAAACCAACGTGCAAGTTAAACTCTGGCACGGCACATCAAAACAAGCAGACGTATGCGAGCGAAACTCCAGTGTAATCAAAATCATTAAAACGGGTGTGAGCTAGACCTTCAACACCGATCTCATCTCAAATTCAATATGTGGCTATTTTCTCTTTTAAAAACATCAAAACATGTTTATTTACATAACATGTCATCCCATGCTAAACATGTGAAACTAGCCGGCCTATCAATTATCATTTCTCAATCTAAAAATCAGTACATGGATGAGAAAACATCAAAACATCATGAATAGATGTAAAAGCATTGAAAACATGCATGTCAGGCTGTTTTTCCTTCCCACATCCCACTTTCACAAATTATATCATAATACATTTCCAATCATATTTGGTTTATAACTAAGCATAATATCTCTAGCGTCATAACTATTAAAATCGCAGAGAAATACGTACGAATATTTCTATCGCTAACATACAGTCCTTTACCTCGAATCGCGCTCATATTTCCTCTGTCACGTTCGCTCCTTTCGCTATCTGGGTTAGCTATGTCTCACGTATTCCGAGCTACACGTATAAATCATCGAGTTATTTTCCTTTCCCTCTACTAAACATACACATTGACTTCTATTTATCTATTCATACTTCTCAAACCCTTAATCACATTTCATTCTTCCACAAATATCATTTTAACATCTCTTAAGCTTTCCATCACTTTTCCATGTATTTCCTCTTTATAAATCTCCCTTAATATTACTCACCCATCACTACATTCATCATTCCTATCAATATTTCACATATCATTCAACCCACAATCATCTAGAAACCATATTTAGAAGCTTAAAGGTTGAAGAGCTTACCCTTTTACTTAGTCAAACTTGTGGCAGTCACAACTCCTTCTCTTGGTCACACCAATGGGTGATTTTTGGGTATGTTGTTCTCCTTGCTTCAAGGAACAACTTTCCCTTCTTAAGCTTCTTCTAAACCTGGCTGGAATGTAGTGATCTTTAGAGTGAGAAAGCTTGGGTCTTGAGAGAAAATGGCAGGTGAGGGTTGGTGGGAGGGAAAATTTGAGTTTTCATTCAAATCCCCAGCTCCTTTTTATAGATGCAGGCATATGAGATCGATCTAGCCCTTATAGAGCTCGATCTCTACAAGGTTTGGTAGTCTTTTTTACCAAACGCAACCACTACCAGATCGATCTTCTTCCTTGATGAGATCGATCTGTTTACATGCAATTTCCTTCTTGGAGATTGATCTGCCTATTGTAGAAGATCGATCTGCTCTTTACAGAACCCTTAAGGAGATCGATCTGTCTTAAACAGAGAGTTAAGGAGATCGATCTGCTTGCCTTGAGAATCGATCTTCTCATTACAGAATGTTTATCAGATCGATCTGGCTCCATTGCAGATTGATCTGTTCTGTTCCATTATTCACACAAGAGTATTTTTTTTCTCTTTCAGATCGATCTCTTATCCTATGAGATCGATCTGACCTTAATAATTTCTAAATTTTCTGCAGTTTTTCTATAGTAACTTCACCCAAAACATCTTAAATTTGCTGCCATAGTCATTTTCTCATTCAATTGTCTTTGAGACTTGAAAATGGCATCCATTCATACTTCATACACTTTAAAATTTGTGTAGAATCTTTGTATAGCCAAAGGTACATAATATAAACTAAATGGAAGTGCATAACTCATGCAAATCTTCATTCCATTTAATACACTACTAATTTTCCATTCCACTCACATTCATCACATGTTTAAGTCCATTTCTTCATATTCATACATAAAGTAACTTGTACATACAATCACCAACTCTTTTTACAAGTGTGTACATTTAACTTATAGACTTTATATCACATATGCTTCACATTACTAGTACATCACCATACTTATGAATTCATTTACATATGTACAAGGTTAAACCTAGGCGGGGTCTCACACCTTATATGCACATTATATAACCTCATCCTATTCCATAAACTTATTTCACAAAACCATCACAAAATCATGCATATAATTGTCAAGGACACGACCCTCTATACCAGTACGTGACCTTTACCATACCATTTATAGTTGGGCTGTGAGTCAACATCCGATCCATTCCTCATGCATTTATAGTTTAATCAATGTAAATAAACAAATTTGAAATAGAAACTGGACTTTTATAAATATTGTGAAAGCGTTTACATCAGTTTCTATTATCTATACATCCCTTTCGTACAAAATACCAATAGACTATGCATTAATTTATACAATTTTTTTCTCAACACAAGTGTATACCTCTCTATACCGCTAGAGAACTAGAGAACACCTTAGCAGGGACGACTGTAGTACTCACTACTGCGTAGTATCTGTGGAGGAGGAAATAAGGGGGTGAGTATAACACGCTCAGTAAGGAACATGTGCAAGCAAGTAGATAACTACACTATCTACATGCTAAAATACATATATATTCATTTTCCTTATAAAACAATATGCATGTTCGTTAAAACAACTTCCATCAATGCGAAATCATTAATTCGCTAGATGGGTATATGCATATTCACATAGTTGCACACAGCTTTTCACAGCATAATCTATTCACGCAGTTCATATATAGAAAATGCTTTACTTAAAACCACACAAGTTCATTTCGAAATCACTTTGCACACAACAACACTTTAATGTTTATATGAGACATAATCATGGCCTAACACATTCCTCAGACACACAACAAGGGAGGATATTTGTCACCTCACACAGTAGTGACAATATCATATCACACAGATATAAAAGACTTATAACCATAGTCGGATTCCAGGCTACACTGATCAGGTGTGCGGGATCCTTATGCTTAGGGAGGCGGATCAACCATCCCGTCAGCTCATACTCAACTCACAGCACATCATACTCCATGGCTAACGCTCACGGTACATCGTTCTCCCGTGGATCCAAATTACCCATTTTCATTGTCTCAAAATCTCATGCGAGCAGGTCATTGTCAGACACACAGCAGTACACGACGGCTCATGATTTTTACTCATTATATCACATTCACAAACCTCGTGTGAGCAGGTCAATGCAAGACACGCAGTAATACATCACGACTCTAACACGAGTTTACTCAACACACAGCATAATTATGAAAACCTCGTGCGAGCAACTCAGCGTAAGACACACAGCATACCTGAGGCATCGAGCATGGTATAATAGGAATTCACATGCGAGCATAGGTAAAGCAAGACACACAGCAATACTCGAAGGCTTCAGCATGATTCCCAGAAACCTAGTGCGAGCAGCTCGAGTGGAGCACACAGCATCACCCGAGGCATCGAGCACTCTTTTCGTTTTCTAAAAAATCCCTTAGAAAATAACGTGCGAGCAGGGCTGGTCAATCTACCGTTGCCTCTCATGGTCTAGCACAATTTCACACAGAAAAGGAATAAAAATGCTCCATGTATAGTCACGAGTGAGAGGGAAAATCTCCCTTCAATCACTCTCTAAAGGCATTTCATATAATTTATCAAAACCGAAAGCCATTCTAATATCATTCTATCTCAAACCGTTTGCAAAAACCTCTTTTTACAACAATCATAGAAGTCATGCAAATTCATACTATCAACTTATTCCCATACGTAGTTTTCTATCTAGCCATATAAATATCTATGTATTTATCATATACATGTGCATTCTGTAAGCAAGAAAACATACATATAGCTATCTTTATAGCTCACATAAGTCCCTTACTTCGAATCACGCTTGAATTGTCTTCCTTGATTCCAATATCTTGAGATCCGGTCTTGTCAACTCTGACTTTATCTCCAGGAGCTGCAAGTGTTCACAATTCTCATCAGTATATTCCCATATACTTCATTGCACTTGGATGATACTTAGATCAATGCATTTTGGCCATTTATATCTTATTGGCGTCGTTATATAAATATCAGACTTTTCTTCCTTAAGTCCCTTTGTAATCGTTTCATTTGTTCTCTCAAGATTTCATTAGGCTCCTCAAGTCCATTGATTCCATATTGAATCAACATTTAGCTCCCCATATCATTAGTTCATCATTTCATTTCATTGAGGCATTTCATCAAACACCTCATATACTCCAATTTCACTATTATCCATTCTAGCTTATGGATTTCAGCAAATCATTTTACAAGCATCTATACATGCTTAATAACATCTATGCATGCTCAAATCATTCTCAAATCTGTGCCTACTCAACAAATCTCATTTTGGCACATTTAACCATTTTATAGGTCATGGAGAGTTTAGCATTTTCTAAGATGTTTCAATCATAAATCTATATACCAATCAACTCATACAAGTATATAGATTAACATATATGAGATTGGGGCATTGAAATCTTACCAATCTCAACTTTTCTCCACTTTGTACAATTTAGGGAAAAACTTCTTTTCTCCTTCAATGGCTCAACTCAACCTCTAGCTTCCAACTATGTTGTTCTTCTCGACTCTATGAACAACTTTGATAAAATAAACTTCTTCCAAATCCCTATGGTAAGTGTTGATGGTCTAGAAAGGAAGTTAGGTCACTTGGCTTCAAAAATGGAAAGGTTTTGATGTTTTCTCGAAATCTGCTGCCTGCAGCTCTGCTTTATAGAAATTGCCTTGATGAGATCGATCTCCCTAGGTCAAGGATCAATCTTCCTTTATTTTTAGCCTTTCATAATGCCATTTTTAAGCCTATGAGATTGATCTGTACAGGCATGAGATCGATCTGCTCTAAGGGATGAGATCGATCTCCTCTAGGCAAAAAGCTAAACAAATCGATCTGGCACAAAGATGAGATCGATCTGCTCTTGGCCGAGAGCTAAGAAAATTGATCTGCTTGCTTTGAGGATGGATCTCCTCATCCTAGAATGCTTCATTCTCTTTATTTTGGGTAATGAGATCGATCTCCTCTTGTTCTGCAGCACACTTAGTTGCATTTTTCCCAAAATTCCAAAGGGATACTTGTATTTACTTTGTTGCACTACTCATTTTGAGTTTCAATCACATTCATCACTTATAAAAGCCCATTTCTTCATATTCATACATAATGAAACTTGTACGTACATCATAAACTAATATTACAAGTGTGTACATTTAATTTATGGACTTTACATCACTTGCGACTCACATGACATGTACATATGTATTGCTTATGAATTCATAAGGTTTACATACAAAAATGCGAGTCTTACATTCCTCCCCTCCTTAAAAGAATTTGGTCCTCCAAATTAGAACCAAGTTACTCCTCAAAAAGTCAGGGGTACTTTTCCTATATCAAGTTCTCTAACTCCCAAGTGGCTTCCTCTGAATTATGGTGTTGTCAGAGAACTTTAATAAGCGGAATCGTCTTATTTCGTAACACTTTCTCTTTCCTATCCAGTATCTCGATTGGTTTCTCTACATATGCCAAATCATCTTTGAGCTCTAATAGCTCATACCAAATCACATTACTTGGATCTGGATGGTACTTTCGAAGCATCAATACGTGAAAGACATTTTGAATGTTTGCCAACTCCGGTGGCAACGCAATCCTGTAGGCCTTATCTCCCACTCGCTCCAGTATCTCAAATGGTCTAATATACCGATGGCTCAACTTTCCCTTCTTATCGAACCTCATAATCCCTCTCGAGGGAGAAACTTTCAAGAAAACTGTGTCACCCACAGTAAACTCTAGGAGCCTTCGTCTGATGTCAACATAACTTTTCTGCCTGCTCTAAGCTATTTTTAATCTCTCACATATCAGCTGAACAACCTTGGAGGCTTGTTGTACCAAATCAGGAGCAAACATTTTCCTTTCACCTAGTTCTTCCCAACCAATAGGGGATCGACACCTTCTACCGTATAAGGCTTCATATGAAGTCATCCCGATACTCAAGTGATAACTATTGTTGTATGTAAATTCGACTAACGGTAGGTGATCATCTCAAGAGCCTTTAAAATCCATAACACTTGCTCTCAACATATCCTCTAACGTTTGGATGGTTCTCTCTGACTGATCATCGGTTTGATGATGGAAAGCAGTACTGAAACTCAATCGGGTTCTCATAGCTTCTTAGAATTGTTCCCAAAAGTGAGAAGTGACGCAGGAATCCCTATCCGATACGATGCTCATTGGAACACCATGTAGCCTCACTATTTCTTGTACATACAACTCTGCCAAGTGACTCAAAGTATTAGTAGATTTCGTAGCCAAAAAGTGGGCGAATTTCGTCAGTCTGTCAACCACTACCCAGATAGCATCATGGTTCCTCTTCGTTCTCGGTAATCCCATGATGAAATATATGGTGACATGCTCCCATTTCCAAGTCGGTACTGGTAGAGGATGCAATAACCCTGCAGGCTTCTGATGCTCTACCTTTACTTGCTAACAAATAAAACATATTGCCACAAACTCTGCGATATCTCTTTTCATCCCTGACCACCAATACACTTTTCGAAGGTTCTGGTACATCTTATTACCTCCCGAATGCAATGTGTATCTCGATGAATGAGCTTCTATCAAAATCAGTCTTTTCAGTTCTGGGTCATTAGGAACGTATATCCTGTCTCTAAACCTCAATAGGCCATCATCACTCACAAAGAAATAGGCCACATCACCCATCTGAATCTGACTCGTACGATCCTCACATAGTAGATCGGCATGCTGAGCCTGGCATATCTGGTCAATCAAATTCGATTCCACTCGCAGGCTAGCTATCACACAATCTCTGTCAATATCAAAAGGGTCTATATCCAACCTGAGGTGAGCAAACTGCTCGAGCAGCTCATATTCTTTGACCATCATGTACGATACCATTTCGAGGCTCTTTCTACTTAAGGCATCAGCCACAACATTAGCCTTTCCTAGATGGTATAATAACTCACACTCATAATCTTTCAGAAGCTCTATCCATCGTCTCTGCCTCATATTTAACTCTCTGTGAAAATAGATATTTGAGGCTCTTATGATCTGTATACACTTGAAATTTCTCACTGTATAAGTAATGGCTCCATATCTTCAATGCAAATACCATGGCTGCCAACTCTAAATCATGGGTCGAGTAGTTCCTCTCATGGTCTTTAAGCTGTATGGATCCATAGGCTACTACCTTCCTGTCCTGCATCAACACACAGCCCAGTCCTTGTCCCGAGGCATCTGTATACACTGTATAACCTCTTGAGCTGGTAGGTATGGTGAGAATAGGTGCGGTGGTCAGTCTGTGCTTTAACTCATAGAAACTTTTCTAATATTTATCATCCCACTCGAATACCACATTCTTTTAAGTAAGACGTGTCAATGGAGCAGCCAGTTTAGAGAATCCCTCGACAAATCGTCGGTAATAACCTGCTAAATCCAAGAAACTGTGAATCTCTATGACCATCTTGGGTCTTTCCCACTATATCACAACCTCTATCTTGGATAGATCCACTGATACACCATCTCTCAAGACTACGTAAGCCAAAAATGATATCTCAGTCAGCCAGAAATCACACTTGTTGAGTTTAGCATACAACTCCTGATCTCGGAGAGTCTGTAACACTGTTCTCAAATGTTGCTCATGCTCTTCCTTGGACTTCGAGTACACCAATATGTCATCTATAAAGACAATCATGAATCTGTCTAGGTATGGCTTAAATACATCATTCATTAAGGCCATAAATGCTGCAGGAGCATTCGTCAACCCAAGTGGCATAACCAAAAACTCATAATGGCCATAACGGGTCCGAAATGCTGTCTTGGGTATATCTCTACTCTGAATTCTCAACTAATGATACCCAGACCTCATATCAATCTTCGAAAAGACCTATGCTCCTTGCAATTAATCCAGTAGATCATCAATCTGTGGAAGGGGGTATTTATTCTTGATGGTAGCCTTGTTTAACAACTGGTAGTCTATACACAGTCGGAGACTCCCATCTTTCTTCTTTACAAACAGAATCGGTACTCCTCATGGTGATACACTCGATCTGATAAACCCCTTGTCCAATAACTCTTGCAACTGTTTCTTTAGCTCCTCTAATTCCACTGGAGCCATTCGATAGGTGGTTTGGATATCGGTTCAGTTCCAAGCACCAAATCAATACAAAATTCTATTTCTCTATCTGGTGGCAACCTTGGTAATTCTTTCGAAAAGACATCGGGGAATTCTCTAACCACTGAGATGCCAACCATATCCGGATACACCTTATCCAAATCAACCACATAGGCTATGAAACCTTCAACATATCACAATCACATTTGATTAGTAAAATCATCCATCCATGGACATAATTTACTACTTCTTTCATTACTTTGCAAAGCTTACAACATGCTTTTCAGGGGTAGGAAACATTACTGTCTTAGCATAACAGTTTAAGATGGCTTGGTTTGCAGCTAACCAATCCATCCCTAATATTACATCAAAGTCTTTCATGTTTAATAGAATGAGATTGGCTAACATCTCTTTTTCCCATACTTTTAGCTTACAACCATTACAGACATACTTTGTCATTACATTCTCTCTAAGTGGAGTGCTTATAAGCAAAGTCTTACTTAGAGGTACAGGTGTTACATGTTCAATCAATTTACATGCAAAAGTAGGCGATATGAATGAATGCATGGCACCAGGATCAATCAATGTTAATGCTTTAATATTAAAGACAAGGATGGTACCTTTAATCACATCCGAAGAAGTCTCTGTAGATGCTTGGTCCAGTACAAACACTCGCCCTCGACCAACAGCTTGTTTCCTTTTCTCTTCAATTATGGCCTTCCTCTTAGGTGTTGGTGTCTTAACCGTTTCTTTAGCTCTTTACCCTTCTGTGGGCCTATATCAATCAACTCTGAGCACTCTCGAGCTATGTGCCCTAGTTTACCACACCTATAACAAGATCTCATCAATAATGGGCATGGTCTACCCCCATGATATCTACCACATGACCTGTACTGCTCTGTGACAGGTCGAGGTCCACCAATCACTATGCCCCTTGAAGCTGGAGATGGAGCTGGATATATTGGAGGCTTTGTAGACCTCTCTCGCATCTCCTCAATCTTAGGCCCCTTACCGAATAACCTTCGGCATTTTCAAAACCCTCTGTCATCAATCGACCTCTTACGATCTTTATCTCTGCTCTTACCACTCTTAGCTAATTTCGAGGCATGCAATTCATAATCTTGCTCACATAGTTAAGCTCTGCGTACTGCCTCATCATAGGTGGTAATATCAAACGGAGCTAGTCGAGCTCTGATGGAAGGTCTTAGTCCTTCAAGAAACTTCTGAACCTTTCTATCCTCAAGGCTCATCGTGACTGTATCATATCTGCCTAGGGATGTGAATCCAGAATCATACTCATCCATTGTCCGATTCCCCTGAGTCAATGTCATGAATTCCAGCTGCATCTTTCTCTGAGCAGTAGCTGGAATGTATTACCTCCTGAAGGCATCCAAAAATGTCTCATGTCACAACTGGGTGTCGTGCACTCAACATCAACTGTGTGGCCATCCACCAATGCTTGGCCTTATCCTCTAACACAAAAGCCATAAAGGTGACCTTCTCTGTATCGGAGCAATGGAAGAACCTATAGAGCTTCTTCATACTAAGTATCCAATGCTCAGCTGATATTGGGTTCTTCACCTCATTAAATGAAGGTGATCCGAACTTACGGAACTCTCTCAGTCTACCCAGATCACAATCATAAACTCTCTCACCACCAACCTGTTGTGGAGCTATAGGATCCTCAACCGATGGGGGAATATCTTGAACTGAAGGGGGTACAGGTATCTCTGCCTCTACATCTCGAGGTCTCTGTGTAGGCTATGCTGGCTCATGTCTCTCAGGTGCAGCAACCTGACCAGCAGGGTTCTCCTGTCTACCTTCAAATCTGGCCATAGCCTTTGTAAACATCTCCATAACCGTGTCTACACTCCGCTTTAACTGCGTTATACATTCCTCAGCGGCCTCACTAAGACCAAGTGGATCTCTACTAGAACTAGACCCACTGCGTCTCTTGGGCTCATCTCTACGCCCTTGAGAGCGCGAACTCTCTCCTCTACGAGTATGTCGTCTATCAGATATCCTTCATACTCAAAATAAGTGTCTCAGTCACATTTTCCAGCTTGGTATACACATTTGTATCCTAATAATGCACAGTACTTTGGGGATGTATAATTTCCAAATTATGGATATGACTCACATCAGACCAACTCTACTTTGATACCATTCTGTCAAGGACACGACCCTCTATACCAGTACGTGAACTTTCCCTTACCACTTACAGTTGGGCTGTGAGTCAACATCTGATTCATTCCTCATATATTTATAGTTTAATCATTGTAAATAAACAAATTTGAAATAGAAAATGGACTTTTATAAATATTACGGAAGCGTTTACATTAGTTTCTATTATCTATACATCCCTTTCGTACAAAATACCACTAGACTGTGCATTAATTTACAGGATACAAAATTTTTCTTAACACAAGTGTATACCTCTCTATACCGCTGGAGAACTAGAGAACACCTTAGCAGGGACGACTGCAGTACTCACTATTGCGTAGTATCTGTGGAGGAGTAAATAAGGGGGTGAGCATAACACGCTCAGTAAGGAAAATGTGCAAGCAGGTAGATAACTACACTATCTACATGCTAAAATACATATATATTCATTTTCCTTATAAAACAATATGCATGTTCGTTAATGATGTTGCCTAGTTGACAGCAATAGTGCTTTACCTTCCACGTGGTCTAATTACGCCTTTCGCGTAGTCTAATTATACTAACGACGAAAGGGTGACGTCGATGCAGTTTGCTCCACGTGTTCTTCGTATATCCTGCAAAAACAACAGGAATCAGAGGGGGCAGGGATTATTCCCTGCACGCGCACTCCGACGATCAAGTCAGTGATCGGGAGTTGGTGTATGTATGTAAGAAAAGGAGAGTTTATGGCTTAAATCAGAGTGTTTAAGTGTTCTCCCTGTTTTTCTTGGATTTTGGATCGATCTCTGGATCTCTCTCCCTTCAGAGGGCTCACCTCATATTTATAGGCTTCTGAGTCGGTTCGGGCTGAGGCCCAGGCGCGTGTCTGGGCTGCGACAGAGTGGTAGAGTACTCTATCGCGCTTCTGTGCGAGAGACTCTGGGGACTCTGCCCCAGGCCGTGCGGGAGACTCTGGCTGTGCGGGGGACTCTGCCCCAGGCCGTGCGGGAGACTCTGGCTGTGCGGGGGACTCTGCCCCAGGCTGTGCGAGAGACTCTGGGGACTCTGCCCCAGGCTGTGCGGGAGACTCTGGCTGTGCGGGGGACTCTGCCCCAGGCTGTGCGGGAGACTCTGGCTGTGCGGGGGACTCTGCCCCAGGCTGTGCGGGAGACTCTGGGGACTCTGCCCCAGGCCGTGCGAGAGACTCTGGGGACTCTGGGGACTCTGCCCCAGGCCGTGCGAGAGACTCTGGGGACTCTGCCCCAGGCTGTGCGGGAGACTCTAGCTGTGCGGGGGACTCTGCCCCAGGCTGTGCGGGAGACTCTGGGGACTCTGCCCCAGGCCGTGCGAGAGACTCTGGGGACTCTGGGGACTCTGCCCCAGGCCGTGCGGGAGACTCTGGCTGTGCGGGGGACTCTGCCCCAGGCTGTGCGAGAGACTCTGGGGACTCTGCCCCAGGCTGTGCGGGAGACTCTGGCTGTGCGGGGGACTCTGCCCCAGGCTGTGCAAGAGTCCTGTGCCGTGCATGGGCGATGGAGATCTGTCGCTAACGATGCGCGGCAGACTGTGAGGCGATAGACTCCTCTCGCGTCAAACACTCTGTCGCACATCTGGGAACGGTGTCGCATAGTGCTTCTGTCACCAATCTGCCACGTGGCCTGTTCTTGGATCGACACGTGGCAGGCGGATAGTTGCACACGTGGATCTGGTGACACGACCACATCAATTGCTCCCCACTCTTTGGCGGGAATTTTTCCCGCCAAAGAGGATCTGGGTCCGGTGTTTCGCGGGCCGGGTCGGACCTCCGCGTGTGTGTGTACCCAGGCGATCCTCTATAAATACTGGGCCCCTGAAGTCCTTGTCGCCACTGAATTCTCTCGCAAGGGCACTCTGTCCGACTCTCAGGCACTCTGTCGCAAGTCCTTCGCCATACTGTCGCAACTCTGCCGCGAGACTGCTCACTGTGTCGCTAGTCTGTCGTGGATTTTCACACTCTGCCGCGAGTTCTGTTTCCATTACCTTAGGTAATTTTTCGTAGCCCGTAATCCCACTTCTTTGATCTACGAGCTTCTAAGATGGCTGGACATGGCATAGGAAAGCAAATCGATCTAGGTGTTAAGTCGACTTTAAGGGAAGCCGACGTTCAAGACCTAGAATCTCGATTTCCTTTGTCCGAGGGATACACTTATAGACTCCCAACCCCTCAGGAGAGCGACATACGCCGTGTGTCTGACGGGGTTGTCGTTTTTAGGGCAGCTTTGGAGTTAGGACTCCGCTTCCCGTTATCCGACTTTGGGGCTTCCTTCCTCAGGACGCACAGGGTATCCCCGGGGCAACTGCATCCTCATGCATGGATGCAATTGGTAGCATTCACTGTGCACTGCCATTTAAGGGGCGTCCCTCCATCTCTTCCTCTTTTTGAAGTATTCTTTAGGCTTCGAGGGAGTCCCGGCTTAGTGCCTTACTCGCTTCAGCGGGTGTACCAGCCTGGTTTTGAGAACCGATTATTTGAGAAACCTGCTAACAAGCTTCATGGTTTCGAGACAGAATGACTGGTTGTGGAAGTGCCCGAGGGCCTGGATATCCCTACTCGTTGGGAGAATAGGTACGAAATCCCCAAGGGTCCCCGGGTTGCCACACTTAGGGAGCAGTTGTCTTCTGACATCGACAAATTGCTGGTCCCTCATCCCCTTAGCCTGGACACCCTTGTATCAAATGAAAATTTGATATTAGCAGGCTGGGGTGTGGGTTCGGTCCCTGTTGCCGGACCCTCTGTTCCGTCGTCAGATCCTCTGCCTTCGGCTTCTCCCGAGTTAAATCCTGAAGCTCCTAGGCCACAAGAGGATGTAGGGGGCACCAATCTGGAATCCAGCTCTGGTAGCGAACCCTTAGCCGATCTCACTGGTTGGGAAGGGTTCGGCTCCACTTTCATGGTGCTTCCAGACGACGAGGGGATAAATATCGAGTCCCTTCAGGAGCACTTAGACTCTCCTGACGGTAACTTTTATTTTTTCCCTCTACTTATTATTTTTGATCAATTTATTGACCATTGATCTTCTTTTTCTTTTTTGCAGACATGAGTCATTTTCGGCAATCATTAGGTCGCCAGGTTTCTGAGGCTGGTCCTTCCAGCGCTCCTGTCAGGAAGAGGCATCGTTTGGCTGACGATGTCTCGAGTGAGGCACCAGTCCCCTCTCATCCATCTCGCGCTCGGACCCCTCCAGTTTCTAGGCAAGCGATGCCTCCCCCTCCTTTAGAGCAGAGAGATTTATCTCGGGATAGGGGGAGAGTTGCCTCGTCTTCACGGGGGGCTTCCGGGTCATCCGGGCGATCACGCTCTGAGGAGCGCGCGGAATGCAATATCGTTCCATCTCAGCGGAAGAATAGAAAGCGCCTGTATATCGAGAGTTCGATGAGAAGTAGGCCGATATTGCCGAGGATAGGTCCTGCCGACGAGAGGCCCTATTCCGTGGATGGGGGGAATATTATGAGGGGCCACGAATTTCGTGTCTACCCCGGGGTTCGTGATAATGATGTTCTGGACACTCCCGGGGTGGCCTCTCGATTGAGCTGGTCCACTATCCTTCCTCGAGATGAGGCAAGGATATTCAGAAACTACCCCGTGGGGGAAGACTTAGCCGACATCGAGGCGTTGAGGGTAAGTTTCTGATTTCTTCTCTTTTTGATTGCTTTTTGCAGCATGCTTTGAGTCTAACATTTTTGTATTTTTGCGCAGCTGGCTCAACGAACCGCGGCAAATAATGCCCAACATCGGGCTTACCGGGAGCGAGCCGACAGAGAGATCCGGGAGTTGAGGGACAAAGTTATGGAGCTACAGAACACGGTCAACAACTTGTCCCCTCTTCCGGATTTAGTTCGAAGCCTGGAGGAGCAGCTTGCTAAGGCTCATCAAGACCTTGGTCTTGCCAAGGGGGATCTCACAGTGGAGACGGCTCGGTCTAGTAAACTCCAAGAGGACCTGCAGGAGGCTCATTCTGAGTTAGACCGTATGCAATCCAACTATATGTCTACGCTCACTCGGAATCAAGAGCTCGAGCAGCGTGTTGGTGAGTTGGAAGGCCAAACTGCTCCTGTACTATCCCAGGCCAAAATTGACAGCATACGGGCCGAGGCCGTAAAGGAGTATCGTCTCTCCAAAGACTGCTTGAGGTGGAAGGAAGACTTCTCCAACCCTTATGTCAAGTACGGGTTCTACCTGGCCCGATCTTGGCTAGAAACACATAGGGAGGGAGAGGAATTTCCTGAGCTCCAATATACCCCTGATGCGATGCTCTTTGAGGCCCCTGATTGGACCAAGTACGAGCCTGAGGCTGAGCCTGCGGACGAGCTGTTCAAGAGGACTGCTCAGGACGATCTCGTCAACCTTGCTGGTCCTTGGGAGCCCGCGGATCTGGACGGTGCTCCTGAGCCTATAGAAGCCCTCTTTGATTTAGACGGCGAGGAGGGCGAGCAGTCCCTTGGAAGTGAAGGTTTTGCAGCTGATCCCCAGCTTCCTCCCGGAGAGTAGATAGGGATTTTTGCTTTTTTATTTTTTGTATTTCATTTCAAGTACTTTGTTTTTTGTTTTAACTTTGTACTTTTGTCGAAATACAATTGTAAAGATCTGTTAAAGATCTGTTTGTACCGACACTTGAATGAAATGAAATTGAGATTTTTGTTCATGCTTTGTCTTGCACTACTTCTCTAATTGTCATTTATCATTCTTTGTCTGATTGTTTCTGTTGCTTTGCTTGTATATACCTTGCTTGTATATAGCTTTGTATTGATATTCGTGTATGCTCCCCAATTCTTGATAGAAAGGTATACTTTCAGGAAGAATTTTTTGTGCAAACGCGGAGTTGTTTAAGGCTTGAGTACTATGACGTGAAGGCGTCTTTAGTTTTTATAGCCTTAGTATTTTAATTACCTGACCATGGTGACGCGTAGCGTCTTAGGCCTTTATGGTTAATTGAATGCTTTATGCCTGGCCTTAGTGACGCATTGCGTCTCAGGCTCTTACGGCTCTTTTGAGTATACGCCTGGCCAAAGTGACGCAAAGCGTCTCAGGCTTTTACGGCTTTAGTGCTAGCCCGTTGGTAGCCTGCGTTCGCAGGGCCCGGACCAACTACGCCCGGCCATAGTGACGCAAAGTGTCTCAGGCTTTGACGAATTTGGTGCTAGCCCGTTGGTAGCCTGCGTTCGCAGGGCCCGAACCAACTATGCCCGGCCACAGTGACGCAAAGCGTCTCAGGCTCTTACGGCTTTAGGCTTAGCCTGTTGGTAGCCTGCGTTCGCAGGGCCCGAACCAACTACGCCTGGCCATAGTGACACAAAGCATCCTAGGCCTTTAAGGCTTTGGGTCTAGCCCGTTGGTAGCCTGCGTTCGCAGGGCCCGAACCAAGGGTGGTGTCCTTTGTGAGTCTAACCCGTTGGTAGCCTGCGTTCACAGGGCACGAACCAAGGGTAGCCCTCATGTGTTTTATTAATATATGCCTGGCCCCAGTGACGCATAGCGTCTCAGGCTCTTACGGCTGGGGTGAATGCATACCTGGCCACAGTGACGCATAGCGTCTCAGGCTCTTACGGTTGGGGTGATTGCATACCTGGCCACAGTGACGCATAGCGTCTCAGGCTCTTACGGTTGGGGTGATTGCATACCTGGCCACAGTGACGCATAGCGTCTCAGGCTCTTACGGTTTCAGAATCCTGTCACGAGATTTTATCTTGCAACAAAGAGTGACATCTGGTGACAGTGTAAGTAAGACAATAGTGTTTGGGACGGAAGATGTAGTGGTTATCTCAAATACAACTTCAAGTGATTTGAGTTCCACGTTTTCCCTATCTTCTTCCCTTGTAGAGTTTCCAGAGCGCAGGTGTTAGGTCCGATCTTGCGTCTGATTCTGTAGGGACCTTCCCAGTTGGCTCTGAACTTCCCGTCCTCCTTTAGGGCGTTCGTGATCTGCGACTTTCTGAGCACTAGATCTCCCTCAGACATTGGCCTATCTCTTACCCGGCTATTGTAGTAGTTGGCTACCCTCTGTTGATAGGATGCCAATCGAATAGCCGCGGTTTCTCTGTGTTCATCGATTAGGTCCAAGTCTTCCCTTAGAGCTTGAGAGTTTTCTTCCTCTACCAAGGGTACCACCCTTGGTGATATTGCTCCAAGTTCCACGGGGATCAGTGCTTCTGCGCCGTATACAAGACTGAACGGCGTTTCATTAGTCGACACACGGCTGGTGGTACGATATGCCCATAAGACACTAGGCAATTCGTCCACCCAGGCTCCTTTTTCTTTGTCTAGCCTGGTCTTCAGCCCATGGAGGATAATCCGATTACTGACCTCGGCTTGTCCATTAGCTTGAGGATATGACACTGAAGAGATCCTTAGCTGAATGTTGAGGTCTTTACAGAATTCACGGAAGGCGTTGCAATCGAATTGCTTCCCGTGGTCGGCATTTAAGATGCGGGGAATTCCGAATCGACAGATAATGTCCTTCCACACCATTGCCTCCACTTTCTTTTCCGTGATTGTGGCTAAAGGCTGTGCTTCAATCCACTTGGTGAAGTAATCGGTGGCCACTAACAGGAACTTTCTTTGTCCCGTGGCTAAGGGGAAGGGTCCAAGAATATCCAATCCCCATTGTGCAAAAGGAATTGGCTGTACTGCGCCTTGAGAGGGAGTTACTGGGGCTGTTGTGATAGGCGCAAACCTCTGGCATTTATCGCATCTGCGGGTTTGGTCCATTGCATCTTTTTTCAGCGTTGGCTAGTAGAATCCCGATCGCAGTACTTTGGCGGCAAGAGCTCTTGCTCCTAAGTGTTCGCCGCAGATTCCTTCATGCACTTCTGCTAGGGCATATCTAGCTTGTTTCGGTCCCAGACATTTTAGCAGTGGCGATGAGTATCCCCTTTTGTACAGTTCTCCATTGATGAGTGTGAACTTCGCCCCTTGTATTTTCAAGCGACGAGCCTCGTCTTTATTTTGGGGGAATGTACCCTCAGTGAGATACTGTTTAAATAGGGATCTCCAATCGTCTCCAACTGCAATGTCACACACTTCGACCTCTTCAATACTTGGTCGTTCGAGCCTCTCCACCTTTACAGTCCTTCCTTGTGTTTCTGTGGAGGAGGCTAGCTTAGACAGTGAATCAGCATGTGTGTTTTCGGACCGGTTAATTTGCATCAGCTGAAAGCTTTTGAAAGTCTTGGCCAAGAATTGGACTTTCATTAAGTAAGGAACCAGTATCGGTTCTCGTACCTCATACTTTTCGCTGAATTGGTTCACCACCAGTTGGGAATCACTGTGTGCTACCAAGTGGTGAACCTGTAGTTTCTCCGCTAGTGCCATCCCTGCTATCAAAGCTTCATACTCCGCTATGTTGTTTGAACTAGGGAATCCGAATCGTAGGGAGTATTCCAGGGATTTTCCTTCTGGTGACACCAGGACTATACCCGCTCCACTTCCGTTGGCACTTGATGACCCATCGACATGCAGTAACCATGGGTGAGCCTCCCCTTCACTGCTGTCGTTCGGGATAGTGCATTCCACGATGAAGTCAGCCAGAGCTTGACCTTTGATAGCCTGTCTCGCTTGGAAGGTGATGTCGTATCCCCCAAGCTCCACCGCCCATTTCACTAACCTCCCTGAATGTTCAGGTTTCTGGAGGATCTGTCTTAATGGTTGGTCTGTTAAGACAGTAATGGGATGTGCTTGGAAATACGGACGCAGCTTTCGCGAGGCCATCAAGAGGGCTAATGCTAGCTTTTCGGCCAGTGGATAGCGGGTCTCTGGATCTAATAACACTTTGCTCACATAGTAGATGGGGCAGTGTACCATTTCGTCTTTCTTTAGTAGCACCGCGCTAACGGCGAAATCACCGACTCCCAAATACATATAGAGCTGTTCTGCTTCCAGGGGCCTTGTTAATAGAGGCAACCGCTTCAAGTATTCCTTGAGATCTTCAAAGGCTTTTTGACAATCTTCCGTCCATTCAAAGTTCTTCCCCCCCCCCCGTAGAGTTTTGAAGAAAGGCAAGCTCTTTTCGGCTGATTTCGACAAGAAGCGATTCAGAGCCGCTATTCTGCCTGTCAATCTTTGGACCTCTCTTACGGTGGTTGGGGGTTTCATG
Source organism: Firmiana major (assembly GCA_033439115.1). Classification (NCBI taxonomy): domain Eukaryota; kingdom Viridiplantae; phylum Streptophyta; class Magnoliopsida; order Malvales; family Malvaceae; genus Firmiana; species Firmiana major. Next base: position 36,183,082 of record CM065909.1, read on the forward strand.
TCAATGACAGCCTGTATCTTTTCAGGATTTGCCTCGATACCCCTGTTAGTGATCATGAAGCCTAGGAATTTTCCTGACCTTACCCCGAAAGAGCACTTTTCGGGGTTTAGCTTCATGTTAAATTTCCTCAATACTTCAAATACCCTGGACATTTGATCAGCATGAGATTCTCCTACGCGGCTCTTGACTATCATGTCGTCCACGTAGGCTTCCATGGTATTTCCCAGAAGATCTTTGAACACTTTGCTCACCATTCGTTGGTAGGTGGCACCCGCGTTCTTTAAACCGAACGGCATTACCCGATAGCAATAGGTTCCGTCATCGGTTATAAAAGAAGTCTTTTCTTCGTCTTCTGGGTGAAGCATGATTTGGTGATACCCGGAGAATGCATCTAAGAAACTGAGGAGTTCGTAGCCGGATGTATCATCTACGAGTCTGTCTATCCGAGGTAGGGGGTATGAATCTTTGGGGCAGGCTTTGTTCAGGTCTGTGAAATCAACACACATTCGCCATTTCCCGCTAGATTTCTTTACCATCACTACATTGGCTAACCACTCAGGGTAATAGACTTCTCGGATGAATCCGGCACCTAGGAGTTTAGTCACTTCTTCAGTGATTGCTTTTTGTCGCTCCGGGGCGAAACTCCTCTTCTTCTGTTTGACGGGTCTATGTCCGGGTATGATGTTAAGTTCATGGCATATGACTTCGGGACTGATCCCGGGCATGTCGGCTGGGCTCCAGGTGAAGATATCCGAGTTTCTTCTCAGACACTCGACTATCTCCTTTTTCTGTTGCTCGCCCAACTGAGTCCCGATGAATGCCCTTTTTCCGCTATCCCCTTCAGTTAGCGCAATGGCTTCTGTTTCCTCTACAGGTTGGGGCTTAGGCGGATCGTCAATGCATAAAGTTTCTTTCCTCTGTGCTACCTTGTTGGCAGTGGAAGCGAGATAACAAGTACGGGCGCTCTTTTGGTTTCCTCGTACTTGCCCGACTCCGTTGGGAGTGGAAAATTTCATCAACAGATAGCAAGAGGATATTACCGCCCTCATGTCGTTCAGCACCGGCCTGCCCAAGATCATGTTATAGGCGGCGGAGGTGGATCTGACCACCATGAACAACACTTGTCGGGTCACATCTTTCGGGTGCTCACCGAGGGTCACTGGCAACTCTATGGATCCAGCGACCTTCACTCGCTCACCCGTGAATCCGTACAGCGGTGTCATAACGGGTTTCAACCTATCTTCGGAAATGCTCATTTTCTCAAAGCAATTCCAATAGATCAGGTTCACTGAGCTCCCGTTATCAACCAGGACTCTACTTACCGGGTGTTTGGCCACGACAGTGGATATCACCATAGGGTCATCATGGGGCATGGCGATATCTCCTTTGTCAACCGGAGTGAACATGATGGGCTCTTCGTCCGCCTGTTCTTCCATAACAACGTTCACCTGATACGCCTGCCTGGCGTAGCTCTTTCGGGATGAAGAAGAGCTTCCCGCGCTTGATTCCCCACCTGCGATGACATTAATCGCGGGGGCTGTAGGCTCGTTGTTTGGCAGATTGGCACGGGGAATTGCAGGCCTGACCGTTTCGTTTCTTGGCCTATCCCGTCTATTGTTGTTATTTGCCCCGGTCCGCGGATGGTCATTTCTTTGGTCACGCGGAGGATAACGGGGTCTCTTGCTTCTCCATAAGAAGCGGTTAATCTTGCCCTCTCTGGCCAGTCTTTCTAACTGGTCCATCAAGTCTTTACACCTCTTTGTCGGGTGTCCGTGAGCACAATGGAATTCACAGTAGGCTTCAGAATTTCGGCCTACATCTCCCATCTTCCTCTTGGGGAATTCTAGTAGTCCCGCCCCCTCAATTGCTGCCAGTATTGCAGTACGAGGCTCGCTCAGTCGGGTGTAGCCTTCGTACCTGAGCTTGGAGGTTTTGTCTACTCTCACGGGTCTTTGGGAGCTTCTCTCGGGCGCATCTCTCTCTCTCTTCTTTCCCTCTTTAGCCTCCCTGGGCTGTATCATTTTCATGACTTCTTCTTGAGCCACGTATTTATTAGCCCTGGCAAAGAGATCGGAGATCATTATAGGTTGATCGAGAGAGAGAGATTCTTGCAGCCTCTCCGAGCTTGTCCCTTGCAGCATCGCAGCCAAGGCTACCCCCACTGGTAGATCTTCCACCTCCAAGGTCGCATCTCGGAAGCGATCTACATAACTCTTCAAGGATTCTCGATTTCCTTGTTTAAGCGTGAGTAGGTAGGTAGCGTCTTTCTTCCTTTGGCTATGGATCATGAACACTTTGAGGAACTCATTTCTCAACTCGTCAAAAGAGGAGATTGAAGCTTCACTCAACCCGTTGAACCATTTCAGAGCGTGCCCGGACAATGTGAGAGAAAAGGCTCTACACATGATTTCGTCCTCCCATCCATGAAGCAGCATGAGGGATTCATAACTCTGAATATGGTCGTAGGGATCCGCTTTGCCGGTGTAAGTAGCCATAGAAGGCATTTTGAACTTTTTCGGCAAGGGTTTGTTCATGATCTCCGGACTGAATGGGATCCTCCTCCTTTGTCCATCATCCGGAGACACTAGCTTTTTCTTCTCGAGGATCCTTTGGATGACCTTTTCTACGTCCTCCGACCCTCGAGCTGAGTAAGGTCCTGTCCCATCCGGTCTAGAAGAGTCCGATTGGTAAATACCTCTTCCAGTACCTCTGACTACGGGACTTGATATCTCGGGACCTTCTTGCGGGTAAAAATCTCCTTGTCTCCTTCCCTCCCCAGCTCCCACGCCCTCACGTCATGTTCCAACACAGGGGATGAGCTGCGACAGGTATGGAAACTCTGTCGCCTATGGGCTGCGAGTGAGCTCTGTCGCCTGGCAGCCAGAGGGGAAGTCTGCCGCACATTGGGCAGAGGTGAGCTCTGCCGCCTACGGGGCGCGGGAGAACTATGTCGCCTGGCGGCCAGAGGGGAAATCTGCCGCACATTGGGCAGAGGTGAACTCTGCCTCCTATAAGCGGTAGGAGTGCACCGTCTCGTATGCGATGCAGGATACCTCTGCCGCACGTTGTCCGCGGGAGAGTTCTGTCGACGTTGAGCTACGGGGGAACTCTGCCGCAGAATCGACGAACTCTGTCGATCATAGGACAGAGGAGATGTCTGACGCATGGGAGATGCGGTTGAGCTGTGCCGCCTTTGAGCTCCTGGCGAACTCTGTCGCCGAGGTGCGCCAGGTGGACTCTGTCTCGCTGGATCGACAGTGGCGTTGTATGGCGTTCCTGCCTCTTGTCCAGCGTTTACCAGGCTGGAGGGCTGACCTCTCTCGTAGGTCTGTCTAGGGGTGCATTCCCCCACTAACTGCTGTACTTCTTGGGGTAAGCTGAACTGGGGGAGAGCCTCTCTGAAGAAACTCACCATGGCTCTCAGGGCTGTCGTAGCCTCTTCATTTTTGCGCTTCAGAGCATCGAATTATTCCAGGGAGACTAAGGGTTCTGCTTGAGCCCTTTCACTTTGTCTCTTCCTTCGTTCCGATCTGGCAGGGGGACTTACAGAATTCCGCCCTCCTGTCAACTCTGCTGCGGAACGCGTCCTCACCATTTCAATAGAGAACCTGACTTTTTGTCAAGTTTCCCACAGACGGCGCCAATTGATGTTGCCTAGTTGACAGCAACAGTGCTTTACCTTCCACGTGGTCTAATTACGCCTTTCGCTTAGTCTAATTATACTAACGACGAAAGGGTGACGTCGATGCAGTTTGCTCCACGTGTTCTTCGTATATCCTGCAAAAGCAACAGGAATCAGAGGGGGCAGGGATTATTCCCTGCACGCGCACTCCGACGATCAAGTCAGTGATCGGGAGTTGGTGTATGTATGTAAGAAAAGGAGAGTTTATGGCTTAAATCAGAGTGTTTAAGTGTTCTCCCTGTTTTTCTTGGATTTTGGATCGATCTCTGGATCTCTCTCCCTTCAGAGGGCTCACCTCATATTTATAGGCTTCTGAGTCGGTTCGGGCTGAGGCCCAGGCGCGTGTCTGGGCCGCGACAGAGTGGTAGAGTACTCTATCGCGCTTCTGTGCGAGAGACTCTGGGGACTCTGGGGACTCTGCCCCAGGCCGTGCGGGAGACTCTGGCTGTGCGGGGGACTCTGCCCCAGGCCGTGCGGGAGACTCTGGCTGTGCGGGGGACTCTGCCCCAGGCTGTGCGAGAGACTCTGGGGACTCTGCCCCAGGCTGTGCGGGAGACTCTGGCTGTGCGGGGGACTCTGCCCCAGGCTGTGCGGGAGACTCTCGCTGTGCGGGGGACTCTGCCCCAGGCTGTGCGGGAGACTCTGGGGACTCTGCCCCAGGCCGTGCGAGAGACTCTGGGGACTCTGGGGACTCTGCCCCAGGCCGTGCGAGAGACTCTGGGGACTCTGCCCCAGGCTGTGCGGGAGACTCTGGCTGTGCGGGGGACTCTGCCCCAGGCTGTGCGGGAGACTCTGGGGACTCTGCCCCAGGCCGTGCGAGAGACTCTGGGGACTCTGGGGACTCTGCCCCAGGCCGTGCGGGAGACTCTGGCTGTGCGGGGGACTCTGCCCCAGGCTGTGCGAGAGACTCTGGGGACTCTGCCCCAGGCTGTGCGGGAGACTCTGGCTGTACGGGGGACTCTGCCTCAGGCTGTGCGAGAGTCCTGTGCCTTGCATGGGCGATGGAGATCTGTCGCTAACGATGCGCGGCAGACTGTGAGGCGATAGACTCCTCTCGCGTCAAACACTCTGTCGCACATCTGGGAACGGTGTCGCATAGTGCTTCTGTCGCCAATCTGCCACGTGGCCTGTTCTTGGATCGACACGTGGCAGGCGGATAGTTGCACACGTGGATCTGGTGACACGACCACATCAGTTAAAACAACTTCCATCAATGCGAAATCATTAATTCACTAGATGGGTATATGCATATTCACACAGTAGCACACAGCTTTTCACAGCATAATCTATTCACGCAGTTCATATATAGAAAATGCTTTACTTAAAACCACACAAGTTCATTTCAAAATGACTTTGCACACAGCAACAATTTAATGTTTATATGAGACATAATCATGGGTTAACACATTCCCCAGACACACAGCAAAGGAGGATATCTGTCACCTCACACAGTAGTGACAATATCATGTCATACAGATATAGAAGACTTATGGCCATAGTCGGATTCCAGTCTACACTGATCAAGTGTGCGGGAACCCTATGCTTAGGGAGGCGGATCAACCATCCCGTCAGCTCATACTCAACTCACGGCACATCGTACTCCATGGCTAATGCTCACGGTACATCGTGCTCTCATGGATCCAAATCACCTATTTCCATTATCTCAAAATCTCATGCGAGCAGGTCAGTGTCAGACACACAGCAGTACATGATAGCTCAAGCACGGTTTATACTCATTACATCCCATTCACGAACTTCGTGTGAGCAGGTCAATGCAAAACCCATAGCAATAGATGATGGCTCTAACACGGTTTTACTCAACACATAGCACAATTATGAAAACCTCGTGCGAGTAACTCAGCGTAAGACACACAGCATACCTGAGGCATCGAGCACGGTATAATAGGAATTCACATACGAGCATAGGCAGAGCAAGACACACAACAATACTCAAAGGCTCCAGCATGATTCCTAGAAATCCAGTGCGAGCAGCTCGAGTGGAGCACACAGCATCACCCGAGTCATCGAGCACTCTTTTTGTTTTCTTAAAAATCCCTTAGAAAATAACGTGCGAGCAAGGCTGGTCAATCTACCGTTGCCTCTCATACTCTAGCACGATTTCACACAGAAAAGGAATAGAAAGGCTTCATGTATAGTCACGAATGAGAGGGCAAATCTCCCTTCAATCACTCTTTAAAGGCATTTCATGCAATTTATCAAAACCGAGAGCCATTCTAATATCATTCTTTCTCGAACCGTTTGTAAAAACCTCTTTTCACAACAATCATAGAAGTCATGCAAATTCATACTATCGACTTATTCTCATACGTAGTTTTCTATCTAGCCATATAAATATCTATGTATTTATCACATACATGTGCATTCTGCAGGCAAGAAACATACGTATAGCTATCCCTATAGCTCACATATGTCCCTTACTTCGAATCACGCTTGAATCATCTTTCTTGATTCCAATATCTTGTGATCCGATCTTGTCAACTCCGACTTTATCTCCAGGAGCTACAAGTGTTCACAATTCTCATCAGTACATTCCCATATACTTCATTCCACTTGCATGGTACTTAGATCAATGCATTTTGGCATTTATATCTCATTGGCCTCGTTATATAAATATCGGACTTTTCTTCCTTAAGTCCCTTTTTAATCATTTCATTTGTTCTCTCAAGAGTCCATTAGGCTCCTCAAGACCATTGATTCCATATTGTATCGGTATTTAGCTCCCCATGTCATTAGTTCATCATTTCATTTCATTGAGGCATTTTATCAAACACCTCATATACTCTAATTTCACCATTATCCATTCTAGCTTATGGATTTTAGTAAATCATTTTACAAGCATCTATACATGCTTAATAACATCTATGCATGCTCAAATCATCCTCAAATCCATTCCTACTCAACAAATCCTCATTTTGGTACATTTAACCATTTTAAAGGTCATGAAGAGTTTATCATTTTCTAAGATGTTTCAATCATAAATCTATATACCAAATAAACTCATACAAGTATATAGATTAACATATATGAGATTAAGGCATTGAAATCTTACCAATCTCAACTTTTCTTCACTTTGCACAATTTGGGGGAAAACTTCTTTTCTCCTTCAATGGCTCAACTCAACCTCTAACTTCCAACTGTATTGTTCTTCTCCACTCTTTGAACAACTTTGATAAAATGAACTTCTTCCAAATCCCTATGGTAAGTGTTGATGGTCTAGAAAGGAAGTTAGGTCACTTGGCTTCAAGAATGGAAAGGCTTTGATGTTTTCCCAAAATCTGCTGCCAACAGCCCTATTTTATAGAAATTGCCTTGATGAGATTGATCTCCCTAGGTCAAGGATCGATCTTCCCTTGTTTTTAGCCTTTCAGAATGCCATTTTTAAGCTTATGAGATCGATCTATCGAGGCATGAGATCGATCTACTCTTTGTTTTGAGATCGATCTGCTCTAAGGGATGAGATCGATCTCCTTCAGGCAGAGAGCTAAACAGATCGATCTGGCACAAGGATGTGATTGATCTGCTCTTGGTCGAGAGCTAAGGAAGTCGATCTGCTTGCATTGAGGATCGATCTCCTCATCCCAGAATGCTTCATTCTCTTCATTTTGGGCATTGAGATCGATCTCCTCTTGTTCTACAGCACACTTAGCTGCATTTTTCCCAAAATTCTAAAGGGATACTTGCATTTACTTTGCTGCACTACTCATTTTAAGTTCCAGTCACATTCATCACTTACAAAAGCCAATTTCATCATATTCATACATAATGAAACTTGTACGTACATCACAAACTAATATTACAAGTGTGTACATTGAATTTATGGACTTTACATCACTTATGACTCACATGACATGTACATGTGTATTGCTTATGAATTCATAAGGTTTACATAGAAAAATACGAGTCTTACAATAACACTACTAACACCTTAGTATAATCCATTTGTCATGAAATCTACCATATCTCATTTTCTCACACTAAAACCATTCTAGATCATGAATGATTCATCCTATTCTAGGTAGTTTCAACCAACAATACATACACCAATCAACTCCTAACAACATCCAGATAAACATACTTAGAGTTGGTGTATTGGAAACTCACCTAGCTTGACTTTCCTCTTATCCAAAATAAGAAGACTTCTTTGCCCCTTCAATCTAACAAGTTGAATGATGGCTCCAAGCTATTTTGTTTTCCTCCTCACAATGAATAACTTTGCTCTAATAGTTTTTTCTCAAATCTTTTTGGAAGGGGGTGTATTCTAGAGTGAGAAAGCTTGGTCTTTTTGGTTAAAAATGGAGGAATGCGTTGATTTACTGAAGAAGAAGGTTTGGCCGTCGGGTTTTTATAGAGCAGGGGTGGTGAGATCGATCTCCTAGGGTAAGAGATCGATCTTTCCTTGGTTGAGCTATCGAAATATTCAGTTTTTAAGAGGGAGATTGATCTGCTCTTTGGGGAGAGAGCAATCTTTGCTAGGCATAAGCAACTAGAGATCGATCAGTTCCATTGGGAGAGATCGATCTGCTCTTGCGAAGGGATCGATCCTTGCTAGGCAGGAGCAAATGGAGATTGATTTGCTCGTGGAAAGATCGATCTGCTCTTGGCAGAATCAAATAGAGATCGATCTATTTCATGGGAAGAGATCGATCTGCTCTTGGGAAGGGATCGATCCCTGCTAGGCAGGAGCAAATGGAGATCAATCTGCACCTAGGAAGGGATCGAACTGTTCCTTATAGAATCATATGGGATCAATTGCTTGAACAAGAGATCGATCTGCTTTGAATGAGAGATCGATCTGGCCTTCATCTGGAGCATTCTTGCTACATTTTTCCCATATTTTTCAAAGGTAAACTCATATTCCATTACTCCAATACTCATTCTGCATTCTAATCCCACTTAAGGCATGAAAACTTTCATTTCTTATGATTTTAGAATCATAAAAAGTCACTTAGAATTCGCAATCCTTGCATTATCATTTCGTGTTTTAAAGTCTTTATATTAGGTCTGATTGTTTGAGTTCTATTCATTTAGTTTGTGGTCACTTCAACCCTTATTTAACCTTTACATAGATTTATGGATGTTCATTCATTTTCTTTGAAACTTCATTCAATCCAAAATCTCTTCTTATGTTTCAGTTTAACATATGACAATGTATTACATCATATGAATCTTAAGGAATACATCATAAAAAATGGGTCTTACATAATCTCCCCCACTAAGAAAGCTTGGTCCTCTAAATGGGAACCAATCAGTCGATGAATAACTCAGGGTAATCCATGAGAAGGACATCTCCGAATCAAATCTTTAAATTTTTCTCATGCTTTAGAGAAAGTTTCGAAGTCATCTTGCATGAAGGATAAGATTTCATTCCTTATTTTCACCATAAGTGCCTATGAAATGAATGTGGCTAAGAACTTATGAGCCAAATCATTTCATGTGGAGATAGAATGATGAGGAAGTGACTACAGCCAATTCTTTGTTGTATCTTGGAGAGAGAATAAGAAGAGTCTCAGTTGAATGGTGTCATCAGAAACGCCTTCGTACTTGCATAAGTCACATATCTCTAAGAAGTTGACTGTGTGATTATATGGATCTTCAGTGTGTAACCCTCCGAATTGAACCAACTTCATGATCATCAGATATCCATATCAATATCAAAGTTGTAGCTTCGATTTTTGACATCTCAATACTTGAATGGTGTTTAAAGCAAGGCATCGCATAATCTCCCATTGTTCTTGGCTCAGCACGATAAGCCATGGTATCTCGAAAACACAACTAAAAAGAAGAATATTAGAAAAAAGAAAAAAAAAAGATGAGAAATTCTTTATTTTAATTTTTTTATTCTTTTTTATTTTTTATAAAGAGTATGAACTAAACTTAGGTATGACTAATATTAATATTAAATAAGAACAACCTAATCTAATTTTCGACAACAACTCTAAAAACTTGTTATGTCTAACCATATACCACAACTGCACGAGTCGCAGCAAGTAATGTAGTAGTGAACTACAAATATCGTTCCCATGAGGAATAGTTAGGTCATTTAGCTAAGTATTAAAATTGTATCACCCTACGTTTATCCAAAAAAATGGATTTTCCTAATTAAATTAATTATCAAAATAATAAAAAATAAGGCATAAAATAAAATTGGCATAAATTAAAAAGCATAAAAATTAAAAGTCAAAAGTCAATACTTTATCAAGAAATAAAAATAAAATTAAATCTAATTTAAAATCCAAAAAATATAATCATTTAAAATAATAAAATACTACCTAAACTAAATAGATTCTAAACTAGACTAATAGTAAACTGATACCACTTAATAAACTAACACAACTAAAACTAATAAACTAATAATATATATTATTATAATTAAACTAAAGAACTACTTATCTAATTGGTTATTGCATGAAAAACCAAAACCCCTTGTAACTACGTCTTACCCGTTCGTGTGTGGAACCAAATTCGCCTAACCCCACGTCCTTCAGCCACCCCTTTCTACGAACAAGCTGCCCATATTTCATTCACGCAGTACTCACCAGCCATCTCCTTATTCACGCACCACGTTCTACTTCACAGATTTGTTACATCCACAGCAAAAACATATAATGATTTATTGATGACAAAAGCAGGCAGCAACGCAGAAGCATTTGGCCAAAACTCACACACGGCAAGAAACAGAACAAAGCAGTAGATGCCTGTGCCACCAGGCCAACGATCCGGGGCAGAAGTTTTGAGCCAATCCATATTACCAGTGACAACTAGCCAGCAAGAAAAACCAAAAACTAATCCAAATCAGTGTGTAGAAATATAAAACGTAGAGGTCAACAGTAAATCGAAACTAGAAACAGAGGGAAGAAAAGGAAAAGAAACAACTATATTTTATTGAATTTAAACTAGATGAAAGCTGGGGTTTGACGTAAACTTCAATGTACTAAGTAGAAATTACACTAGAAACCTAAAAGTAATATGAAGGAACAAAAAACGAAAGGTAAACAGGGGAATAATATGGCCGCTGTCACCAGCCGCTTCCTCATCCTTCCTCTATGCGGTAGTTTTCACTTCTTTTTCTACCAAGGGCTTCCTAGTTTTCTTTGCATCCTCCGGTTGGGCTCTTCTAATTTAGCCTCTTGAACTTGTTTTAGACTCTTCCTTCAGAAAGCCGAGATTTGTGGGTTAGATGTGGCTTATGACTATATGGTCAAGGGTTTAGAATTTAGGTGCTCAAAAAATTCATGGGTTATGATTGGGCTTTGTTGAGTTCAAAAAGATCTAGAGGTTAAGGTAAGACTGGTGCTTAAGGTTTAAAGTAGGGGTGTAAGTGATACAGTGGTGCTCGCAAGCTACTCGGGCTTGACTCGAGCAAAACTCGAATTCGGCTCCGTTTTAGTTGAGTCGAGCTCGAGCTCGAGCTACTCGAGCTATCGGGCCAGTCAAATTCGAGCACCTAAATACCCGGCTCGAGTAACTCGCGAGCCTAATCAAGCATAAGGTTTTTATATATATATAATAATTATGTAATAGAAAATGACTTTTATACCCTAAATAATAGAAACCCAAAAAACAATTCAATCTAATTCACACCAGCAGGAACCCAGCCGCATCCTCTGCCTGGTCTGCTCTCTGCCGTCCCATGACCCATCCCATCCTCCAAGCAATCGATCTGAGTTAGCAACGGCACATCATCTCCGGTGACTTCCTCGACAGTCGCCCCTTCCTCACTAAATCCGGCGCCGTCTCTCCGACCGAACAATCCCCTTGGCTTTCCTCGCGGACCTCGCCTGAGTCTTCAGTTCACTCACGTCTTCTCCATCGTAAATCTAGTCTGGCAGGCCAAGACTCCCACCCACACACTCGTTGGTATGTATGCAGTTGGAATCTATCCGGCATGCTGGTTGTTATCTTTTCTGATTTGCTGCTTCTGCAATCGTGATCTGCTCGTTTAGGCTTGTTACTTGAATGCACTATTTTCTAGTTCCAGTTTTCTGTCTGTTTGTCTTAGTTGGTTTTTGGTTATTTGAAGTTCGAACAACTTGTTGAGGTATCTCCTGATAAGTTTGAAAAAGGTCATCAAGTTGAAGACTTACAGAGGAACTACACAGACAAAGGAATTAGTCTTTAAAAAAATAAAAATAAAAATAAAAAACCCAATCTAGAAAAGTAATGACTTTGGAGGATATAGAGGAGGCTACCTGGAGTAAGATTGCACAGAGAAGTAAAAATAAAAAGAAGATGCTTAGAAATAGAGATAAAAACTTGAGGGGAGAGGTTGCTGAACTATTGTCAGATGGAGACTTTCAAAATAGAAACAGGATTTTACTAAGGAAGCATAGGAGGTGGAAAATGGGAAGGCTTTTAGGTCTCTCAGCAAATTGCGGTGATGAGATAGTGGTTGAAAAATTGAAAGAACTTATAGCAAAGGATTGTGGGGTAATAAATCGATTTCTCATATGAGTATCTTAAATTTTAAGTTTGTAATGGGGCGTTTTGGTGTCAAAGTAACTAATTGCATTGTTTTTATTTGAGATTTTTATGCTGAAGTGTAAAGGGATTGGGTTTAAAGTTATGATTGATTTTTTGATGAAATTGGTAGTATCATTAAAGGTTTAAGAGCTGTGAATTTATATAATTGTTGAAAAGTTTTAGGTGTCTCAAGTCCAGGACCTGTAAAGTGTAGGGAAAGTTGTTTAATTTTCTTGAGATGTTCCAGAATTCACTATTGTATATTTCCTTGGGTGGAATCTGTGAGAAATTAAGAGTTAATTTTAATGATAGTCCAATTGGTTTCAGTATGATTGAAAATAGCAATTACAGTGATATTGATATTAAACAGTGACGTGTTTAGATTCAATTGAAATAATGATAGTGAAATAGATGATAAAATGATTATTAAAAATATTATATTAAAATTAAAAAAAAAATATTTAAGTAAAATTGAAATTGCGACACAATAAAAATTCTCACTAAACCATAACGAAGCCGCGATGAGTTTCAAACTAGGCCCAAGTAAATGGACCTTGAACTTGCTGCATTTGAAACATTGATGATGAATTCAACTTGCGAAATCACTTACTGGTTGATCACAAACATCACAAACAAATTGATGAGAGGACTGCTAGTGGTGTGACCTGTTAGAATTTCTTCTAGAGCTGGGCCTACATGAATATTAATTGTTATTACATGGAAGAGTTAAAGTGATGTTCTATGTTCGGAATCTGGATTATATCTGTTTAGACTGTTTTGTTTACCTTTGTTGCTGTGAAGATCTCAAACTTTTTGTTCTATTTATTTTTAATAAGATTTAGAAACTTTGCATTTAAACTTTGCATTTAATAAGATTTAGACAACACCTCATATGCAAATGCTCACACTTTAATAAACTACACTTTCAATTATTGAGTCTTTTTTATACATTAATCATATTATAGATATAGATCATTTAAGGCTTTAAACATTATGAATCTGTCTAAAATAAGCTCTTTGTCTAGATTACTTTATGAATGTGTTATGAATTAGTTAATTATTGAGTTTTAATCATGTCCAACTATTTATTTTAAAGAGTTTGCAATATACTAGGCTTGGTTTTAAAAAATTTTTATGTATATTATTTTAATGAGTTTACAATATGTTTATTTGTAAGTATATTTTAATGGTAGCATGTGTTGATTTTTCTTAATAGAAACATAAACATGTCAAGTACGCCAGATGTATCCTCTACACCACGTGAACCTACGTCGGATTCAGTTGCAAGTCGTGTTGATGAAAATTTAGATGCTACCACAAATAAAATGCCAACCATTGATGCTAGTGATAAAGAAGGTGGCGATGTTGATACTCAAGAGGGTGAGGAAGGGGGAGGTAATGACAAAAAGAGGCAAAAGACCTCTTCTGTTTGGTTGGAGTTCAAGGAAGTTAGGCTTCCTGATGGTACTACAAAAGGAAAATGCGTCCATTGCAAGAGCAGGTTAGCTATAAGTGCAAGTAAAAGTACAACTCAGTTTAATAGGCATCTGAAAACCTGTTTGAAGCGAAAGATTTATCAAAGTCAATAGCAACGGATTAATTTCCAACCAGTTGACACAAGTGGTGATGTACAAATGTTACCTGCTCTCACAGATGGTAAGTTTGATATGGAAAAAATGAGAGACGCAGCTGCACATTGGATACTTATGCATGAGCATCCCTTTTCGATTGTAGAAGAAGAAGGTTTTAACATGATGCAGAAACGTGGGATGCCTGAATGGGAGAAGATATCACATAATACTATTAAAAAGAATTGTGTACTAGTTTATAAAGCAGGAAAAAAAAAAGAAACTAAAGGCATTATTGAAGACCATCGACAAGATTAGTTTGACAACAGATTTGTGGAAGTCAAGTAATCAAAAGATCGAGTATATGGTTCTTACAGCACACTTTATAGATGCTAATTGGAGATTGCAAAAGCGTGTTATCAGCTTTGTTCACATCCCTCCTCCTCGCCGTGGTGTTGAGATTGCTGATTGCAATTTTAAGTGATTGAAAGAATGGGGAATTGAAAACAAGGTGTTTACGCTTTCTGTGGATAATGCTGATAGCTCTACCGAGAGGGGGGTGAATCGGTTTTCTAATGTTAATGGCAAATTTAAACTATTTTGAACTTAATTAAAAAATAATGAATAAGAAATATATTGTAATGAAACAAATTAAAGTAAGATAAGGAAGAGAATATCAAACACAGTGGTTTATAGAGGTTCGGCTAATCTCTTGCCTACGTCCTCTCTCCTTGACCTTCTTGTCAAGAGCTTTCTTTCTCACTTTCAATGAAAGTTACACACTCCCTTTTTCAGGTTAAGGAATAACCTCTCTACCCTTTTTATACAAAGATGTATTCAACCTTTTACAAAGTTTATCTCACTGAGGAACAATCCTCTTCTCTCTTAAAGCAAGGATGAATACAATATCAAGCTTTTTATGTGGGTAGGACAAATACAGCTTTTGCACACAAGCTTATACAACAAACTCAATAAATGAGAATTGAAGACAAATGGAATGTAGGAATTAAACTCTTGAGAATATACAGAATGCGCAGCAATAGCCTCTCCTTTCTCAGTGTCTTCAATGCTTGATTATATATTGAAGGATTGGTAGTTGGAGCATTTAATGCTGTTTTTCCCGTTGAGATTTTTGCAGAAATAGCCGTTGGGTATCTCCAGTAGAATGCCAGATCGATCTGCCATATTGACCAAATCGATCTCTTAGTTATAATTCCTGCAAGATCAAGGCAAAATGAAGCAAGGAGATCGATCTCATAAATGAGCAGATTGATCTCACAATTTGAAAATGTTAGAGCAGATCGATCTGTCGAATAGGCAGATCGATCTTCCAATCTCTCTGTTTGAGGCAGGATCGATCTATAGATCGATCTGCCAAGTATTCTCGTAGTGAGGAGATCGATCTCTTATCAACCCAGATCGATCTCTTTAGCTCTCTGACTTTAAGCAGATCGATCTCATGAACTCTCTGTTTGCGTACAGATCGATCTATTGCCTTTACCTTTTGTTTTAGGGGAGATCAATCTCTTCCTATACCAGATCGATCTCCTCAACATCCTGTATTTAGACAGATCGATCTTATAACCCTTATAGATCGATCTCAGCTTCCTTAATACCTATGTACAAGTTCAAACCTTAGCAGATCGATCTCATGTCTTCATGAAATCGATCTCTCATCCTAGAAAACCCAAGAGATCGATCTCTCATATCAGCAGATCGATCTCTCATCTCCAGGAACTTAAGTTCTGGTACTGATAACCTCTAAACATGTTTTTATATCATCTTTATATTATTGAATTTACTTATTTTGTCATTTCAAAATATATTAACTTAACAATCTCCCCCTTTTTAATATGACAAAACCTATTCAATAAACATGTTTAGTTACCTATTTGCATTGTGCACAAACTCCCCCTTTTTGTAAGCTCCCCCTTACTTTTGGCTTTTGACCTCTTAACTTTCTTAACTCCCCCTCATTTTAATCATTCCTTTAAACCATTAGACATGTTTCTTTAACGTATTTAAAACCATTTAAACATGTTTTCTTATTCTTCTCCCCTTTTTTGTCATATCAATGGCACTAAAGGTTTAAACAGAGCAATTTAACGTTCAAAACACTTTTCATTTCAAAATAGTAATTCATTATAGCACATTGTAACAATAACTAACATATCATTCCATTCAAGCAAATGCGGTTCTCAAACAATAACTAGTAATTTCAAAACATTAGCCAAAATAGTCCTATCAACTAAGTCCTAAGGTGGAGGGAAGCGGTCCAGTAGTTCCTCAACGTGAGTACGAGTGACCTGTAGCTCATCATACATCGCCTGCTGTGTGGCATGAAGGTTTGCAAAACCTTCATCTATCTTCCGGTTCAGCTCCATGATCATCGTCACAATCAACTCCATGCCAGCGGGTGATGGGGTAGGTGCAGTGGGCTGAGCAGTTTAAGAAGATGGACTCTCAGTAGGTGCAGCAGGTGGATCCATGGGCTTATCTAGTGGGTCTTCTTCCACGGTTGCCTCAGGCTGCTATCCTCGTTTCTTCTTCCAATCCCCTTGAAAGTCCTTGTAATACCCCATGTGGTGAAGTGTCCCAATGTTTAAGATGCTCTTTGGGGAGGGCACTTCACCCGTTTCACAGCTACAATCCACTCCAAGTCGTTGTAGAAGATACGCCAACGGTTGCGGAAAAACAATCATGGAAGCTTGCCTGCGTACGATCTTCAACCAATCTTCATAGATGAAATGGACAATATTGGGTTTTTGACTTGTGGAGTGGATGTGGTGGAGCCAGAAGCGATCTAACCTCCTAACTATGGAATGACGAGTACCGAATAGACGGAGATTCCATGAGATAATAAGGTGGAGTAACCTTGCGTGCATCGGTAGGTCATTCCCCTTATCCCCGGGAAGATCGAATTCTAACGGGACTTCAGTTTCTTCCTCGGTCAACCCCTCATCCCTTATCTCAAATACTCAGGCTAGAATGGTTGGGTTTATTGTCATGGTTTTAGACATGACAAATGTTTTAAAACCGAGGATTTTACAGGTATCATCAGGATCGTAGATGAGTTCGGCATTAGAAAAGAATGCCCTGATGATGTTTGGGGGTACGGGGGTATTGATTTTGAGGAAAGGAAGCCACCCAAATTCTTCAAATTTGGATAGGTAAGGAAAATCAATACGGTTAAGGAATGAAAAATCAATGGTTCACCAATGTTTAATTGGCACTGTTCAAAAATACTCTTCATATCGCTTCCTTTTTGCAGGTGTTTGAAAACACTTGTTAAAGGTAGTGACTGAAGAGGGAGGGTTTGATTGAGAGGAAGACCCTTGATCTACACTTGGTCTAGGAGGTTTTTGGCCTACTCTCTTAAGTCTTGGCATTGTTCTAGACACTGGAAATGCTTTAGATAATCCTAAAACTAGTTCACTAAAAACCTAACTAATGGAACAGTATCTAGAATTGACGTAGTGAGAAATTTAGCATAAAACTAAGAATTTTTTAGAAAAATTTAGCAATATGGGTTACTAGAACATTAAACAAAGAAAAGATTTGATGAAGACCTTACCGAGATCAATCTGGAAGGAAGAATCGAAGGCTGAGGTGCGACAGGGTTTAGGGATTTGAAGATTTGGGATTTCTGAAAATTGGGGATTTTAGGCAGTTTTTATAGTCCAGGGCACAGGAGATCGATCTGTCGAGGCGACAGATCGATCTGTCATTTCCAGAAGCTCGAAGAGATCAATCTGTTGTACCACAAGATCGATCCTCAGAATACAAAAGGTTAATGAGATCGATCAGTTAAGGGCCCAGATCGATCTGTTGTTTGAAAAAAGCTTAAGAAGATCGATCTGCCAAATGCATAGATCGATCTATTTAACAGAGGCTTAAGAAGACCAATCTTATGGGTGAGAAGATCGATCTACCTAGCTTAACCTTTATGCTTTAGGCTTATTTGAAGTATGGAGATCGATCTATATTGATAGGAGATCAATCTCTCATACTTTTTACCCAGAAAAATCATTGAAAAGCTCTTTTTAAAAACAACTTGAAATCAAGGTTTTGAAGCATATAAATCTTAAGGAACATTCATGAGTCCTAATTCACCTCTAAGGACACAAAACCTATCTCTATCAAGAGGTTTGGTGAATATATAAGCTATTTGACGTAAAGTGTCAATGTACTCTAGAATTATATCTCCCTTTTGAACATGGTCTCTAAGGAAATGATGCCTAATCTCAATGTGCTTAGTTCTAGAGTGTTGAATAGGATTTTTAGATAGATTGATGGCACTGGTATTATCACATTTAATTGAGACTTATTTCATGTCAATACCATAGTCTTTCATTTGTTGTTTAATCCACAACACTTGAGCACTACAACTACCTACTGCTATGTATTCAGCTTCAGTTGTGGACTGAGCCACACTGTTTTGTTTCTTAGAGAACCATGAGATTAATCTATTCCCTAAGAATTGACATGTACCTGAAGTGCTTTTCCTATCTATTTTATATCCCCCAAAGTCTGCATCAAAAAATGCATGAAGTGTAAAAGTGGAGTCCTTGGGGTACCAAAGTCCTAGAGAGGGAGTGTCTTTAAGGTATCTAAAGATCTTTTTAGGTGCTAGTAAGTGTGATTCCCTAAGAGAGGATTGAAATCTAGAACAAAGGCATACACTAAACAGAATATCCGGTCTACTTGCAGTTAAATAGAGCAATGAACCAATCATAGACCTATAGAGTTTAATGTCAACACACTTACCACTTTCATCTTTATCAAGCTTGACGTTGGTACCCATTGAAGTTGCTTGAGGTTTGCAATTGTCCATTCCAAATCGTTTGAGCAATTCCTTAGTATACTTTGCTTGATTGATGAAGGTTCCATCCTTTGTTTGCTTCACTTGAAGTCCCAAGAAGAAAGTGAGCTCTCCCATCATGCTCATTTCTAATTCACCTTGCATGATCTTAGCAAACTCATGGCATAAAGATTCATTAGTTGATCCAAAAATTATATCATCTACATACACTTGAACAACTAGTAAATCCTTATTTTTATTTTTGATAAATAAAGTGGTATCTACTTTTCCTCTTGAAAATCCTTTTTCTATTAAGAATTTTGACAACCTTTCATACCATGCTCCAGGAGCTTGTTTCAAACCATAGAGTGCCTTAGATAGTTTGAAAACATGTTCAGGAAATTCATGATTTTCAAAGCCGGGAGGTTGCTCTACATGCACTTCTTCATTAATGAAACCATTCAAGAATGCACTCTTTACATCCATTTGATATAATTTGAAGTTTTTATAACATGCAAAGGCAAGTAGCATTCTAATTGCTTCTAATCTAGCTACTGGTGCATAAGTTTCATCATAGTCTATTCCTTCTTCTTGTCTATAGCCTTGTGCAACTAACCTAGCCTTGTTTCTTATGATCACGCTATTTTCATCCATCTTGTTCTTGAATATCCATTTAGTTCCAATTATAGAGCGATCACTAGGCCTAGGAACTAGTTTCCACACTTTGCTTCTCTCAAATTGATTTAATTCTTCTTGCATTGCTAAGAACCAATTATTGTCATTTAAGGCTTCATTGACATTTCTAGGTTCTATTTGAGATACAAAGGCTATATATTGACACACATTCCTTAAAGATGATCTAGTTCTAACTCCAAGAGTTGGATCTCCTACTATTTCACAATCTTTTACATATCCTAATTCTCTTGGTACTCTAGACTCTCTCTCTAATATCTCTATTTCTTCTTCATCTTCTTTATTTATGTCAAGTTTTTCTAATAGATCATTTTCTAAGTTTGGAATTTCCTCCAAGTTTTCATCAAATATTCCAACATCCTCATCATTGGTTGAATCTTTAGATAAATCATTTGACTCATCAAATACTACATGAATTGATTCTTCAACCATCAATGTTCTTTTGTTATATACTCTATAAGCCCTTGAATTCAACGAATATCCTAGAAAAATTCCCTCATCACTCTTGGTATCAAATTTTCCTAAATTATCTTTCCCATTATTTAAGACAAAACATTTGCAGCCAAAAGGGTGAAAATAGCTAATATTGGGCTTCTTACCCTTGTAAAGCTCATAAGGAGTTTTCTTTAACATGGGCTAATCATAGCTCTATTAATGATATAGCAAGATGTATTTATAGCTTCAGCCAAAAAGTATTTAGGTAAATTATTTTCACACAACATGGTTCTAGCCATTTCTTCCAATGTTCTATTTCTTCTCCTAACTACTCCATTTTGTTATGGTGTCCTAAGGGCTGAAAAATTATGGCTAATTCCTTGATCATTGCAATACTCATCAAATCCTATATTTTCAAACTCCTTGCCATGATAACTTCTAATACTAGTTATTGTGTATCCTTTTTCATTTTGAGTCACTTTTGTATAAGCTATGAATTTTTCTAAAGCTTCATTTTTCACTCTCAAAAAGAACACCCAAGTGAACCTAGTGTAATCATCAACTATTACAAATTCATAATGTTTCCCACTTAGGCTTGTTGTTCTAGTTGGTCCAAATAGATCTAGGTGGAGTAATTGAAGAGGCCTAGTGCTAGATACACTATTCTTAGGGTTAAATGTTATCCTTTTATATTTTCCTTTAACACAAGCTTCGCATATTTTGTCATAGTCAAAGGACAACTTAGGTAATCCTATAACTAGAACTTTTCTAGCTAACTTGGATAACACATGCATGCTAGCATGACCTAGTCTTCTATGCCACAGCCAAGGTTCTTTTTCTTTGTCTACCATTAGGCATATGTTTTCATTTTTAAGTTCATTAAGATAGATAATGTATATATTGCCTTGCCTATGACCTAGGAAAAGAACTTTATTTGACTTAGGATCTATAACATGACATTTCAAGCAATCAAAAATTACTTTGTAACCTTTGTCACAAAGTTGACTAATGCTTAGTAAGTTATGCTTTAGACACCTAACAAGCAATACTTTTTCTAATGAAAAGTAGTCATTACCTATTGAACCACTTCCTTCAACTTGGCCTTTGGAGTTGTCCCCAAATGTGACTTCTCCACCAACCTTTGATTTAAATGAGTTGAAGTGGCTTCTATCACCCGTCATGTGCCTTGAGCATCCACTGTCCAAGTACCAAGCTTCCTTTGTTTTAGCTTTGTGGCAATGCTCAATCACCTACAATCAAAATTTAAACTCATGTCTTAGGTACCCAAATTCTCATGGGTCCTTTGAGGTTAGTGAATGCAATTCTTGATCCCTTTGGGATCCATTTAACCAATGCATTAAAATCTTTTGAATTAATTATTTCTTTTAGAACCCAAATTCGTTTTACTATCCTTCCCTTAAGAGTGGTCAACTTCTTATTGCAATTATGTGATGCATGTCCCTTTCTATCACAATATGAATAAATAGTTGAAGGTTTATGCAAGCTCTTTCTAGCAATGAAGCTTTTGAGATGAGTCTCTCTACTTTTTGCATTATATCCTAACCCATTTTTATCAAAGAATGCCCTTTGAGTTTCTAGTATGTTATCTAACTTTTGTTGACCCATATAAAATCTATTAAAGGAATTATGTAGATTACTATTTTTTTCTTTTAGGTCACAAATTTCAAGATTTGTAATTTCTAGTTTCTTTTCACATTCTAATTTGTCCTCTAGCATTAACTCATTTTCTTTCTTCAATTTAGATATTATCTTTTTATATTTCATACTCATGCATTCATATTCCAATGCAAGATCATCAAAGGCATCTTGCAATTCATCAAAAGAGTATTCATTGAGGTTTGAAGTTACCTTTTCATCCTCAATAGCCATGAAGGATAAGTTGGCATTATCCCCATTTGAATCATCATTGGAGCAGTCACTGTCGCTCCATGTTGCCACCATTGCCTTCTTTTTGTGGAACCTATCATTGGATCTTTTAAGAAGAGGGCAGTTAAACTTAATGTGTCCTGGTTTTTTACATTCATAACACACAATTGTATCTTTTCTACCTACCTCTTCTTGATCTTTCTTGTGGTTTCTCCTATTACTACTACTTGCTCTCATTCTTATGAATTTGTTAAATCTTTTGGCAAACATTGCCATCTCAAGATCTTCTTCACTACCACTCTCATTTTTATTTTCTTCTTGAGTAGTAGATTTTAGAGCAACTCCCATATGTGAGTAGTTGTCACGACCCAAATTACCTAAAAATCCCTACAAATTTTTTTCGCTTTTTCTATACTCCTTACCCGTCGTGAACAGTTCCACTACTAACAGTTGGGCTATGATCCGGTGTTAGTCACCTCTTCCCTATTTATCATTCAATTTTCATAATTTATTTACATATCAATTTATTTAAACTAAATACATCCCCAATATTACATCATATACAGTACTGTGCATCTATATGTTCAGATACGAAATTATATAAATGTGTATACCTGGTCTTAATAAGAAGCAGCGGATAACCGAATTGCGAAGCTATTGTCTCTCTCTTCTACTGAGTGTACCCTGTGGGGTGGAAAACGAAAGGGTGAGCGAAACGTGCTCAGTAAGGCAATAATATAATCTGGTAGATAACTATACTATCTACGTGCTGATAATAGTATGATATAAAAATCGTTTATATTTGGAGCATGAGATATGACTAAAACGATGCCATATGAATGTATATCGTATAGAAGAAATCATGAAGTTGCATATAAAATCAACATGGAAATTCCTCATGTATGACATCTCATGCTCGTCACATCAAAATCTATTAGTTTCATCGTAAATCCTTCACCTTAAAAACTTATTTGTTTAAATCAAAACTGATCACATCAAGGCTAAACCCATCACTCGGGAATACCTTGATTCATAAAATTAGATCTCTTTTTAAAAGCATAAATCGGGACTACCCCTCCATCGGGTTTGTCCTGGTCTATCTAGACCGTATGATATCACGTGAGGCATGTAGGTTACTGTATGAAAAACGAGGACTATGGCCATACTATGTCCCTGTGATCCCAGGCACACGGATCCCGGCGTGCGGGGCATCACAACTGCAACGGGAGGTGGGGTCAAGTCCTACCCGCCAGAATATCGAGTAACATCGTAGTCATCATAACTGCACGGTACAGCGTACTCCGTGTGACATACACGGTACATCGTACTCCGTGGACCCATATCATAGTCTGGGGGTGCCTGCCATAGGTCTTAGCCAGCCCAATACTATGTCGATAACCAACCCATGTCTCAAAGTTTACGTGCGAGTATCTCAACTCTCTGCGACACACAGTCTACAAGAGGCTTCCGCACGACTATATGCATGTCAACTCGCGTCTAGTGTGAGCGAAGCTCTAACACCACGCTATGCATATCATGATATCTAAAATCGCGTGCGAGCGAAGCTTCAGCACGGTGTTATGCACACACAAATTTCTCGTACGAGCAATGCTCCAGTACGGCTTTTCATGAGAATCAAATCAGTAAACTTGAGTGCGAGAAAGACTCCAGCACTCTTTTTACTTGTATAAATACGATAGGTGGCTAGATTTTGACAAAACATCTTTAAAAATGATAACCGGTACAAACCGGTACCCTTTCGTATAGTTCACGAAATCAATAGCCAACCTATATTCGTATATGCTTAAATCAGAACAATATAATCATATACAACATTAAAATCATGAAATTCATGCAATTTCATAGCCTTACTACCCTTTTTGAAATTTTCCTAACTGGGGGCAAAATGGTCATTTTTCACTATTTCCAAATTTTTATCGTAAAAATTATTATTCTGTTTTTGGGTAGCCTAATGAATTTAACGTACTGTAAATCCCCTTAAAATTACGTATAGCTACCTCTAAGTGCTCATAAAATTCCTTTACCTGGAATCGCGCGTAGACTTAGCTTATCTCGAAGCTACCGAACCTCTCGGTCCAAGTGCGCGCCAAACAAAGATACGTCACTGCATATAACCACGTAATCGAGGTTAATTCACTTATCTCGATCAGTATATCGCATCTACTGACCAACTTTAAAGTATTAGGCCCTATTTACCCTATTTGGTCTCGGCCCATTTCAGCCCTTTTATATTTATTAATTCCCTTCTTCGGGTATACCGGGCTTATACAGCTTTCTAATAATTATCGGGCTCCATTCCAAATTCATCGGATAGCCCGTATACCCTTTACGGCAATTTATTACAACTACGAATTAATATTCCTTCCTATGTGAAATTAATCCGTAATTCCGTAAAATAATTCAAATTGATATTTAAAGAACTCTGAATTGTCGAAATTAAATCGTACTTACCCGATACGATGCGGTCAGAGCTCGATCGGCTCTCGTTCGGTCTCCGTCGTAAAACTGCATAATTAGGTAAATCCGGATTATTTTCCATTAAAATAATATTAAATTAAATTCTGAAATTCACCCGTAGGTCAATATCGACCCTCGGTCAACTTACCCGAACCTCGAGTCGTCCCCCGAAAATTTTCTTTCTCTTTTTCCCTTCTTTTCCTTTCTTTTCTTTCCTTTTCTTTCCCCTTTTCCTTCCTTTTCCTTCCCTTTCCTTCCCTTTCCTTCCAGCAAAACGGCACCGTTTTTGATCTCCTCACTGCCTCTTGCCGTCGCCGACGGTTCCGGCGGTCTTACCGGCCAAGACCGGTACCAAAATGACCGGCTTCCTCCCTTGAACACACTGGTACCCTTCTTTCCGGCCCAGGTGCGGTGGTTCGCTGGCGATCACCTCTTTTCTCCCTCGGAATTTCGGTGCTCGGATCGGACTACTCCGGCCACTTGGCGGCTCGGTTCCGGTGTCCACGTGTTCACCGGAGTCTGCTCTTCCTCCTGGCAGCTTCGTCGGACGTTGAACGTCGCCGGTGGGTGAGATTCGGCGATGGGTTCTCACGGGTGCAAAACGGGTTCCGTTCTCCTGGTTTTCGGGTTTCGATTTTCAGCTCTCTTTTTTTTTTTCATTATTATTATTTAACTATTTACTTTATCATTAAAATAATCATTAAAATAGTCAAAAAAAATCTGAAAATATCTACAAAAATTTTTATTTTATTCACCAATTTAATTTAATTAAATTAAATTAAATTTATTTAATTTTTAAATTATTTTTCCGGTATAATTCCTCCGTATTTTCGGGATATCGTCCCGGGTGACATTTTCGGTATTTCTAAAAATTCCGGATCTTGATCAATTTGACTCGAAATTATAAAATTCCCCATTATTGATCAAGAAATCCTAATTCCTTATTTTTAATTAAATTTCTCTTATCGTATTTATCCCGAATTTCGGTCTTTTGACCGTTTTACCCCTACACTTATTTCGGAACCAAATTAACCTAACTTTCCTTCATACATCCACCATATTTCCTTATTTAATTTCCGTATTTTCAGTTAACTTCATTCTGATCATTTTCGTTTGATCAGTGGTCATTTCGACTCGTATTTAATTATTTCCGACGTCCACCGATATTCCAATTTATTTTGCTTCACAAATTTAAATTAGTCAACGCTCTTCTTATGATTCGATGAATATATATATATACGTGTACATCGCGTGAATCATAAGGAAATACATCAACAGATAATAAAAGTGGGTCTTACATAATCTCCCCCACTAAAAGAATTTGGTCCTCCAAATTAGAACCAAGTCATATGAGTCCATGTACAACTCCGGGTACATCTATCGTATAATTTACTGTCATCCTCAAGTGACTTCTCCGGAGTGTATTACTACCAAAGGGCTTTAATTAGGGAGATCATCTTAAACCTCAATACTTTCTCTTTCCTGTTTAATGCTCGAATCAACTTCTTCAATATACTTATACTTGCATTAAGCTGAACTGTTGGATCTCATATCCCATCATCTATGCTGGATCTGGATAGTATTTCCGAAACATCAAAAGCTGAGACACATTGTGGGTGCCTGTTAATTCAGGTGATAATACCAACCTACAGGTCTTATCTCCCACTTGTCTAATCTCTCAAAATCTTCAATCCAGCGCAACTCAATTTACCTTCTTCCAAAAGTTCGCTATGTCCTTATTCTCTTAGGACAAGTAACTTTCAACCATACTAATTCACCAAGGGTGAATTCCAATACTTGTCTATCTGCTCTGAGGTGTTCTTAATCTCTCATCCTTAACTAAACATTCTCAAAGACTTATTATCCAAGTCGAAAATAATTCTATCTGTCACCCACTTTTTCTCATCCAATTTGGGGAACAACCCCTACAGCCATACTCTGCCTCATATCTTGTTATCCCAATACTCAAGTGACAACTGTCACTATTGACGAATTCAATTTGTAATAACTGATCATCCCAGGAGCATAAAAATCAAGGGCACAAGCTTTCATCGGATCCTCTAGAACTTGTACAGTCCTCTCTGACTGACCATTTGTCTGAGGACGAAAAGCTGTGCTAATACTCAATCGGGTTCCCATAGCTTCCTAAAATATCCTCAAAGGTGGTAAGTGAAGCGGGAATCCCTATATGATACCATGCTCACTGGAACGCTACTTAATGTTCCACAATCTTCCTTATACCTGAATCCTCATACACACTCTGAGTATCTGGGGATTTCATAACCAAAAATGGGTAGACTTAGTCATCTTAACGACTATCATCCAAATAATCTCCTGATTTACCTAGGTCCTCTGTAACCCATCATAAAATTCATGGAGACTTGTTCCCATTTTCGTGCCATGTCGATATAGGTAGGTGCTGCAATAACTCTGCAGACTTTTAATACTCTACCTTACTCTGCTGACACACTAGGCACTTTTCTACAAGCTCCACCAATATCTCTTTCCACATCTGACCACCCATACCATTTTTGCGATTTCGATATATTTCTTTACTTTCCGTATGCACTGTATATCCCGAAGAGTGAGCTTCTGGCAATATTACTATCTTATCAACTGTGGTCCTGGGGAGCACTCATACTGTCTCGAAATCCTCAGTAACTCATCATCACCCACTGTGAACTCTATCACTGTACCCTTCTGAATCTGACCCACACTATCGACATCATGCCGATCATCACGGTAAGCCTGGCAAATCCGGGCACTCTCATCCGGTTCTAATCATCAGGCTAACTGTCACACGATCACTGTCATCATCAGAAGGGATCACATCTATACTGAGGCTCACAACTGCATCTCGCAGCTCACGCTCCCTGACCATCATATGTGGTACCATCCCGAGGCTCTTTTTGCTCAAGGCATCAGTCATCACATTAGCCTTTCCTGGGAGGTACAATTTTCATAAATCAAAATCTCTCAGAAGCTCTAACCCAATATGTATTTTCATATTCGCCCCTTTTTGTGAAAACAGATACTCGGGCTTTATGATCAGTGCATATCCACAATTTCTCACTATGTACATAATAGTACCATATCCTCGGTACAAATACTACCGTTGCCAACTTAAAATCATGGGTCAGATAGTTTATTTAATGATCAAAGAGTTGTTTGTCTCCAAAATTGACTATCTTCCCATTATACATCAATACACAGCTCCATCATAATTTCGAGGTATCTATACTCACTGGGAACCTCTTGAGCTGTTGGGTATGGCGAAATTAATCAAGGTGGTCAATTCATACTTCACTACACCAAAATCCATGTCACATCTATCATCTTATTTATCATCTTATTCAAGACCACGTTTCTTAGTTAAACGTGTCAACAAGGTATATCCTCTTAGAACTCGCAGCAATCCATCTGTAAAAATCATCTTCCCATTATTGCTTATAAATCGCCCTAGACTTTAACTACACCCCATATATCATCGATAATGATGATTACAATTCGGTCCAATCCTTGACTTATCCACGCATAAGCGTATAAAATCCTTCAACATCGCTTGCGTTTCCAGGTACTAACCTGCGTCATTTCCTTTTCTTATCTTAGCTGCTCTTATTAAATTTTACTATGTTAACCTTTATGATTTGTCTAATTTTAATATTCTTATCGTCTTATTAAAGGTATCCTAATGCTAAAAGTATTTATTACGGCAACCGGTTTCACGTAATAAGTTATATGTATTTTTTTAGACGCTGTCAAGTCTTCAGGCGGGGAGGTATTTTGAAATACCTTTATTAACCCTTAGACTTAACCACAACTACTGGTTATGGTTATACCCATCTTTGTCCTTGGTTATAATTTGTATTCGCTACTAATTGCTTCAATCCTAACTACTTCGCATATCATAGAGATGTTATTACCTAGCATACGTCTCTTACTCCAATACATCTTGTATTTGGGATCAACATATCTCAAAGATCATTTCCTTCGTATATCAATCATGATAAAACTCTTTCATTATTGATTTCGTGAGTACAATCCTTTACTCCTTTAATTTCAACGGTTGCACCCCTTTTTATTACTTGTCAACACTTACAATATGTTTTTCAGTGATGTTTTCACCCCTGTTTTCAACTTAAAATTCTCTATATCCATACTCCGTTAACTAATCCTCCTCTATTGGGGTACTCATTTATCAGTATTATACCCAACGATGTAGGCATTCATGCCCTTTTTACTCACTTATATGTGAATGAAGGCGGTATGAATAAATATGTGGCACCAGGATCACTGAACATATGTACTTCATTATTCTTAACAAATATGGTATCTTACACCACATCCATGAAACATCAATAGTGTCCTGGTCCAAGACATCCTCTCGCCTTCGTCCAACAACCTACTTTCCTTTTTTTTTCTTTTCGGCTATGGCCTCCTTTTTCGTTGCAACTGTACCAACGAAGTTTTTCTCTATCTCTTTACTTTCCTGTAGGGCAATCTCGCTCAACTCTGAGCAATCAAAAATCAATGGTCCGTCTTACCACACTTATCGGCCATTTTCATCAATACAGTGTAGGTATAGACCCTCCTTCCGTGGTATCCACCACTCATCTCCCACTGCTTACAGTGCTTACACTGCTACATTGCTATACTGCTTATCTTGCTTACCCTGCTACATTGCCACACTACTCTGTAGCAAGTCAGAGTCCTCAAATCACAATACCCCTCAAGAGTGCCAAAATCGGTTGCACTGGGGTCTTACCAATTATCTTACTCCATGACTCGTCAAATCTAATCTCTTACCAACTGGTCTCTTTCCCGCTCTGACATCTTCGTCATTTCTCGATTCTCTTCTGTCTCTATTTCGGCCCTCACTAGCTTTCCCAATCTCAGAGGCGTGCAATTCATGTTCTTATTTACCCAACTACAAATCTACGCACTGCCTCGGCATAGGTAATATTTCACGGGCCAATCGGACTCTAATTGAAAATTCGAGTCCTTACATGAACTTTTAGGTTTTTCGACTCTCACTGTCCATAATATCGGGTTCATACTTGCCCAGGGATGTATTTGAGATTCGTACTCATCAATCAACCCATGACTATGGGCAGTGTAAGAAACTCTATCTGTAATTTTCCTTATACAGTGTCCGGGATATTCTGTCACCGGAATACATCCAGAATATTTCTCATCTTAGCTCTGTATATTTAACTCTTAAGATGGGTCGAGCGGACTTCCATCAATGCTCCGCCTCGCCCTCCAACATAAATGTATTTTAAAAGTCACTTCCTTAGTCGACATACACCGAAAGAATTCATACATCTCTGCAATCTCATTCACCCAGTCCTCAACAAGTATTGGTTTCTTTACTTCGCTATATACCAGAAGTATGAAAATCTCTTTAGTCTGAGGCATCTGTTTAGGCTTTTCTCTGCCTATCCTCAACTATCTGCAATAGACTGTGTAAACAAGTCCGAAATATCTTCTACTATGTGACGGCCAACCCCTGCCCGGCCAACCCCTGCCATCGGCCATGGCCACCCCTCATGGGCCCACGCACAACGATGGTGGTCTAACAACGGGTGGTCCAACAATGCCACAAGTCCAACGTATTGTCCGCTTTGGGCCTCAGCCCGCACGGCTTTGTCTTATATGGGGAACTCCCCTCAGAACGCGTCCTCTGATCTCATACATAATCTGAGCAATTTGCTCCTCACAATAATCTCCACACTCCGCTCCAACATCGCGAAGCGTTTCTCAATACTGTCCGATCTCTCTGTCGGACTCTGTGGGGCATGCTCAACATCAGCCTCCACGTCATTCTCATCTTGAGTCTCATGTGACAACTCATTCAACTCTCAGGCCGATCTCTATGGCCTCTAGTATGTGTACTCGCCACTCTACCATAGCGGCTATCAGTTATAACAACGATATTCTTGCAATCGAAACTAAATTCTTAGCTGCGGTTCCATCTTGATATACACAATTGTATCTAAACAATGCACAGTACATGGGGATGTAAATTTACTTAACCACTAACATCGACTCATATCAGGCCAACTTAAGCTCTGATACCATCTTTTCTGTCACGACCCAAATTACCTAAAAATCCCTACAAATTTTTTTCGCTTTTTCTATACTCCTTACCCGTCGTGAACAGTTCCACTACTAACAGTTGGGCTATGATCCAGTGTTAGTCACCTCTTCCCTATTTATCATTCAATTTTCATAATTTATTTACATATCAATTTATTTAAACTAAATACATCCCCAATATTGCATCATATACAGTACTGTGCATCTATATGTTCAGATACGAAATTATATAAATGTGTATACCTGGTCTTAATAAGAAGCAGCGGATAACCGAATTGCGAAGCTATTGTCGCTCTCTTCTACTGAGTGTACCCTGTGGGGTGGAAAATGAAAGGGTGAGCGAAACGTGCTCAGTAAGGCAATAATATAAGCAGGTAGATAACTATACTATCTACGTGCTGATAATAGTATGATATAAAAATCGTTTATATTTGGAGCATGAGATATGACTAAAACGATGCCATATGAATGTATATCGTATAGAAGAAATCATGAAGTTGCATATAAAATCAACATGGAAATTCCTCATGTATGACATCTCATGCTCGTCACATCAAAATCTATTAGTTTCATCGTAAATCCTTCACCTTAAAAACTTATTTGTTTAAATCAAAACTCATCACATCAAGGCTAAACCCATCACTCGGGAATACCTTGATTCATAAAATCAAATCTCTTTTTAAAAGCATAAATCGGGACTACCCCTCCATCGGGTTTGTCCTGGTCTATCTAGACCGTATGATATCACGTGAGGCATGTAGGTTACTGTATGAAAAATGAGGACTATGGCCATACTATGTCCCTGTGATCCCAGGCACACGGATCCCGGCGTGCGGGGCATCACAACTGCAACGGGAGGTGGGGTCAAGTCCTACCCGCCAGAATATCGAGTAACATCGTAGTCATCATGACTGCACGGTACAGCGTACTCCGTGTGACATACACGGTACATCGTACTCCGTGGACCCATATCATAGTCTGGGGGTGCCTGCCATAGGTCTTAGCCAGCCCAATACTATGTCGATAACCAACCCATGTCTCAAAGTTTACGTGCGAGTATCTCAACTCTCTGCGACACACAGTCTACAAGAGGCTTCCGCACGACTATATGCATGTCAACTCGCGTCTAGTGTGAGCGAAGCTCCAACACCACGCTATGCATATCATGATATCTAAAATCGCGTGCGAGCGAAGCTTCAGCACGGTGTTATGCACACACAAATTTCTCGTACGAGCAATGCTCCAGTACGGCTTTTCATGAGAATCAAATCAGTAAACTTGAGTGCGAGAAAGACTCCAGCACTCTTTTTACTTGTATAAATACGATAGGTGGCTAGATTTTGACAAAACATCTTAAAAATGATAACCGGTACAAACCGGTACCCTTTCGTATAGTTCACGAAATCAATAGCCAACCTATATTCGTATATGCTTAAATCAGAACAATATAATCATATACAACATTAAAATCATGAAATTCATGCAATTTCATAGCCTTACTACCCTTTTTGAAATTTTCCTAACTGGGGGCAAAATGGTCATTTTTCACTATTTCCAAATTTTTATCGTAAAAATTATTATTCTGTTTTTGGGTAGCCTAATGAATTTAACGTACTGTAAATCCCCTTAAAATTACGTATAGCTACCTCTAAGTGCTCATAAAATTCCCTTACCTGGAATCGCGCGTAGACTTAGCTTATCTCGAAGCTACCGAACCTCTCGGTCCAAGTGCGCGCCAAAAAAAGATACGTCACTGCATATAACCACGTAATCGAGGTTAATTCACTTATCTCGATCAGTATATCGCATCTACTGACCAACTTTAAAGTATTGGGCCCTATTTACCCTATTTGGTCTCGGCCCATTTCAGCCCTTTTATATTTATTAATTCCCTTCTTCGGGTATACCGGGCTTATACAGCTTTCTAATAATTATCGGGCTCCATTCCAAATTCATCGGATAGCCCGTATACCCTTTACGGCAATTTATTACAACTACGAATTAATATTCCTTCCTATGTGAAATTAATCCGTAATTCCGTAAAATAATTCAAATTGATATTTAAAGAACTCTGAATTGTCGAAATTAAATCGTACTTACCCGATACAATGCGGGGTACGAGGATCAGAGCTCGATCGGCTCTCGTTCGGTCTCCGTCGTAAAACTGCATAATTAGGTAAATCCGGATTATTTTCCATTAAAATAATATTAAATTAAATTTCAGAATTCACCCGTAGGTCAATATCGACCCTCGGTCAACTTACCCGAACCTCGAGTCATCCCCCGAAAATTTTCTTTCTCTTTTTCCCTTCTTTTCCTTTCTTTTCTTTCCTTTTCTTTCCCCTTTTCCTTCCTTTTCCTTCCCTTTCCTTCCCTTTCCTTCCAGCAAAACGGCACCGTTTTTGATCTCCTCACTGCCTCTTGCCGTCGCCGGCGGTTCCGGCGGTCTTACCGGCCAAGACCGGTACCAAAATGACCGGCTTCCTCCCTTGAACACACTGGTACCCTTCTTTCCGGCCCAGGTGCGGTGGTTCGCCGGCGATCACCTCTTTTCTCCCTCGGAATTTCGGTGCTCGGATCGGACTACTCCGGCCACCTGGTGGCTCGGTTCCGGTGTCCACGTGTTCACCGGAGTCTGCTCTTCCTCCTGGCAGCTTCGTCGGACGTTGAACGTCGCCGGTGGGTGAGATTCGGCGATGGGTTCTCACGGGTGCAAAACGGGTTCCGTTCTCCTGGTTTTCGGGTTTCGATTTTCAGCTCTCTTTTTTTTTTTCATTATTATTATTTAACTATTTACTTTATCATTAAAATAATCATTAAAATAGTCAAAAAAAAATCTGAAAATATCTACAAAAATTTTTATTTTATTCACCAATTTAATTTAATTAAATTAAATTAAATTTATTTAATTTTTAAATTATTTTTCCGGTATAATTCCTCTGTATTTTCGGGATATCGTCCCGGGTGACATTTTCGGTATTTCTAAAAATTCCGGATCTTGATCAATTTGACTCGAAATTATAAAATTCCCCATTATTGATCAAGAAATCCTAATTCCTTATTTTTAATTAAATTTCTCTTATCGTATTTATCCCGAATTTCGGTCTTTTGACCGTTTTACCCCTACACTTATTTCGGAACCAAATTAACCTAACTTTCCTTCATACATCCACCATATTTCCTTATTTAATTTCCGTATTTTCAGTTAACTTCATTCTGATCATTTTCGTTTGATCAGTGGTCATTTCGACTCGTATTTAATTATTTCCGACGTCCACCGATATTCCAATTTATTTTGCTTCACAAATTTAAATTAGTCAACGCTCTTCTTATGATTCGATGAATATATATATATACGTGTACATCGCGTGAATCATAAGGAAATACATCAACAGATAATAAAAGTGGGTCTTACAGTAGTGATCCTATTAATTCATCTAGTGACAATGTGTGATGGTCCTTGGATTCCTCAATTGCAGTCACTTTAGCTTCCCATGATTTAGGTAGACTATTTAATATTTTCTTAACCATTTCTATATTAGAGTATATTTTTCCCAACGATTTTAATCCATTAATTACATCAGTGAATCTAGTGAACATATCACTGATTGACTCTCCATCTTTCATCCTAAATAGCTCATAGTCATGTGTGAGCATTCCTACCTTAGTCTCCTTTACTTGGGTTGTACCTTCATGAGTTATTGTCCCAAATTTGTTTGGCATTGTCACAACCGGAGACTCTATTGTATTCATTTGGCCCTAAAGCACAAAATAGGGTGTGCATGGCCTTAGCATTTAGCTGAGCACATTTAACATCATTTGAATCCCATTCATCTACTTCTTTAGGGATATCTCTTCCCTCTATTCTTTTTGTAGGGATTGAGGTCCTTTAGTGATAATCCTCCATACCTCATAATCATTTGCTTGAATGAATAACATCATCCTAGTTTTTCAATAAGCATAATGTTCCCCATTGAACATAGGAGGCCTAACCGTAGAATGCCCCTTTCCTACTAAACTAGTTGCTACATTGTTGTGAGCCATTAGATCGTTTCTAACTTTTAGGAAGTTATTCCTATGTGATCAAAGAGTCCTAGCTCTGATACCAATTGATAGCTCTATCGAGAGGGGTGAATCGATTTTCTAATGTTAATGACAAATTTAAACTATTTTGAACTTAATTAACAAATAATGAATAAGCAATATATTGTAATGAAACAAATTAAAGCAAGATAAGGAAGAGAATATCAAACACAATGGTTTATAGAGATTCGACCAATCTCTTGCCTACATCCTCTCTCCTTAACCTTCTTGTCAAGAGCTTTCTTTCTCACTTTCAATGAAAGTTACAGACTCCCTTTTTCAGGTTAAGGAATAACCTCTCTACCCTTTTTAAACAAAGATGTATTCACCCTTTTACAAAGTTTATCTCACTGAGGAACAATCCTCTTCTCTCTTAAAGTAAGGATGAATACAATATCAAGCTTTTTATGTGGGTAGGATAAATACAGCTTTTGCACACAAGCTTATACAACAAACTCAATAAATGAGAATTGAAGACAAATGGAATGTAGGAATTAAACTCTTGAGAATATACAGAATGTGCAACAATAGTCCCTCCTTTCTCAGTGTCTTCAATGCTTGATTATATACTGAAGGATTGGTAGTTGGAGCATTTAATGTTGTTTTTCCCGTTGAGATTTTTGCAAAAATAGCCGTTGGGTACCTCCAGTAGAATGCCAGATCGATCTGCCATCTTGACCAGATCGATCTCTTAGTTATAATTCCTGCAAGATCAAGGCAAAATGAAGCAAGGAGATCGATCTCATATATAAGAAAATCGATCTCACAATTTGAAAATGTTAGAGCAGATCGATCTGTCGAATAGGCAGATCAATCTTCCAATCTCTCTGTTTGAGGCAGGATCGATCTATAGATCGATCTGCCAAGTATTCTCGTAGTGAGGAGATCGATATCTTATCAACCCAGATCGATCTCCTTAGCTCTCTGACTTTGAGGAGATCGATCTCTTCCCATACCAGATCGATCTCATGAACTCTCTGTTTGCGTACAGATCGATCTGTAAGATCGATCTACTGCCTTTACCTTTTGTTTTAGAGGAGATCGATCTCTTCCTATACCAGATCGATCTCCTCAACATCCTGTATTTAGACAGATCGATCTTATAACCCTTATAGATCGATCTCAGCTTCCTCAATACCTATGTACAAGTTCAAACCTTAGCAGATCGATATCATGTCTTCATGAGATCGATCTCTCATCTTAGAAAACCCAGGAGATCGATCTCTCATATCACCAGATCGATCTCTCATCTCCAGGAACTTAAGTTCTGGTACTGATAACCTCTAAACATATTTTTATATCATCTTTATATTATTGAATTTATTTGTTTTGTCATTTCAAAATATATTAACTCAACAAATGCTTTAAACATTGATGTGGCAATTAAAATTCTTAAAGAAACCTTTTCAAGAACTAGAAGGCTGCTTTGTGGAGGAAAAATTTTTCATGTTCGGTGTTGTGCACACATCTTAAATCTCATGGTTCAAGATGGTCTTTCTGAGATTAAGCATGTGATTGAAGATGTTCATGAAAGTGTCAGTTTTATTAATCAAAATGAGGCACTACTTAACTCATTTTCTGAAATAGCACAACAGTTGTAGTTGCCTGGTAGGAAACTCATTCTTGAATGGAAGACACGTTGGAATTCAACATTTGAGATGTTGTCGACTGCAATCAAATTCAAAGACGTGTTTCCAAGGTTCAAAGAGCGGGAATCTCACTACCATTGTTGTCCAAGTCAAGAAGATTGGGAAAAAGTTAAGAAAGTTTGTCAGATTTTGGAAGTTTTTAATTCAGCTACTAAAATCATCTCTGGGAGTAATTATCCAACTTCAAACTTATTTTTAAATGAAGTTTATCGTGTGAAAGTGTTGTTGGATAAAAAGGCACAAGATGATGAGTTTGTTCAAGCAATGATTCGTAAGATGAAGATTAAATTTGATAAATATTGGGGAGAATGCAATTTGTTAATGGCTATAGCAGCTATTTTGGATCCAAGGTGCAAAATGAGGGTGATTGAGTTTTGTTTTCCTCGAATGTACCCTGATAGAGAAGCAAGAGAAAATGTTGCTCGAGTTCGAGATGCTTTGTATGAGATTTATGAGGAATATGTTCGCGAGTATCAATTTGTCAATGAGCAAAGTGCTGAAACTCAAGTGCTTGATAGTGGTGATAGTGGTGATAGTGTAGAAACTTCTTCTTCGGGTTGGTCTGAATTTGCCGATTATGTGATGTCAGTTGAGACTGTTCAACCACAACAATCTGATCTTGACATCTATTTAGCTGAAGATTGCTTTATTTGTAAAGGAGATTCCAGTACGTTTGATGCTTTGGATTGGTGGAAAGCAAATAGTTAAAGTATCGCATTTTATCCAAGATAGCTCGTGATATACTCGCTATTCCTATCACTACAGTGGCTTCAGAGGCGACCTTTAGTGCAGGAAGTAGAGTTATTAATACTTATCGTTCCTCATTAGCTCCTGACACAATGCAAGCATTACTTTATGGAGGAGATTGGTGTCGGAATCTTCATGGAGTGAAAAAGAAGAGCAAAGTAAGTTTATTCATTTTCTTTAATTTTGTTATTTCATGGCTGTCTTATTTTAATTTTACTTTTAATCTTTTTTTCTTTTATTTTATCTATATAGAAAGAGAAGAAATCAATTGAGATTAAACTTAAATTCCCGTAATCAAATTAAGATGGAGTAAGGTATTTGATCTTTTTTACAGTACTTTGTTAATTTGATCATTGTGATATGTTGTTATTTTTTAGATTAAATCCATGGAATTAGTTAAGCTATTGGGGTTGAAACTATGAGATGATAAAGCTATTGTTTTTTTTGCAGGTGTTGTTGTGTGTTTCATTTTCGTTTGGTGATGTTATTATCTTTGTTGTTTTGTTTTATAATTTCAAATTATGTAAGAGCGAGTTTCACATCTGTTTCTTCTTCTGATATTTTTTTGTTTCAGTGTTTCTTTCTTGGATTGTTACCGTTTCTACTGTGCTTTTAACTTGAGAACATAAATATACTTTTTCACCATTAAATTTGTTTTCTACTGTGTATCATTGGCCATGGTTATGGTTAATCTGTAGGGATAGATTAATTAGAACATTTAGTCAATGACAGTAGCAATACTTGGGACTTTTGCTATGTTGAACCAACACCATCAGTCGAGCTCGAGTCGAGCTCGAGTTCGAGCCTTAGAATCGAGCTCGAGCTCGAGCCTTAGAATCGAGCTCGAGCTCAAGCAAAAAATTGATCTTATATAATCGAGCTTAATCGAGCGAGCTTAAGTAGCTCGAATTTGATCTCGAGTCGAGCTCAAGCTTAAAAAATAAGGCTTGACCAAGCTCCAGCCGAATACCAAGCACCGAGTTTCGAGTCGAGCTCGAGCTCGAGCACCTCACTATATCGGCTCGGCTCGACTCAATTACACCCCTAGTTTAAAGGAAAGTTTGGGGTTTGGATTAAAAAGGTTTTAAGATTTGCAAATCAGAGCGAGCAAGTTTTGCCCTTTTTTCACAATTTTCTCATTAGACTCGAATTTCGTGCGCATAAAAATCCAATAAATAGTAGAGGAAATTAAATAAAAATTTCAAATTTAAATCAAAATCCATGTAATAAAATATCTTAAAATATGATATTTTAATGACTTATCAATAGTAAACTCTTTCACTATTTTATAAAGCTTCTTTTTATATTAAAATTTGTCTTTGGCCTACTGTTTTTACTTTTATAAAGTATTGCCGATTTCTTTTATTTTCTTTATTTTTGTTTTTCCTGCTTTCTTTATATTATGAATAACTAATTTTCTTTATTTGGTTGGTATGTATAATTGATTAATCTTGATTGCATGATGTTGTGAAAAACATGAAATTAATATATATCATTTAATTAAGTATTTACGATTTTCCATAGCATCTTTTTATGATTGTTAGTTTAATTTAATATGTGGTCAACTATTTAGTTAAATTTAATAATCTACTACTAGATTAAAATCTTAAGTCCCTAAATGTTTAATGTTTGAAATTAATTAGAGATAGAGGAAAACCTAAGTTTAGGCTAAATAAACCGAATTTATGTGTTTGTTGTTTAATTTTAACTCATATCTTTAACAAATTTTAATGCTACTACATAAATATACTTAGAGTGCTTGTTTTGGGCAATTTAAGTAGTTAGAGATTAATTACAGAGTTTGTTGTAATTAACTAAGAAGTAAGAGAAGATGGTGTGACAAATCTTATTGCTGCACTACAATAGAGTGCTTAATTGATGAAAGTTTTTGGAATTTAATGATCAATACTTTAAACTAAGATAATCAAGATACATGCTGACCAAACTTTTTCTTTTGAATTTGTCATACAAAATTCTATTTTTAGTAATTATTAAATATAAAATTCATATCCTTTTTAGAAACCTCCTTTCTCTTTTTTTTTTCTTTTATTTAATTTAGAACTTTAATTTAATAATAATTCAATTACTTGAATCTCTATAAATTCAACCTAATTTATTTTTGGTGAACTGACACGCATCAGTTGCCGTGAGTTTGGGCCTTATTGGCCTGAGCAACTACGGTTTTAGAGCCTTACTTACTATTTTTAGTAATTATTAAATATAAAATCTATACTCTTTTTAAAAACCTCCTTTTTCATTTTTTACTTTTATTTTATTTAGAACATTAGTTTCATAATAATTCGATCACTTCAATTTATATGGATTCTAACTCTACTCCACTATCTACTAAGTTGTTTAAAGAAATTTATTTTGATGAATTGACACGCATCTGTTGTCACGGATCTGGGTCCCGCTACTTGGGTAGCCGTATTCTAGGTCCTGCCGCTTGAATTGCCACGAGTTTGGGCCCATATTGTTGTCAAACACTCTAACCATAGTTCAAGTATAATTGTAATTACTTATTAACGTAAGAGGTGCGTGGTAAATGCATACTATGCCATGGAGTTGTCTTGGGTTTGAATCTCAACTGGTGCAAAATTATTTTGGATGCAAGTAGGTGCCTGACGAGCACGCCCCTCGTGCAAGGGCTTGTTATGCGCGCCTGTGCTGTCGCGAGGCCTCTTGCGTGCGTGCCTAAGGTTTCGAGTGCCTGGAGGTGTCGTAGTCCCTCTCATGAGTATGCCTAGGGGCCTCTGCTATACACACACCCCAGACCATGGGGGTCTGCTTCACACAATCCCCAAGCTTAGGGGGTCTGTCACTCGCGTGCTTTAAGCCTCGGGGTCCTTTGCGCACGTGCCCTAGGCCATTAAGGCCTCTCTCACGTGCGCCCCAAGCCTTGGGGGTCTCCACATCTTCACAACAAGCCTGTCGCTCGATGTCTGCTATTGAACTCTACCACCAGGACGCTATCGTCAAATTTTGTCAGACTCTTCTGTTACACTCAACCGCATAGTAGAACTCTGCTGTTACTCTTTGTCGCAGAATTCTGTTATCACACTACTGCAAAACTCTGCCATCATACTCTACTGCAGAACTCTACCATAGAACTCTACCATTAGACTTTATCGATAAATTGTGTCACAAAACTCTACAGTCACACTTTGCTGCAGAAAGTCTGCCGACACACTCCGTCGAAAAACTCTACAATCAACTCTGCCGTAGTACTCTACTGTAGAACTCTAGCATTTCACTCTATAGTAGAACTTTGCCGCAAGACTTTGAGTCTGTTGTGTAGTGTCTATAGTCTCTCAGGTCTGTGTTAATGCGGCCTGTTTTGAAGTAAGCTTTTTGGTTAAATTCTCACATACGACATCGATTATTGTTGTTTGTTAAAACAATGAATTTTGATAACGTGGAAATCTCAATCTATGTGTTAATCTTTTTTCCAAAAACTCTTGTAAAAAAAAAAATTGATCGAGGGGAGAGAATTTTTTTCTACGCATGTAATCCAATGTTTCAGTTAGATTGAATTTTGCTAAAGTTTTAATAAGTAAATAGAGTTTATATTGTAAAAATGATACTAATCACTTATTTATAGAAGTTATTTCGTGTGTAATTACCGTTAAAACTCATAACGTAAATAATCACATATTGAACTTTTCATGATCCCTCTGAGTCTTTTTTCTTTTTAAGTTTTGTCTATCTTTAGACTTAATGACTTTTAAATAGACTCATATTAAGGTCTAATGACCTTTTATATGACTTTCATTTGATATAAAATATTTATTAATGGTTATATATGGATTCATTTTCACTAAAAAAAAAAAAAGACTATTGCTCACGACAATTTTTGTCGACAACACTTGAAATTCTTTCGGTAACATTATTATCAACGAAAATACCAATAGATTTTTTCGATAATGTCATCAAAATTTCCCTCGTCAGTAACTTATATCCATCAGTAGTGGTTTCTCGATAACCATATTTTTCCATCAATAACTTTTATTTTTCAAAAAACAAGTTATAAAATAATTCGTTATTAAATGTCGACTAAATTTTTTGTCACTATCATTCATCAGTAAAACTCGTTAATATTTTGACAAAGTATATTATTAGAGGCTAATCAATTTTTGTCAGTAATCATCGGTAATTTTTGAGTATTTTTATTTATTTGTATTATTAGTTTTATTAATAATATTTGTTAATTTATATAGTTAATTTAATAATGAACACATGAATAGTAATAAAGTAATAGTTTCAAATTATAATTAAGTATTAAAAAATAAATTGAAATTTTTTATTCATGCAATATAATAAAAAACAAAAATATATACTGATGTTGCGCTAAACGACAACGGGGTGATGCTTCCCACGTATTGACGTTGCGCTAAACGACAAAGAGATGATATTGAGGCGATTTCTTCCACGTGTGCCTCGAATCGTGTGCAAAAACAACGGAAATCAGAGAGACGCAGGGATCTGTTCCTGCACGCGCACTCCGATGATTAAGTTAGAAAGCTGAGTTTCTGTATATAAGAGAAAGGAATTATGTTTTCCAAAATAAAGGAGATTCAATTTTTTTCGGTCCCTCCTTCCAGAGTCCTTACCTAGTATATTTATAGGTTTCTTCCAGGTCGAATCGGGCTTCACGTTCTATCCGGGTTTGAGGGCATTTCGGGCCCGTAACTATAGGGTTCGGGTCTGAGGCCCAAGCGCGTGTCTGGCTGCGACAGAGTCATTAGATACTCTGTCGCGACTTGGAGCTGGATGACTTGCGGGTGAGTTCGACATGCGGCAGAGTTTCCGTGAACCTCGGCTGCGGTCTCTGCGGTAGAGCTCTGTCGCAGTACATGCGGTAGAGCTCTGTCGCGATCCATGCGGTAGAGGTCTATCGCGGTCCATGCGGTAGAGGTCTATCGCGACCTACTGTGTCGCGTGGAGACTCTATCGCCTATAGACTCTGCCTCCTACGGACTCTATTGTCCCTCTAACAGCCACGTGGCTTATATTGTGTTTGACATGTGGCGGTCTCTGGTTGGTCGATCCTTGTACACGTGGACTTTGATGATAGGACCACCATCAATTGCTCCCCACTCTTTGGTAAGAATATTTCCTGCGAAAGAGGATCCCTGATTCACTGTTCCTGGGCAGGTGCGGATCCTCGCGCTCGTGTCGATGCAGCCGCGTCTCTCTCTATATATAAGAGCTCCCTGTTGTCAGAGTATCCACTGAGTTCTCTCACATAACACCACTTTGCCGCACATTCTCTCGACACTCTGTCGCAACTCTGCCGCTAGTCAACCGAACCTCTGTCGCCACTCTGCCGCACTCTGTAGCGCAAGAGTCACTGTGTCGCTAGTCTGCCGCGAGGACTGAAACTCTGTCGCCCCGTGTTTGTTTGCCGTTCTACCGTTGCAAACACTCTTAAGACTGTAGTTTACTGTCTTCCTGCTTCTTTGTTAGGTAAACTCTGTCGCCAGTAGTTTTCCTTCGTGATTTTTCTTGAACTTTCAAAAATGGCCGGTCATGGTGTGGGGAAGCATATAGAGCTAGGAGTCAATTCGACTTTGAAGGAAGCCGACATCAAAGACCTTATGTCTAGGTTTCCTTTGCCCGAGGGATACTCCTATAGGCTTTCAAACCCTCAAGAAAATGACATACGTCGTGTGTCTGACGGGATAGTCATTTTTAGGGCATCCTTAGAATTAGGACTTCGTTTCCCAATATCCGACTTCGGGGCTTCTTTCCTTAGGACGCACAGGATAGCCCCTGGACAACTGCATCCTCATGCATGGATGCAATTGGTAGGATTTACCGTGCACTACCGACTGAGGGGCGTTTCTCCGTCTCTTCCCCTTCTTGATGCCTTTTTTAGGTTTCGAGGTAGCCCCGGCTTAGTTCCTTACTCACTTCAACGGGTGTACAAGCTTGGATTTGAAAATAGGTTATTCGAAAAACCCGCAAATAAGCTTCACAGTTTTGAATCAGAGTGGCTTATTATGGAGACTCTTGGGGGCCTGGATTTCCCTACTCGTTGGGAGGCTAGGCGTGAAATCCCCAAGGGCCCCCGGATTTCTACACTTAGGGAACAGTTGTCCTCAGACGTCAATAGGTTATTGGTCGATAATCCCCTTAGTCTTGACAGTCTTTTATCGAATAAGAATTTGATATCTACTGGCTGGGGTGTGGGTGCCGTCCCTACTGCCAGCCCTTCTGTTCCTTCCTCGGATCCTCCTTCCTCAATTCCCCCTGAGTTGAACCCTGAAGTTTTAAGGCCACAAGAGGATATAGGGAGTACGAATGTAGAATCTAGCCCTGACAGTGAGCCTTTAGCTGATCTAAATGACTGGGAGGGATTTGGTTCGACTTTCATGGTTCTTCCTGACGATGATATGATAAACATAGAGTCCCTTCAGGAGCATTTTGATTCTCCTGATGGTAACTTTTTCATGCTTTTTTATTGTTTGTCGATTCTGACTATTTTTTTGACCACTTATTTGTTCTTTTTCTTTTTTGCAGAAATGAGTCACTTTCGGCGATCTTTGGCGCGTCAAGTCTCGGAGGGCGGTCCGTCTAGTGATCCCACTAGAAAGAGGCCTCGTTTAGCTGATGATGTTCTTAGCGAGGCACCGGTCCCGCCTCCGTTACCTCGGTCTCGGACACCGCCCGTTTCTAGGCAAGTGATGCCTCCTCCTCCTCCGGAACAAAGGGATCCCTCTTGGGATAGGGGGAGAGTTCCTTCCTCTTCCCGGGGGGCTTCCGGTTCATCTGGACGGTCTCGTTCTGAAGAGCGCGCTGAATGCAACATAATTTCGTCCCAGCGAAAGAACCGGAGGCACTTGTACATCGAGCCATCAATGGGGACTAGGCCAATTCTCCCGAGG
The DNA here is from genome assembly GCA_033439115.1 of Firmiana major. Lineage (NCBI taxonomy): Eukaryota > Viridiplantae > Streptophyta > Magnoliopsida > Malvales > Malvaceae > Firmiana > Firmiana major. The sequence goes on from CM065909.1 coordinate 36,226,572, forward strand.
ATATGCCCTATTGATGAGAGGTCCTACCCTGTGGACGGTGGTTATATCATGAGGGGGGCCGAGTTTCGGGTTTACCTGGGAGTTCGCGACAACAATACCTTGGACTCTTCCGGGGTGGCTTCTCGACTGAGTTGGGCCACTATTCTCCCGATAGACGAAGCTAGAATATTCAGGAATTATCCAGAGGGAGAAGACTTGGCCGATATGGAAGCGCTAAGGGTAATTTTCATATTCTTCTTCGTTTAACTTCTTTTTGCTGTACTTTTGAGTTTGACTTTTTATATTTCTTTTCAGCTTGCTCAGAGGACCGTGGCCAACAATGCTCAACACCGAACCTATCGGGAGCGAGCTGATAAGGAAATCCGGGAGTTGAAGGACAAGGTCAGGGAGCTGTCAAATACTGTTAATAACTTGTCCGGACTTCCAGATGTGGTACGAAACTTTGAAGATCAGCTCTCGAAGGCGCATCAAGATTTGAACCAGGCCAAGGGGGATCTTTCTGTTGAGATGGCTAGGTCTACGAAATTTAATGAAGATCTTCAAGAGGCCCAAGCCGAACTGGATCGCATGCAGTCCAAATACGGGTCCTTAATCGATCGTAATCAGGAGCTCGAGCAGTATGTCACCGATCTAGAAAGTCAGGCTACTCCTTCTCTAACTCAAGTGGAGATTGATAGCATCAGGGCAGAAGCCGTGAAGGAGTACTGCCTTTCTAGGGATTGCTTGAGGCGAAAGGAGGATTTTTCGAATCCATATGTGAAATATGGATTTTACCTTGCTCGATCTTGGTTGGAGAAGCATAGGGAAGGCGAAGAATTCCCCGAGCTCCAATATACAGACGATGCGATGCTGTTCGAGGCCCCTGATTGGACTAAGTACGAACCGGGGGCCGAACCTGTGGATGAGCTTTTTAAGAGGACTGCACAGGATGATCTTGCAAACCTCACCGGTCCTTAGGAGCCTGTGAACCTGGACGATGCTCCCGAACCTATTGGTGCTCTCCTCGACTTGGATGGGGAGGATGGTCAGCAGTCTTTATAGAGCGAGGGTCCGTCGGCACTTGATCCCCAGCCTCCTCCTACGGATTGAATTGTTGTTTTTTTTTTGTTTTTGTTGGATGTACTCGTAAAGATGTACTTGTAAAGATTTTCTTGAATGAAATGGAATCCAAATTCTGTTCATGCCTCGTATCGCATTGCTCTTCGATTTATCATTTATCATCATTTGTCTGTTTATTTGTTTTACTTGTATATTTGTTTTGTTCATTCGTGTATGCTCCCCAATTCTTGATAGAAAGATATATTTTCAGAAAGAATTTTTTTATATAAACATACCGTTTTCTGAGGCCTGATTACCACGACGCGAGTGCGTCTTCAATTTTTACAGCCTTTATGTTTCCATTGCCTGGCCACAGTGACGCATTGCGCCTCAGGCTCTTACGGTTTGTCTGATCTTTCACGCCTGGCCACAGTGACGCATAGCGCCTCAGGCTCTTACGGCTTGTCTGATCTTTCACGCCTGGCCACAGTGACGCATAGCGCCTCAGGCTCTTACGGCTCGTCTGATCTTTCACGCCTGGCCACAGTGACGCATAGCGCCTCAGGCTCTTACGGCTCTTCTGATTATACACCTGGCCACAGTGACGCATAGCGCCTCAGGCTCTTACGGCTCTTCTGATCTTTCACGCCTGGCCACAGTGACGCATAGCGCCTCAGGCTCTTACGGCTCTTCTGATCTTTCACGCCTGGCCACAGTGACGCATAGCGCCTCAGGCTCTTACGGCTCTTCTGATCTTTCACGCCTGGCCACAGTGACGCATAGCGCCTCAGGCTCTTACGGCTCTTCTGATTATACGCTTGGCCACAGTGATGCATAGCGCCTCAGGCTCTTACGGCTCTTCTGATTATACGCCTGGCCACAGTGACGCATAGCGCCTCAAGCTCTTACGGCTCTTCTAATCTTTCATGCCTGGCCACAGTGACGCATAGCGCCTCAGGCTCTTATGGCTCTTCTGATTATACGCCTGGCCACAGTGACGCATAGCGTCTCAGGCTCTTACGGCTCTTCTGTATCTTGTCACAAGATTGAGATATATAAAAGCTGGAGATATATAACAAAAGAACAATCTGCATAGTGATTGGATAATAGTATCTTGTGACAATGTAAACAAATAACAATAATGTCAGAATATAACGTTTAAGAAAGAAAATATAACGATTAGTTCAAATACGATTTTAAGTGATTGGAATTCCATGTTTTCCCTATTTTCTTCCCTTGCAGAGTTTCTAGGATGCAGGTGTTGGGCCCAATCTTATGTTTGATTCTGAATGGACCTTCCCAATTGGCTCTGAATTTTCCATCTTCCTTCAAGGCATTCGTGATATGCGACTTTCTGAGCACCAAATCTCCCTCGAACATTGGTCTATCTCTCACTTGGCTATTATAGTAGTTGACCACCCTCTGATGATAGGATACCAACCGAATAGCCGCGGCTGCTCTATGCTCATCAAGCAGATTTAGGCTTTCCCTTAGTGCTTGTGAATTCTCTTCTTCTACTAAGGGCACCATCCTGGGTGACAGTGCTCCAATTTCCACGGGGATCAATGCTTCAGCGTCGTATACGAGGTTGAATGGCGTTTCTCCGGTCGACACCCGACTAGTGGTACGATATGCCCATAAAACACTAGGCAATTCGTCCACCCATGCCCCCTTAGCTTTGTCTAACACAGAAGAAATCCTTAGCTGAATGTTGAGGCGTTTACAGAATCCACGGAAGGCATTACAATCAAATTGCTTTCCATGGTCAGCAATTAAGATGCGTGGGATTCCGAACCGACAGATAATGTCTTTCCACACCATCGCCTCCACTTTCTTCTCCGTGTTTGTAGCTAAAGGCTCCGCTTCAATCCACTTTGTAAAGTAATCGGTGGCAACTAACAGGAACTTTCTTTGGCCCGTGGCTAATGGGAAAGGCCCTAGAATGTCCAACCCCCATTGTGCGAATGGAATTGGCTGTATAGTACCCTGGGAGGGAGTCACTGGGGCTGTCGTTATTGGTGCAAACCTTTGGCATTTGTCACACCTGCGGGCTTTGACCATTGCATCTTTTTTCAATGTCAGCCAGTAGAATCCTGATCGCAGTATCTTAGCAGCAAGGGCTCTAGCTCCTAAGTGTTCACCGCAAATTCCTTCGTGCACTTTGGCTAGGACATAATTTGCTTGCTCCGGCCCTAGACACTTTAACAAGGGTGATGAATATCCCCTTTTGTACAGTTCCCCATTGATTAGCATGAACTTCGCCCCTTGTATCCTTAAGCGACGAGCCTCATCCTTATCTTGGGGGAGTGTACCCTCGGTGAGATACTGTTTGAATGGGGATCTCCAGTCATCTCCCATTTCAATGTCACACACTTCGACCTCTTCAATACTAGGCCGTTCGAGCCTCTCCACTTTCACTATCCTTCCTCCTGTCTCATTGGAAGACGCTAACTTGGACAATGAATCTGCGTGTGTTTTCAGACCGATTAATTTGTATTAGCTGGAAGCTCTTAAAAGTCTGAGCCAGAGATTGGACTTTCTTTAGGTAAGGGGCCAGCATTGGTTCTCGAACCTCATATTGCCCGTTAAACTGGTTTACCACCAATTGAGAGTCACTGTGTGCTACCAAGTGGTGAACCTGCAGCTTTTCTGCCAGCCTCATCCCGGCTATCAAAGCCTCATACTCCTCTATGTTGTTCGAGCTGGGGAACCCAAACCGTAAGGAGTATTCCAGGGATTTCCCTTCTGGCGATACCAAGACTACACCTGCTCCGCTTCCGTTTGCACTTGATACCCCGTCGACATACAGTAACCATGGTTGAGTTTCCCTTCCATCGCTGTCGCTCGGGCTAGTGCATTCTACTATAAAGTCTGCCAGAGCTTGACCTTTGATAGCCTGCCTGGGTTGGAACGTGATATCATATCGTTCAAGTTCCACTGCCCATTTCACTAGTCTCCCTGAGTGTTCAGGCTTCTGAAGGATTTGTCTTAACAGTTGATCCGTCAAGACAGTGACGGGGTGTGCCTGAAAATAAGGGCGCAACTTACGCGAGGCCATCACAAGGGCCAATGCTAGATTTTCGGCCAGCGGATAACGAGTCTTTGGGTCTAACAATACCTTGCACACATAGTAGATGGGGCGGTACACTATTTCATCCTTCTTCAGTAGCACCGCACTGACGGCGAAATCACCGACTCCCAAGTACATATATAATTGTTCCCCTTCCAAAGGTCTTGTCAATAAAGGTAACTGCTTCAAATATTCTTTGAGGTCTTCAAAAGCTCTTTGACAATCTCTCGTCCATTCGAAATTCTTTCCTCCCCGCAAAGTTTTGAAGAATGGCAAGCTCCTTTATGCGGACTTCGACAAAAAATGATTCAGAGCTGCTATTCTGCCTGTCAACCTTTGGACATCTCTCACGGTGGTTGGGGGTTTCATGTCGATAACTGCCTGTACCTTTTCAAGATTTGCCTCAATACCCCTGTCAGTGATCATGAAGCCCAAGAACTTCCCTGATCTCACCCCGAATGAGCATTTTTCAGGATTTAGCTTCATATTGAATCTCCTCAGTACCTCGAATACCCTGGACATTTGATGAGCGTGAGACTCTCCCGCTCGGCTCTTGATGATCATATCGTCCACATAGGCTTCCATGGTATTTCCCAGAAGATCTTTGAACACTTTGTTCACCATTCGCTGATATGTGGCTCCAGCATTCTTTAAACCAAACGGCATTACTTGATAGCAGTATGTTCCATCGTCGGTTATAAAAGAAGTCTTCTCTTCGTCTTCTGGGTGAAGCATAATTTGGTGGTATCCGGAGAAGGCGTCTAAAAAACTGAGGAGTTCATATCCGGACGTTTCATCCACCAGTCTATCTATCCGGGGTAAGGGGTACGAATCTTTAGGGCAGGCTTTATTCAGATCAGTGAAATCTACACACATTCACCACTTCCCATTGGATTTCTTCACCATTACTACGTTGGCCAGCCACTCAGGGTAGTAGACCTCTCTAATGAATCCGGCTCCTAAGAGTTTATTCACTTCTTCAGTGATTGCCTTTTGTCTTTTCGGGGTGAAATTCCTCTTCTTCTGCTTGACGAGTTTGTGCCCGGGCGAGACTTAAGCTCATGACAAATCACTTCGGGATTAATCTCGGGCATGTCCGTCGGGGTCTAAGCGAAAACATCTGAATTCCTCCATAGGCATTCAGCTATCTCCCTCCTTACTTGTTCATTCAGCTGAGTCCCGATGAATGTCTTCTTCTCTTCATCCCCCCTGATTAGCTCAATGGCTTCCATTTCCTCTATAGGCTGAGGCTTGGGCGGGTCATCTATGCACAAAGTCTCCTTTCTCTGCGTTCTTTTGCTAGTGGTAGAAGCAATATAACAAGTACGAGCCCTCCTTTGATCTCCTCGTACTTGCCCGACCCCGTTGGGAGTAGGGAACTTCATTAGCAGATAACAAGAGGATATCACCGCCCTCATATCATTCAGTACAGGTCTTCCCAGGATCATGTTGTAAGCAGCTGAGGTTGACCTCACTACTATGAACAATACCTGTCGGGTCACATCCTTCGGGTTTTCTCTCAGAGTCACAGGTAACTCTATGGACCCGGCCACCTTCACCCTTTCACCTGTAAATCCGTACAGTGGCGTCATAACAGGTTTTAACCTATCTTCAGATATGCTCATTTTCTCGAAGCAATTCCAATAGATTAGGTTCACCGAACTCCCGCTATCGACTAGGATTCTGCTCACCGGACATTTCGCCACCACTGCGGATATTACCATGGGATCATCATGGGGCGTGACAATGTCACCCTTATCAACCGGAGTGAACACGATAGGTTCTTCATCCACTTTCTTTTCCATCACAACATGAACCTGATACGCTTGCCTCGCGTAACTTTTACGGGAAGCAGAGGAGTTTCCCGCCATCGATTCTCCTCCTACAATAACATTTATTGTCAGGGCGGTAGGTTCGTTATTTGGCTGATTGCCCCATGGGATAGGCCTAAGCGCTTCATTCCTTGGCCTATTTCTTTCGTTATCATTATTTGGCACATTCCGTGGACGGTCATTCCTTCGATCGCGCGGAGGATAACGGGGTCTTTCACTTCTCCACATGAAGCGGTTGATTTTCCCCTCTCTAGCTAGTCTTTCAAGCCGATCCATCAGGTCTCTGCATCTTTCCGTGAGGTGACTGTGAGCAGAATGGAATTCGCAGTAGGCATCAGAGTTTCGCCCTACATCTCCAATCTTCTTCTTGAGGAATTCTAACAATCCTGCCCCTTCGATAGCTGCTAGTATCGCAGTGCGAGGCTCACTCAATCTGGTATAACCTTCGTACCTGAGTCTAGGGGCCTTGTCTAATCTGACGGGTCTTGGGGAGCTTCTCTCAGGTACATCTCTCTCTCTCTTTCTTCCTTCCCTTGCCTCCCGGGGCTGTACCATTTTCATTACTTCTTCTTAGGCCATATATTTATTGGCTTTAGCAAACAGATAGTATCACCGACTGATCGAGGGAGAGGGATTCTTGTAACTTTTCAGACCTCGTTCCTTGCAACATTGCAGCCATGGCTACCCCTACCGGTAGATCTTCAACCTCCAAGGTTGCATCTCGGAAACGATCTACGTAGTTCTTTAAGGATTCTTTATTCCCTTGCTTAAGAGTGAGTAGGTAAGTAGCGTCCTTCTTTCTCTGGCTATTGATCATGAAAACTTTCAAAAATTCATTTCACAATTGGTCGAAGGATGAGATGGAACCTTCGCTCAACCCATTAAATCACTTCAGCGCGTGCCCGGACAATGTAAGCGAAAAGGCTCTGCACATAATTTCGTCTTCCCATCCATGCAGCAACATGAGGGACTCATAACTCTGTATGTGATCGTATGGGTCTGCTTTTCCTGTGTAAGTGGCCATAGAAGGCATCTTGAACTTCTTCGGCAAGGGTTTGTTCATGATCTCCGGACTGAATGGAATTCTCCTTCTTTGACTATCATCCGGAGACACCAGTTTCCTCTTTTCCAAAATCCTTTCGACAACTTTCTCCACGTTTTTCGACCTTTGAACCGAGTATGCTCCCCTCCCTTCGGGACTAGAAGAGTTCGACTGGTAAGTATCCCTTCTAGCACCTCCCATTCTGGGATTTGACCTTGTACCTTCGAAACAGTCTCGGGGGTCAGGACTCTTCCGTCTTCGTCGCTCTCCGGACCTATGATCTTCTAGCTCATGCTCCAACTCCACTGGAGAAGTACTGCGCCATGCGGGAGAACTCTGTCACCAGTCTGTCACGGGAGAGCTTTGCCGCCTGCGATCCGCGGGTGAGCTCTGCCGCCTATCTACTGCGGGAGAACTCTGACGCTTACGATCGGCGGGTGAGCTCTGCCGCCTATCTGCCGTGGGTGAGCTCTGACGCCGGCGATCGGCAGGAGAACTCTACCGCCAAAATGCTGCGGGTGAGCTCTGCCGCCTGCGATCCGCGGGAGAACTCTGTCCGGTCGGGTCTGCGGTAGTATTCACTTCCCGTAACCCTGCCACAGGGTGATTCCTTTGAAATGCGATAGAGTTCGGAATCAGTCCAGTGGCAGTATTTTACGCTCCTTCCCCCTGTCCAGCATTCACCATGGTGGAGGGTTGACCTCTCTCGTAGGTCTGCCTCGGGATGTCTTCCCCCACCATCTGCTGCACTTCAGGGGGTAAGCTAAACTGCGGGAGAGCGTTTCTGAAAAAGTTCACCATAGCCTTCAACGCTGTCGTCGTCTCCTCATTCTGACGTTTCAGAGTCTCAAATTCCTCCAGAGAAACCGAGGCCCCTCTGCCACTCTTTTCAGTCCTTCTTTGTCCTTGCTCTGACCTGACAGGGGGACTCACAGAATTTTGCTCCCCTGTATTTTCTGCTGTAGAACGTGTCCTCACCATTTTAATAGGGGATCTGACTTTTTGTTCTGATTCCCACAGACAGCGCCAATTGATGTTGCGCTAAACGACAACGGGGTGATGCTTTCCACGTATTGACATTGCGCTAAACAACAAAGAGATGATATTGAGGCGATTTCTTCCACGTGTGCCTCAAATCTTCTGCAAAAACAATAGAAATCAGAGAGACGCAGGGATCTGTCCCTGCACGCGCACTCCGATGATTAAGTTAGAAAGCTGAGTTTCTGTATATAGGAGAAAGGAATTCTGTTTTCCAAAATAAAGGAGATTCAATTTTTTCCGGTCCCTCCTTCCTGAGTCCTTACCTGGTATATTTATAGGTTTCTTTCGGGTCGAATCGGGCTTCACGTCTTATCCGGGTTTGAGGGCATTTCGGGCCCGTAACTATAGGGTTCGGGTCTGAGGCCCAGGCGCGTGTCTGGCTGCGACAGAGTCATTAGATACTCTA